>CM073476.1:21225119-21590119 GCA_037074535.1 Gleditsia sinensis
ACTGATATGTCATGTTCTCTTTTACTTGGATTGGTTCTTCCTGTATTACATGTGAGGAGTCTGGAAGATACTTACGTAGCTATGATACATGGAAAACATTATGCAAGTTGGACAAATTAGGTGGGAGGGCAACTTGATATGCTGATGTCCCCACTTTCCTCAAAATTTGGTAGGGTCCCAAAAATTGCAGACTTAGCTTCCTAGTCTTAAGACACCTGCCAATCCAGTAGTAGGGGAAACCTTCAGAAATACGTGGTCTTCTTCCTAAAACTCCAGAGGTCTATGTCTCTTATCATAGTAACTCTTTTGCCAACTCTGAGATGTAAATATTTTGTCTCGTATCATCTTGATTTGCTTAGTAGTTTGATGAACTAGATCATGACCTAGCAATTTCTTTTCTCCTACCTCAAACCAACAGAGTGGAGATCGGCACTTCCTACCATATAAATCTTCGTAGGGGGCCATCTTAATACTAGAGTGATAACTATTATTATAAGAAAACTCCACTAAAGGTAGTTACTTATCTCATCCTTTACCTTACTATATCACACATGCCCTTAACATATCTTTTAGGGTTTAAATAGTTTGTTCTCTCTGCCCGTCAGTCTGAGGATAGTAGGCAGTACTGAACCACAAATGATTTCTAAAAGCTTCCTGTAACGCTTCCCAAAACCACAACGTGAACCTCGTATCTCTATTAGAAACGATATTTAAGGGAATTTCATGTAGTCTAACTATTTCCTGGACGTACAACTGTGTCAATTTTTCTAGTGAATAATTAGTCTTTATGGGCAGAAAGTGAGCAGATTTCGTTAATCTGTCAACTATTACCCAAATAGAGTCATGTCCAACTAAAGTCTTAGGTAAGCCTACTAAAAAGTCCATCAAAATACTGTCCCATTTTCATTTAAGGATCTCAAGAGGTTATAAAAATCCTACTGTCTTTTAATGCTCTACCTTCACCTTCTGACAAATTAGACATTTCGTCACAAATTCAGCAATGTTCTTTTTCATCTCTGGCCACTAATACATCCTCTTTAAGTCCTGGTATATTTTAGTGGATCCAGGATGGACTGTGTATTTACTCTAATGCATTTCTTGCAGGATCTTAGTCCTCAACTTTCATTCTTGAGGAACACAGACCCTTCCTTGATACATGATTACTCCATATTTCGAGACAGAAAAATCATCCTAATCATTATGATCCAATACGTATTGGTTGTGAACTTGAGCCTATTTAATCTGGGTTCTAAGGTCACACACACTCTATACTCAACCCATTAATGATTAGCTTCTTTGAGGTAAGAGTAGTGTCTAGCTTTAAATTTTGAAACTTTTCTACCATCTGCATCTCATACGCCATCATCCGACCTATGTGCAGAGATTTCAGACTCAAGGCATCAGCCACAACATTCGCCTTTCCTGGATGATACTTTTATCTCAAACTTATAGTCATTGAGGAATTCTACCCATCTTTATTGCCTCATATTTAACTCCTTCTGGTAAAAAAGGTACTTAAGACTCTTATGATCACAATATACTTTAAATGTCGCTCCGTATAAATAGTGTCATCAAATCTTTAAGGCAAACACCACCGCCGCCAATTCAAGATGATGGGTTATATAGTTTCCTTCGTGGGGTCTCAGTTGCCTAGAGGCGTAAGCAACTACTCTCTTGTCTTGCATCAGTACACACCCTAGCCCTTTCTTTAAAGTATCACTATACACTTCAAAATGTCTTATAAGGTCTGGAATAATTAAAATATGAGGAGTGGTCAGTCTTGTCTTAAGCTCCTGGAAACTAGCTTTACATTGATTAGTCCATTTGAAATGACTTCCCTTCCTGGTCAATTTAGTCAATGGCAAGGCTATACGAGAGAAGTTTTGTATAAACCTCTTGTAGTATCCTGCCAAACCCAAGAAACTTCTGACTTCTGTAATCGTCTTTGGTCTTTCCCACTGAATCACTGCTTTCGTCTTACTAGGGTCTATGGCTACCCCTCTATTAAAGATGATATGTCTGAGAAACTCACCTCTGTTAACCAAAATCCACACTTCTCCAATTTGGCATACAAGTTTTTCTCTTTCAGCACTTGTAGCACGAGTCAGAGATGTTGTGAGCAATGTGGCATACTATGTGGCTAAAATTTTGTGGTGCTACTTGGCAGCTCCTTAGTTATTTTATATTGTCTTAATTTACTGCTAATCCTAGATTAGTAATGTCTTAAAAATTTATTTGTGTCTTCTCCCCATCCATTATGTTCCTAAGAATTTTATTTATATGATTCATGATTAACTATATGTTACATAACTAAGAATTTTAATTATTTTTCATATATATTTTCTACTTATTCTCAGATTTATCTAACTGTATTAGAGACTTATGATGTTACATATGTCTAAGCCAAAGTCAAAGTACATCTTATTAGAAACTGAATCAATGGAAGAAAGAGGTAAAGAAAGCCATGGCCAAGCCCAAAACAAAGCAAAAGTAAGAAACGACCAGCCATGGAAATCAAGGAAAATTTGATTCTTTCACTACTTGGTATTGTGATATAAAGTGTTTTAAATACCAATTCAAGGATGACATTGTGAGCTAATGTCCGAACAAAAGAGTTATATTTTTGCAAGATGATAGTAAGAATATAACTAATGATGAAGATGACACTGATTCAATGCCACCATTGGAGGATGTAAATGATGAAGAATATGCTGCCCAAGGTGAATTGTTAATTGTGAAGAGAGCTGTAAGTGTGAAGGTTAAAGAAGATGCAAAAGTATAGCAAGAAAACATCTTTCATACTAGGTGACACATGAAAAAAAAGGTATATAGTGTGATTATTGATTGACGTAGTTGTATTAATGTTGCTAGTACTACAATGGTGGAGGGCTGCCAACAATTAAGCATCCCTGCCCCTACAAGTTCCCATGGCTCGATGATAGTGATAAGGTGAGGTTGAATAAATAGGTGTTAATTTATTTTTGCATAAAAAAATATGAAGATGAAGTTTTATGTGATGTAGTTTTGATGTAAGACGGACACTTATTATTAGTCCGACCATAGCAATTTGATCATTATGTTAAGCATGATGGCTTTACCAATAAATACTTGTTTTTGCTTAAACCAAGGAAAACTACCCTCATTTCTTTGACACCAACATAAGTTTATATAGATCAAGTGAGGTTACAAAAGGAGAGTGATCAAAAGAAAGAGAGTGAAAATAAGAAATAAAAAGAGAGTAGATTCAACCATTGAGTGATAAGTATAGAGAAAAACAATTTTCTATGCAAAAGCGAGTGAAATAAAAAGAGCGATGTTTTAAAATTAGCCAATGATTGTACTTTTGTACAATGAGGCATTTTTAAATACCAACCAACTTGATGCATCTTTTCCTAGTTTTATCATTTCTCTTTTTTAGGAGTTTGATGATGTAATTTTTGAAGAGATTCTATATGGTTTTACCACCTATTCGAGAGATTGAATGTAACATCCCCAATTTTATAATGGTGAAGGGAAGGAAATAGAATGATAGGGAACATTGAAAGAAAATTATAAAGTGGTTATATGGCAAAAAGGAAAAACTAGAAACGTAGAAAATGTAATACTCTAATTCTTTGGGGTTAGAACCGAACATCAAGAAATGAGTTAAAGATATGTTTTGGGCGTGACTCCAAAATCCATTGGAATTTTCCGAAAA
Organism: Gleditsia sinensis; assembly: GCA_037074535.1. Classification (NCBI taxonomy): domain Eukaryota; kingdom Viridiplantae; phylum Streptophyta; class Magnoliopsida; order Fabales; family Fabaceae; genus Gleditsia; species Gleditsia sinensis. Next base: position 21,228,817 of record CM073476.1, read on the forward strand.
GAGGAATTAAAGCATTTTGGGAATTTTAGGAAGCCAAACAAGGCCTTGGTCAAGGATCTAGTCACAATGTAATGGAGTGGCAATCTTGTAATAGTTAAACTTTTGGGGTGCAATAGTTAGGGAAGAGATGGATTGTTGGAGAAGCTTGGATTAAAATAAGATTTTTTCCTTGACTTGGAGGAGAATTCGACCAAGCCAAGGGGGAAATATCCAATCCAAGGGGAGGCTACGACCAAGGGAGAAGAGAAAGAGAGAGACTGAGAGAAGATGAGGAAGGAAAAGAAGAGAGAGAGAGAAATGTAGCAAAGTGAAGATCTAAGGTGAGTCTTGCATGCCTAAGGCTTAATCCAATCTTCTCTTCATCTTGGGATGCTTCATAAGGCATTTTTCTATGGTGAAAGTGTAGGGATTTGTAGAGAAAGGAAGAAAGGGAAGTGATCCAAGAGAAGGAAACCCAAGGAGGGCTTGAGAATAAGAAGAATCTCTAGTTTTTGGTAGGTTTAACATTAATCTTTCCATGGAATTTCTTGTATTTTGAATGATCTATAAGTGTTTCAAATATCCTATTTTGATGATGCATGATGCATATTTGTGCTTAGCCATGTAAAGTAAGAGTTTGGATGTATAGATCATATATGTTTTTGCTGATTTTGGGCTTGAAAAGGGTGAAAATCGATGCTCTGAATGGTTGGTTCTAGGTATTATGTTTTATGTAGAATCTGGAAATATTTCTAGCATATGAGTTGTAGCCCTATTTCTTAGCTTTCTAATTCCTCTGGAATCACCTTGATCGGATTTAAGATGAAAGAAATATGCTCTGATGAGTGAAGATAGGTTAGATCTAACACGCTGAGTTATGATGCTGTTTTCGAACAACTTTTTCACCTGTTTATATTTCTAATGTGTTAACATTGTAAACATAACAGTTGTAGATAATTTTCTTTCCATAGACACCAAAATCACATTAATTAGAGTTACAATGAGGGAGTTATGGTCTTTTTAGTGAGAAAAGGTTTGGCTGGACGGAAATCTAGAATGTAGAAAACCTGAAGCACAACCGTGCAGGCCGTGTTTCAAGCTGTTTTGTGATTTTTCAGCATGGTTTGCACATATTCAAGCGTGGCCATGCTTGGTGACATGGCTAGGTCATGCTTGAGGCTGGAATTGCTATGGTTTGCATTTTGAAAACTCTAAATGAACTCCAATGAATGGATGATGTTAAGGGGAACTAATATACAAATAAATACCTTGTTAAGGATGCATTATAGTGCAAATTCCATCCTTTTATTATGAGAAATTAAATCACTTATTGCATATTGATGATATGTATGTTTAATATATGGATGAAAATACATATTAACAAGACATATGTAAGTAAATTGCATAGGAGATATATGTATGATGCATTGTAGTGTTAATTCTGTTCTTTTATTATGAGATATATGTAAGTGAATTGCATATGAGATATATGTGCAATGTATGGATGAAATGCATGTTGATTTGATGCCTATGCTAGTATATCAATGCATGAGGATTACATGATATAAGGTATGCATTGTTGGTAAGTGTATTAATACATATTTATTAAATGGTATGGTGATGATATTATGCATGATGATTACATGATATAATGTATGCGTTGTCACATGATGATAACTGTATTAATACATATTTGTTAAATGATATTAATGATATACTTGGTTAACATTAACCTATGGTGATGGTGATGATGATTAAAGAGTATGATGTATACATTATTATATGGTGGTAGAGGTATTAATATATATTTGTTATATGGAGTGACGAATTTGATTAAGGATGGAAAGCATAATACTAAGGGTAAGTTGTTTAATGCATACATGGTTATATCATGTTAATATGTTGACCTCATGGCTACAGACGATTAGTCATTAAGGGTTGAGATGTGGCTACAGAAGATTAGTCACTGTCGTTAGACCTCATGGCTATAGACGATTAGTCATTGAGGGTTGAGATGTGGCTACAGATGATAAGTCACTATTTACTGGACCTCATGGCTACAGACAATTAGTAATTGAGGGTTGAGATGTGGCTACAGATGATTAGTCACTATTTTTTGACCTCGTGGCTATATACAATTAGTCATTGAGGGTTGAAATATGGCTACAGACGATCATTCTTCATGCATAAAAGCACTGCATACGATATTTTAATTGTTAAGCATGTGACTATACTGTGTTAATTATGCATTTGCAATTATTATGACTTTTATTACAAAGAGAAAAGATTTTCTGTAGTTTATACAGCTGGACATAACACTGTGATTTTTATTATAATATGATGTTGTTAATATTGAACCTATTCAGACTCTGTTCTCATTAATATTTGGTGTTATATTCAGATAAAGGTAATTGAGACACCGGCAGATTTCCTATCGTTGCTTCGGAGTTCCAAATGGTGGAAATACCTTAGTTGGGTTAGTTGACTGTTATGTAGTTAATGTTATGGAGATCCCGATGCCAGCACTACCTCCTTCACCCTTTATACTAGGGGTGATGTACGGTATAGGGTCTAAGGTTAAGTTATTGTAATTATGTGACTCATGTATAAATCATAACCACTAATGTGGCCCTTTTAGTATAATGATAATACAATATGATCTACATTTATATTATGTGTATTATTTGATGTTGAAATGTGGTAATTGTATAAAAAAACGGTTGTTACATTGAACATTAAATTGATTCATACACAGTGCAATCTCGAGGAGACAAATGAGCTACAAAAGCAGGTTAGTTAATTGATGGAAAAGGAATAAGTGAGAGAAAGCATGAGTTCATGAACCATTCAACAATATAATAGTAAAGTATTATGATCTTGCTTCTTTCTTAAATGATATGTTAGATGAACTACATGGTGCTTGTGTATTTTCTAAGATTAATTTAAATAATGTGTATAATCAAATAAGATGAAAGATGGTGATGGATAGAAAATTTATTTTAAAATGAAATATGGTTTATATGAGTTGTTAGTTATTCCATTTGGATTAATTAATGCACCAAATACTTTCATGAGATTAATGAACCATTTTTTGTGTTGTTTTATTAGCTGATTTGTGGTTGTATATGATGAATGAGTTTTGTATTCATAAATTAAATATTTTTATCTTATCTTTTTACCTTAATTAAGTATTTATCTCCCTTATTTGTCTTTATTTTTGTGTATTTTTATAGATAAAGAGAAGAATAGGAAATTGACTCAATTGGAGGAATCAAAGCTAAATTGTGATTCTTTAGAAATGATGTCTATAAATCAAGCAGACAAAATAAATTCATTAAGGATGGCAGAGTAAGGAGCATTATCTTTTTGTCTCTTGAGACACATCCTAATGGATATATGCATCAATTCAATCTTGATTTATGACCACATTTCTAAAAGAATCGAAACATAAAGATTCAAGGAAAAACACTCAATGTTAAAAATTTGTTTGCTGCTTGCTTTTCAACTTGATCTTACTACAGTATTTTGGCCGTATCTCAGAAAATACGTATATATTATGTACAAAATTTGGTAGATGAGACATAATTTCATACAACTTTTATGTTTATGTGATCAGCAAATTCAGATATCCAAAGGGCCGAAATTGGGCTAGAATAGAACATGTTTACTGTTGCAGTCCAGTCCAACTTTACTGTAGTATTTGGGCCATATTTCAGCAAATACATATTTACTGGACACAAAATTTTGTAGGTGAATAGAAGATATAATTTTCTACAACTTTTATGTTCAAGTGGTCAGTAAATTCGGACACTAAAAGGGCCAAAATGGGGTTAGAACTGAACATATTTACTATTGCAGTCCAGCCTGACCTTGCTATAGTGTTTTGGCCATAAATCACAAAATACGTGGCCAATTTTTATCTACCTTATATGGATGGAAAGATCATGAAAATATCTACAACTCTTATGTTGATTGGATGAGCCAATTCGGTGGTTATCAAGGCAATATATCACGATGACTTTTGGGACACATAATGCAACACTATTGTCAACTTTAGTGCAATTTGCTACCCACCATTTTTGTCACCTACTTCCCTTGTTTTGTCTATAAATAGAGACATATTGTTAGCTAAAGAAAAGGGGGGAAAGGCTGAAGAGGGACCTTGGGAAATCTTTGTGGAAGTTCTAAGTGTTTGTAATCCTTTTTTCTCTTTATATATTTTATATCTTTACTTTCTTTTATAAGTTTTATCATGCTTCTTCATCTTTCATTTTGTTTTCTTATCTTGATTATGGAGAACTAATCTCCTAATGCTAACGTGAAAGGGTGAAACTCTTGGTATAAAAATAATAATTTATCTAACTCTTAATTTTAATGTTTATACTTGATGTTGTATTTATCTTCTTATTTATTTTCTTGTTATTTACTTTCTTAGAGGATGACTTTGTTGCCCCTCTGTTATTTTTTTTTTGCATTTCTATTATTTACTTTCGTGTTATTTACTTTCTTATAGGATGGATTTGTTGCCCCTCTGTTATTTATTTTTTTATATTATTATTTTCTTATTATTTTTCTTCTGAGAGGACGGCTCTGTCGCCTCTCTGTTATTTATTTTCTGCACTTTTATTATTTACTTTCTTAGAGGATGGCTTTGTTGCCCCTCTATTATTTATTTTTTATGTTATTATTTTCTTATTATTTTTCTTCTTAGAGGACGGCTCTGTCACCTCTCTGTTATTTATTTTCTGCACTTTTATTATTTAATTTCTTGTTATTTACTTTTTAGAGGATGGCTTTATTGCCCCTCTGTTATTTATTTTCTGTACTTTTATTATTTACTTTCTTGTTATTTACTTTCTTAGAAGATGGCTTTATTGCCCCTTTGTTATTTATTTTCTGTACTTTTTGTATTTATTTTCTTGTTATTTCTTTTTTCAATGGCTGGTTTTACCGCCTACTTTATATTATTATTATTGACTTTGTTTGTATATTTTTATTTTAAATTTTGTAAAGTGCAAATCTTGATACATTGTAGACAATCGTTGGCACAATAAATACTTGAATCATTCTTGATTTATTGTAGACAATATGATTGGCACGATGTATACTTGAATCCATTTTACAAAAGTTATTTACTATTAGTAATACAATAAAAGAAGGCAAATACACTTCATCTACAAACCAAAGTGCGTTTAATGTAATATCTTCCGAATGGAACCTTATTTACGTGAGGATTCCATTTGAGTAATAAAAGAGTTACAATTTATTATTATTTGATGTACCAAGAGTGGATCCCCTAACCTTAGCATGTTTCTTACTTTGAATACATTCATATTTAATTTTGGTATTTTAGTTCTTTACAAACTCTGTTCAGTACTCTTCTCACAAAACAAACATTCTGGCAACTAGGTTAAAAATATTTATTTTGGATCTAAATTAAATTTTCTCAATTGGCAATCCTCGTGGGATCGACCTTGTATACCACTAAATCTATACTCCAATAGATTCGTGCGCTTGCAAGTTTTAATAAAAATAACAACAGTATACTTTGATGATATTCTTATCTATAACAAACTTGGATGATCATCTTAAGCATTTAAAACTTATTTTAGATGTTTTGAGGAAAGAAAAATTGTTTGCAAACCTAAAAATATGTACCTTTTGCACATACTTGGTTTTGTTATTATTACTAAAGGAGTTGAGGTGGGTAAAGAAAATATAAAGGCAATTTAAGATTAGGCAAATCCTATAAGTGTGGGTAATGTTAGAAGTTTCCATAGATTGACTAGCATTTTTAGGATATTTGTAAAAGATTTTAGTAGCCTATCTGCATCTTTAACCAAAGTTATTAAAAAGAATGTATGTTTTAAGTAGGGTGCTGAATAAGAAAAGGCATTTAATTTGATCAGAGAAAAATTGACTAATGTACATTTACTTACTTTACCTAACTTCACAAAAACTTTTGAAATTGAGTGTGATGTTTCAAGAATAAGTATTGGAGCTGTTTTAATGCAGGGACAAAGTCCCATAAACTAAGTGAAGCAACCTTAAACTACCCAACATATGACAAAGAGATATATGTTTTGGTTAGGGCATTGAAAACTTGACAACACTATCTTCTGCGAAAGAAGTTTGTGATTCACATTAATCATTAACTTTGAAGCATTTGAAGGGCCAACATAAGCTAAACAAGTGGCATGTCAAGTGAGTGGAGTTCATTGAAATATTTCCTAATGTGATCAAATACAAACAAGGTAAGGAAAACATTACGGCTGATGCATTGTCTCGAACATATGTTTTACTTTCTACCTTAAATGCAAAATTTCTTTGTTTTGAATATATTAAAGGCCTATATGCTAATGATTCTAATTTTGGTAATGTATTCAATACATGTAAGAAAGTGGCATTTAGTTCTTTAGGTGTAATAGTTTTCTATGTAGAGAAAATAAATCGCGTGCCCAAATGTTCATTATGTGATTTTCTTGTTAGAGAAGCTCATGCAGGTGATTTGATAAGTAATTTTGGCAAAATTAAGACTTTAGATGTTTTGTGAATTTTGGTTTGACATATTTATGAATTTTGTGTTATGTTTTCCTAGATCTAAATGTGGTAGAGATTCAATTTTTATGGTTGTGGATAGATTTTATAAGATGGCACATTTTGTTACATGTCACAAAGCTGATAACGCTTCACGTGTTGCTATTTTGTTCTTTAGAGAGATTATAAGATTATATGCCATTGCTAGAACAATTATTTCATATAGAAATGCTAAGTTCTTAAGTTACTTTTGGAAGACTTTATGGTGTAAGTTAGAAATTAAGTTATTGTTTTCAACTATTTGTCACCCACAAACTAATGGTCAAACCAAAGTAATGAATAGAACTTTGTCTACTTTGTTGAGGGTTATTATAAATAGGAATATCAAAACATAGGAAGAATGTTTACTACACGTTGAGCTTGCTTATAATCATGTTGTTCATTTTGCCACCAACTTTTCACCAATTGAAATTGTTTATGGTTTTAATCCCTTAACAACATTGGATTAATGTCATTACCTTTGTTTGAACATGATAACTTAAATGGAAAGAAAAATGGTTAATTTCTTAAATAAATACATGAGAAAGCAAAAATCAACATTAAGTGAAGAACAAAACAATATGTAAAACAAGCCAACAAAGGATGTCACAAGCTAGTATTTGAACCCAGAGACTAGGTTTGATTGCACATGAGAAAAGAAAGATTTTTAGTGCAAAGGGATTCTAAACTACTTCCAAGAGAAGATGGTCCATTTTAAGTGATTGAAAGGATCATTTCCAACACCTACAATCTAAATCATCCAGGTGAGTATAATGTTAGTGTAATTTTCAATGTTACTACTTTTAATCCTTTTGATGTATGTGATGATTTTTGGACAAATTATTTTCAAGAAAAGGGGAATGATGAAGGCATAACTAAGGTTAATAAATGGAATACTAACTAGCTTCGAATTCCAGTTGGACTTATTACAAGAGCTTAGGCTAAAAGGTTTCAAGAAGCACTTAATGGCTTAATTCAAAAGGTCCAAAAAGAAAGAAATGAGTCATTGCTGAAGGTGAGCTAAGATTAGTTCACGTCATTAAAACCAATCCGAATATGGGCAAAGACTACGAGGTGTTTTGACTAAAGACAAGAGAGCTAAATTGTTTTAGCTTCCTATTGTTTAGTCTCCTAATTTGACTAAGAAAGTTAGTTTCCTTGTTTGACTAGAAGTTTTTCCTAATTTTTTATTTATTAGTGATTTGGAAAATTAGTTTATTTGTTTGACTAAAAAAGTATTTTTGTTTATTATCTAGTTTGATAAGGATTAAGTTAGTTTGATTAGGATTATATTGCTTAGTTTATTAATGATTAAATTATCTAATTTTATAAGGGTTAAGTTACTTAGTTTGTTTAGAATTAAACTACCTAATTTGGAAGACTTTTGATGTAAATTAATTTATAAATAGACATTAATGATAAAGCTGCATATTATTATTTATAAAAGTGAAAGTGATTTATCTTTAGTTCTTTGAAGAACTATTTAAATTTATCAGAATTTTTCGTAGCGTTTATCATTGACTTATCAATCGAATCTTCCATCGCCAATTGTGGTGTTCATAATATAACTACGTGCCTAACTTTGCCTCAAAAGAATCCTTGTAAGAGAAGGATTGCAACGTAACTTATATAACACCCAAGACCACCCTTGCCAACCAATGTGGGATCATATTAATATTTATAAAAGTGAAAGTGCTTTATCTTTAGTTCTTTGAAGAACTATTTGAATTTATTATAATTTTTCGTAGCTTTTATCATTGACTTATCAATCAAATCTTCCATCACCAATTGTGGTGTTCATAATATAACTATGCGCCTAACTTTACCTCAAAAGAATCCTTGTAAGAGAAGGATTGCAACATAACTTATATAACACCCAAGACCACCCTTGCCAACCAATGTGAGATCACATCAGACCTAGCCCCTTTAGACTATACATGCTCATATAGGGAATTGAACCTGGGATACATCCACCCAACTAGATGAGGTATAGCTCTAATACCACATAATATAACTATGAGCCTAACTTCACCTCAAAAGGACCCTGTAAGGGAAAAATTGCAACATAGCTTATATAACTCCCAAGACCACCCTCGCCAACTGATGTGGGATCACATCACTAATATTGAACTAAAGCTAGGAATTGAACGTCTAAGACTTATTGATGAGATATGTTTTGACATCTATGATAAATATTGAATAGTCAATAACCCCTCTTTGGACAACTACTTTATATCAACACTAAGTTTACTTTATCTTATATTTTATCAGTACATTAGGTTGATAGATGGACAATAAAATATTTGGTTGTTTGAAAGAGTTATGATGTTACTACTCACTTTGAATCAACTGTAATGGATGTCCTTAACATGCATACAATGATAACAGGAAAGGTAAACATGTTACCATTGAGTTCACTTGTTTTAGTTCTTTAATCAATATGTTCTTATCTTCTTCTTTTTTAATTATATAATTTATATATCCTACCAGTGCCACAATTGACAATTGGCAATATTATAGATAAGGGGAAAATGTGTGGTTAATTGCTATATTTCATCCTTTATTTTATAGTGAACTTTTGATTATAGTTTAGTTCTATTTTGTTTTGCTTGCTCTAGATACTGCTTGGCTTTGTTTTCTATTTTTAGTTGAGCAAAAGAAGCCAAGAGTCAAGGGAAAACACTCATGTGAAGAGTTATGTGACTTAGAACAAGCTAAGGAGGATGCAAAGAGGAAACATAGAAGGAATTGGCAAGAATTGACCTTGACAGCCTCCAACACGGCCAAGCCGTGTTCTATGAAAGACATGGAGAAAATCCCAAATTCCAGCCTGAAGTACAGCGAGGCCGTGTCCTAAAATGCGGCCATGCTCCGAGTTCATACAGATTTTAAGTATTTTCAATAGCCAAAGTGATATATATATATATATATATATATATATATATATATATATATATATATATATATATATATATGGTGGGAAACAAAGGGAAACGAGGGGAAACTCATTTAGACTCCGTTTAGGCTAAGGAAACACTCTTAAATTAGGTTCAGAGTAAGATTATTGTTTACTTTATGTTCTTAGAGTAGAATTAAGATTGATTCAAGCTTTGGATTGATAATTCATTACTTTCTATAAATCAGGTTTTATCTTTCTATCTCTACACTTATCTCTACTTCTACTCCTTTCTCTTAGATTATATTGAACATTTATGAATTACTTAAAGAATTTGATTATGATTCCTCTTTCAATCATGTGTGAGTAGATTTGATCTAGGGTTTTGGTAAACTCACTTATGATATAATGATATTAAATTGATTAGAAATTGTGAAACCCTAATTGTATTATCTGTAGTTAATTAGGATTAACTATTATGCATTATATGAGTTGACATAATGCCTGATAATTGTTTTATCACATCTTAGGTTATTAACTGATGAACTGAAATGTGAAAGTTAATGCCAGAATTTAATAGTTAATTAAGGATATCTTAATCACGAAAGTACTTTAAGATTCTCTAGAAATTAAATCAATTCGTAAGTACGAGAACCCTTATGAATTGAATTACATGGTTAGCATAGAACTTAGTGGGCTTAGGTTAAACTAAGAACCATAAAAGTAGGCTATTGGATTGACCTAGGTACAATTAGTACTGATTGAAAGAGGTTATTAATTAATTAAGGCTAAACCATCCCCTATTACTCAAATAATTGCAATTAGAGGTACATTTTAATTATTCAATATCATAAGTGCAGTAAATCCTAACCCTAGGTTTTTGATAATTGATTACCTTATTTACTTAATTGTGACTTTATACCAATTGAATTATATTGATTTAGATAATTTATTTCGTAGAATTCTAGTAATTGATCTTTAATCTCTGTGGGATACGACCCGTACTCACCAGACTAGCTACAGCTATGTCGTGCACTTGCGATTATTTGATAAACACACATAACAAGTTTTTGGCACTATTACTGGGGAACCAATTGTGTTAATATTAGTTAGTTTATGAAATAGCTAGACTAGATCTTTTTTCTTTTAATTTTTTTGTATATTTTATCTTGCTAATTTGTCTCTTTTCTTCCTTTGTAGGCATGCTACTATTTTATGTGAATAGATTACAAATACTTTGCTAAATTTAACCCAAAAATTGAACGCACCTTTTGAAGGAGAAGAAAAAGAAAGCAGTAAGATCTTGGACCATCTACCATAGCAAACCGAGATAATTGATCTCTTAAAGATTTTACCGCCCTAGATACTCATGGCCTAAATCTGAGCATAGTTAGACCAAGTGTAGAGGCCAACAACTTTGAATTGAAGCCTTATCTTCTTCATATGGTTCAAAAAAAATCAGTTTGAAGGGTCCCCTACTGAAGACCCAAATCTCTATTTATCAATTTTTCCTGAATATTGTGATACATTGAAGCTAAATGGAGTATCCTTTTACACTATTCGACTAAGGCTATTCCCATTCTCTCTATGGGACAAGGCTTGAGCATGGCTGCACTCTTTTCCATCAAGGTCTATTACTACTTAGCAGTAACTTTATTAAGCCTTTCTTACCAAGTACTTCCCCCTAAGTAAGACAGCTCATCTCAAAAATCAAATTATTACTTTTGCTAAAAAAGATAAGGAGTCATTGTATGATGCTTGGGAGAGATTTAAGGAACTTCTCATATTATACCCATACCATGGGTTAAAGAAATGGTTTATAGTTCATACATTCTATAATGGACTAATATACAACACCTGTATTCTATGGATGCTACAACAAGAGCATTAATAAATAAAATAGTTGATGAAACTTATGAACTGATTGAAGATATGACTCAGAATCACTACTCTTAGTCTAGTGAGAGGTAGCCATCTAGAAAACTAGCAGGTATGTATGAAGTTGATGCATTTAATCGTCTAACTTCTAAAGTTAATGCATTGTTTCAAAAACTAGATAAATTGAGCATCAATACTGTTGGTTCTTCTCCATCTTCTGCATGCGAGATTTATGGGTGTGTTGGTCATATGGCCAATGAATGCTAGCTTGGAAACCCTGCATCTTAGGATTATGAACAGGTAAATTTTGTAAATAACAACCAGAGAAACAATCCATATAGTAACACCAATAATCCAAGCTGAAAGAATCATCCAAATTTATCTTACAAGCCTAATGTGAATAAGCCTCCTCAGAATAATTTTAGTCAACCTCTTGGGTTTCAAAATTAGAGGCCATTCAACCATCCTCCACAGCCAAAGTCAAATTTGGAGGCTCTGATGGAAAACTTTATAGCTACTCAGAGTAAACAGAATGATGAGTTCATAGCCCACAACCATTCAATGAATGAGGCTATAAAAGATTTAGCCTCTAAGGTTGACTCGCTTACTACCTATAGTAAGATGTTGGAAACTCAGATTGCACAGCAAACAAACCTATCAAATAGAAACTTGGGCAGATTTTCAAGCCAAACTGAGAACCCTAGAGAGTATTGTAATGCTATTACCTTAAGAAGTGGTAAGTAGTTGGCTGAATACAAAAGAAGTAAAGACGTAAAGGAAGATGAACCTCAGGATGCATCTGAGAAGAGAAAAGAAGAGGAATCTAAAGAAGAGAAAAATAGTGAAGGAGAGCCCAAATATGTGGCTCCTGCAATATACAAGCCACCAATCCATTTTCTTCAAAGATTAGTCAAAGCTAAATTAGAGAAGTAGTATGGCAAGTTTCTGGATGTATTGAAGAAATTGAATATCAACATCCCATTCTTAGAGCCATCTCCCAAATGCCCTCTTATATGAATTTTTTGAAGAAAATCCTTTAAAATAAGAGGAAAATTAAAGACTATGTTGTTATGGCACTAACAGAGGGATCTAGTGCATTAATTCAGAATAAGCTGCCACAAAAGCTTAAAGATTGCAGACGTTTCTCTATTCCTTGTTCTATTGGAGAAATGAAGATTGACAAAGCCCTATATGACCTTAGAGTAAGTGTGAGTCTTATGCCTCTCTCTATTTGTAAGAAGCTCTGAATAGGTGATTTAAAATTGACTACTCTTTCTTTTCATTTGGCAGACCAATCAATTAAGCATCTGGTGGGTATATAAGAGGATATCCTTTTAAAGGTAGGTAAGTTTTACATATCTGTGGATTTTGCGATTTTAGAGGTGGAGGAAGATGATAAAATATTCATCATTCGTAAAAGGCCTTTCCTAGCCACTACAGGTGCTAATATTAATGTAAGAGACGAAAAGCTTTCTTTGAATGTAGGGGAAAAGAAAGTAGAGTTCAATTTAGCTTATACAATGAACTCTTCCTCTCTAAATGAATCATGTTGCACGATAGGCTTACCTGAACCAAATATAAGTAATGATGTTATGAAATTTTCTTCTACTGACCCACATAAGCTATGCCTTGTGGAAATTGTAACAACCTTTTTATTATTATTATTTATTATACAATATAGAGTTTACATACACGTCATTAATCAAAACGTACGTACAAAAAAATCAAACACATAAATAACTACATCTTATTTATTCTGGTTGACCAATTCCGGAGATATAGGTGCGGGTGGTTGCACCTTCACCAGGATCTGAACCAACTCAACCACAAACATATTATTTGATTCTGAGATCTGCCCAACATAAAGTAACTCGATCCAACGTACACTAAAAGCCAGAGCCATAGAAAAATTTGCATAATTAATTTTCTGAACATGATATGAAAATATAGTGAGAATTAAATCCCAATAAGTTCAACAATAAATCATCATCAATATAGCTCATCACATCATGTTCAGCTGTATAAACTACAGTAAATATCTTTGGTCACATGAATGCACTATATCTATGCACATGAAAATCGTACAGTAATGACATGTATGACATGATTAATTATTTTCAGAATATCATATGATGACTATTAATTTATTCTCATATCAAACTACCCCGGTCAAGGTGAGTATTTTCTACCCTCCGGTACAGGCTTTTCTCGCTCCGTCCGACATGGGTCACTTTCTCTTTCTTTTCTCATTAACATGATCATAACCGTTGGTAGGGCGTCCCCTACTCCTGCACCACACGGATTGCCATGTGACCATGCTCATTTCTTTTATTTTCACAATGATAGCCAAAAATATGCTTTCAATAACAAGTATGTTCATCAAAATATAACTATTACCAAAAATCATTGGTAATCATGCCATGAACATAGCCATTCAAATATCACTTTATAAAATATTTTCATGTCAAAATTTCAAACTTAAGATGGTAAGAAGTTCATACAATGGCAATGGTTATGGCATATACTAGTCATTTATTATTTTCATTTATAAGATTCTTCTTCTTTTTTAAGATAAGGGACAAGGTCCCTTTTATTTAGGGATTTATTTCCTTTTTCTTTTGTCTTATTCAAGTATGATAGGTTTGCCTTTTTAGGTGGCAAATTTCCAACCCTTGAATCATCTTTGCTTAGCTAAAATTATTTGTGTAGGATAAAGATGTTTTGTCATAATGTTATGTATTATTACCCACTTGCAAAAATTATGAGTGTAGCATATAGATGTTTTGTCCTAATTCCATGTATTATCATACCACTTGCTAAAATTATGAATGTAGGATATCACACCACTTGCTAAATTTTTGTCTTAATGCCATGTCACCTAATTTTAATTACACCATTATTCCATTACCTTATTTTTTTTATTTTATTTTGTTTTCCTCTTTGGTTTGGACTCATTCTTGTCCATTTTCTTTACTTTGGTTAAATTTCTACCTTTCATAATGGGCTTGTCACATTTTTATGATTTTCGGGCTACACGTCCAATTTCTATATCCTAGTCCAAGTCTATGTTTTATTTCTTCCATAGTCAAGTTATGCATAGGAAAAAGAGATTTATATTTTGAAAATTATGATGACATGTTCTTAAGATAAGGGACAAGGTCCCATTTATTTAGGGAATTATTTCCTTTTTCTTTTGTCTTAATCAAGTATGATCGTTTTGCCTTTTTAGGTGGCAAATTTCCAACCCTTGAATCTTCCTTGCTTAGCTAAAATCATTTGTGTAGGATAAAGATGTTTTGTCATAATGTTATGTATTATTACCCACTTGCTAAAATTATGAGTGTAGCATATAGATGTTTTGTCGTAATGCCATATATTATCATACCACTTGCTAAAATTATGAATGTAGGATACCACACCACTTGCTAAATTTTTGTCTTAATGCCATGTCACCTAATCTTAATTACACCACTATTCCATCACTTTATTTTTTTATTTTATTTTGTTTTCCTCTTTGGTTTGGACTCATTCTTGTCCATTTTCTTTACTTTGGTTAAATTTCTACCTTTCATAATGGGCTTGTCACATTTTCATGATTTTTGGGCTGCCGGTCCAATTTCTATATCCTTGTCCAAATCAATGTTTTATTTCTTCCTTAGCCAAGATATGCATAGGAAAATGAGATTTATATTTTGAAAATTATGATGACATGTTCTTAAGATAAGGGACAAGGTCCCTTTTATTTAGGGATTTATTTCCTTTTTCTTTTTTCTTAATCAAGTATGATAGGATTGCCTTTTTAGGTGGCAAATTTTCAACCCTTGAATCTTCCTTTCTTAGCTAAAATTATTTGTGTAGGATAAAGATGTTTTGTCATAATGTTATGTATTATTATCCACTTGCTAAAATTATGAGTGTAGGATATAGATGTTTTGTCCTAATGCCATATATTATCATACCACTTGCAAAAATTATGAATGTAGGATATCACACCACTTGCTAAATTTTTGTCTTAATGCCATGTCATCTAATCTTAATTACACCATTATTCCATCAATTTATTTTTTTTTTATTTTTTTTTTCCTCTTGGTTTTGGACTCATTCTTGTCCAT
Source organism: Gleditsia sinensis (assembly GCA_037074535.1). Classification (NCBI taxonomy): domain Eukaryota; kingdom Viridiplantae; phylum Streptophyta; class Magnoliopsida; order Fabales; family Fabaceae; genus Gleditsia; species Gleditsia sinensis. The sequence goes on from CM073476.1 coordinate 21,244,258, forward strand.
TTTCTTGACTTTGGTTAAATTTCTACCTTTCATAATGGGATTGTCACATTTTTATGATTTTTGGGCTACCGGTCCAATTTCTATACCCTAGTACAAGTCTATGTTTTATTTCTTCCATAGTCCAGATATGCATAGGAAAAAGAGATTTATATTTTGAAAATTATGATGACATGTTTTTAAGATAAGGGACAAGGTCCCTTTTATTTAGGGATTTATTTCTTTTTTCTTTTGTCTTATTCAAGTATGATAGGTTTGCCTTGTTAGGTGGCAAATTTCCAACCCTTGAATCTTCCTTGCTTAGCTAAAATTATTTGTGTAGGATAAAGATGTTTTGTCATAATGTTATGTATTATTACCCACTTGCTAAAATTATGAGTGTAGCATATAGATGTTTTGTCCTAATGCCATGTATTATCATACCACTTGCTAAAATTATGAATGTAGGATATCACACCACTTGCTAAATTTTTGTCTTAATGCCATGTCACCTAATTTTAATTACACCATTATTCCATCACTTTATTTTTTTATTTTATTTTGTTTTCCTCTTTGGTTTGGACTCATTCTTGTCCATTTTCTTTACTTTGGTTAAATTTCTACCTTTCATAATGGGCTTGTCTCATTTTCATGATTTTTGGGCTGCCGGTCCAATTTCTATATCCTAGTCCAAGTCTATGTTTTATTTCTTCTTTAGCCAAGATATGCATAGGAAAAGGAGATTTATATTTTGAAAATTATGATGACATGTTCTTAAGATAAGGGACAAGGCCCCTTTTATTTAGGGATTTATATCCTTTTTCTTTTGTCTTAATCAAGTATGATAGGATTGCCTTTTTAGGTGGCAAATTTCCAACCCTTGAATCTTCCTTGCTTAGCTAAACTTATTTGTGTAGGATAAAGATGTTTTGTCATAATGTTATGTATTATTACCCACTTGCTAAAATTATGAGTGTTGGATATAGATGTTTTGTCCTAATGCCATGTATTATCATACCACTTGCTAAAATTATGAATGTAGGATATCACACCACTTGCTAAATTTTTGTCTTAATGCCATGTCACCTAATCTTAATTACACCATTATTCCATCACTTTATTTTTTTTTTTTTCCTGTTGGCTTTGGAATCATTCTTGTCCATTTGCTTGAATTTGGTTAAATTTCTACCTTTCATAATGGGCTTGTCACATTTTTATGATTTTTGGGCTACCAGTCCAATTTCTATATCCTAGTCCAAGTCTATGTTTTATTTCTTCCATAATCAAGTTATGCATCGGTAAAAGAGATTTATATTTTTAAAATTATGATGACATGTTCTTAAGATAAGGGACAAGGTCCGTTTTATTTAGGGATTTATTTCCTTTTTCTTTTGTCTTAATCAATTATGATAGTTTTGCCTTTTTATGTGGCAAATTTCCAACCCTTGAATCTTCCTTGCTTAGCTAAAATTATTTGTGTAGGATAAAGATGTTTTGTCATAATGTTATGTATTATTACCCACTTGCTAAAATTATGAGTGTAGCATATAGATGTTTTGTCCTAATGCCATGTATTATCATACCACTTGCTAAAATTATGAATGTAGGATATCACACCACTTGCTAAATTTTTGTCTTAATGCCATGTCACCTAATTTTAATTACACCATTTTTCCATCACTTTATTTTTTTATTTTATTTTGTTTTCCTCTTTGGTTTGGACTCATTCTTTTCCATTTTCTTTACTTTGGTTAAATTTCTACCTTTCATAATGGGCTTGTCTCGTTTTCATGATTTTTGGGCTGCCGGTCCAATTTCTATATCCTAGTCCAAGTCTATGTTTTATTTCTTCCTTAGCCAAGATATGCATAGGAAAAGGAGATTTATATTTTGAAAATTATGATGACATGTTCTTAAGATAAGGGACAAGGTCCCTTTTATTTAGGGATTTATTTCCTTTTTCTTTTGTCTTAATCAAGTATGATAGGATTGCCTTTTTATGTGGTAAATTTCCAACCCTTGAATCTTCCTTGCTTAGCTAAACTTATTTGTGTAGGATAAAGATGTTTTGTCATAAAGTTATGTATTATTACCCACTTGCTAAAATTATGAGTGTAGGATATAGATGTTTTGTCCAAATGTCATGTATTATCATACCACTTGCTAAAATTATGAATGTAGGATATCACACCACTTGCTAAATTTTTGTCTTAATGCCATGTCACCTAAACTTAATTACACCATTATTCCATCACTTTATTTTTTTTTTATTTTTTTTTCCTCTTGGCTTTGGACTCATTCTTGTCCATTTTCTTGACTTTGGTTAAATTTCTACCTTTCATAATGGGCTTGTCACATTTTTATGATTTTTGGGCAACCGGTCCAATTTCTATATCCTAGTCCAAGTCTATGTTTTATTTCTGCCATAATCAAGATATGCATCGGTAAAAGAGATTTATATTTTTAAAATTATGATGACATGTTCTTAAGATAAGGGACAAGGTCCCTTTTATTTAGGGATTTATTTCTTTTTTCTTTTGTATTAATCAAGTATGATTGGTTTGCCTTTTTAGGTTCCAAATTTTCAACCCTTGAATCTTCCTTGCTTAGCTAAAATTATTTGTGTAGGATAAAGATGTTTTGTCATAATGTTATGTATTATTAACCACTTGCTAAAATTATGAGTGTAGCATATAGATGTTTTGTCTTAATGCCATGTATTATCATACCACTTGCTAAAATTATGAATGTAGGATATCACACCACTTGCTAAATTTTTGTCTTAATGCCATGTCACCTGATTTTAATTACACCATTATTCCATCACTTTATTTTTTTTATTTTATTTTGTTTTCCTCTTTGGTTTGGACTCATTCTTTTCCATTTTCTTTACTTTGGTTAAATTTCTACCTTTCATAATGGGCTTGTCACATTTTTATGATTTTTGGGCTACCGGTCCAATTTCTATATCCTAGTCCAAGTCTATGTTTTATTTCTTCCATAGTCAAGATATGCATAGGAAAAAGAGATTTATATTTTGAAAATTATGATGACATGTTCTTAAGATAAGGGACAAGGTCCCTTTTATTTAGGGATTTATTTCCTTTTTCTTTTGTCTTAATCAAGTATGATAGGTTTGCCTTTTTAGGTGGCAAATTTCCAACCCTTGAATCTTCCTTGCTTAGCTAAAATTATTTGTGTAGGATAAAGATGTTTTGTCATAACGTTATGTATTATTACCCACTTGCTAAAATTATGAGTGTAGCATATAGATGTTTTGTCCTAATGCCATGTATTATCATACCACTTGCTAAAATTATGAATGTAGGATATCACACCACTTGCTAAATTTTTGTCTTAATGCCATGTCACCTAATTTTAATTACACCATTATTCCATCACTTTATTTTTTTATTTTATTTTGTTTTCCTCTTTGGTTTGGACTCATTCTTTTGCATTTTCTTTACTTTGGTTAAATTTCTACCTTTCATAATGGGCTTGTCTCATTTTCATGATTTTTGGGCTGCCGGTCCAATTTCTATATCCTAGTCCAAGTCTATGTTTTATTTCTTCCTTAGCCAAGATATGCATAGGAAAAGGAGATTTATATTTTGAAAATTTTGATGACATGTTCTTAAGATAAGGGACAAGGTCCCTTTTATTTAGGGATTTATTTCCTTTTTCTTTTGTCTTAATCAAGTATGATAGGATTGCCTTTTTAGGTGGCAAATTTCCAACCCTTGAATCTTCCTTGCTTAGCTAAACTTATTTGTGTAGGATAAAGATGTTTTGTCATAATGTTATGTATTATTACCCACTTGCTAAAATTATGAGTGTAGGATATAGATGTTTTGTCCTAATGCCATGTATTATCATACCACTTGCTAAAATTATGAATGTAGGATATCACACCACTTGCTAAATTTTTGTCTTAATGCCATGTCAACTAATCTTAATTACACCATTATTCCATCACTTTATTTTTTTTATTTTATTTTTTTTTCCTCTTGGGTTTGGACTCATTCTTTTCCATTTTCTTGACTTTGGTTAAATTTCTACCTTTCATAATGGGCTTGTCACATTTTCATGATTTTTGGGCTACCGGTCCAATTTCTATATCCTAATCCATGTCTATGTTTTATTTCTTCCTTTGGCTATCCTATTGGCTTGCTAAAAGTTCATGTGAAGTAGAAAAACTCTATATGAAGTGTCCATAGTTGAAAGCCCAATTTATTGGTGGAGATATTAAACTCGGTAACTTTAACTCTTAAATTAGGAAAAATTACCCTAATCCAATCTTTTTGAAATTTTAATACCTCTATTTACTTCACAAAAATTTATCTTCCTTACCTAAGAATTTCAACTTTCTTTAGTATATTTATTTCTAATTTTTCTTCTTAGGTTTTCTCTCTTTACCTATTTCATTAATGTTAGAAAATTTCTATGCATACACGTATGGTGAAGAATTTTTAAGGATTATATTTCTTTAGATATCTAAAAAATTTCTAATAAATTTTATTTTCTTATGGGATGTTATAGAAATTCCTTTATCTTGTGCTAAACAAGTTGGAGCTGCCATAAATACAAGGTTAGAAAAGAAAGCAATTGAAGAAGAAGTCAAAGCTTCAAAGGTAGAACCTAAACCAACTTTTCTCAACCCAAATGTAGCAAAAGAAATAGGGAATCAGCCAAGAGGATCCCTAAAGGCTATTGGGCAATGTCTTAAGCACCAAGATAAGAGGCAATCGATAAAAAAGAAATTTATCGAAACATTCTTAAAACCACCTTAAGCAAGAGAATTAAAATGAGTCAAGCTAATGACTTTAAACAAGCGCTTTATGAAAGGTAGCCCACATTTTCATTTTTGAGTTTCTTTTTAGTTAGTTGCATTGTTTATGGTTTTGCTTTTATATCTAATTTTAGTTAATTTCTTAGGTTAGATGTTAATAAGTGTTTCCATATGATTTTTAGGTCAATTTCTATGTCCCTAAGATTGGAGAAAATATGCAATTCAAAGGGAATTTAAGAGAATAAAAAACTATGGCAAAATTCGAAGAAAAATTATACTCTATCACCCAACATGGATGGCTTGTGTCACATACCACGCCCGTGCTTCAAGCAAGGACAAAAATTTGGAGCATTTGGAGCTTCCCGCAGCTAGCACAAGCAGGCCATGTCTGAGGTAGCACTACCTTCCCATGTCATCCAACACGACTTGTCCCAAAAATGTTTGGACTCCAGCCCATAACACGGGTGGGTCATGTTATGCAACATGGCCTGGGATTAGGTTGTGCTCTAGGCCCAAGAAGCATTCCTCCTATTCCAGCAGGCAGCACGACTGTGCTTCGGGGCTAGGTGAGTATTTTTCTTCGTGCTTTCTTCCTTTTTCTCATCCTCTATTTCATTCATCTTTTCCCGTGCCCTCACCGTGCCTTACCCAATTTTCCTGTGTTCCTTTCTCCTTTGCAAGTTCCATCTCCATCTCCAATCCTTCTACAAGCTCCCATTCCCTTTACCTCACCCGAGCCCTAACCAGAAAACTCTGCCACTCCCATGCCTCTCCTTTTTCCTATTCTTTCCTTGAACTATTCCCTTGCACCTAGCCTTTTTCCATAATCCCATACTCCCCTTCTTTTCCCTTTCCCAGCCACACCGTAACCATCAACCTCCTTTTTCCCCATTCCCTCTACAACTCCTGAACCTAGAAATTTTCTCATAGCCAAGCTCTCCCTCATCCAATCCCACTGTGCTCATCCCCACACTTAAACTGGTAAGCTTCCTCTTCTTGCTTGCACTCTTCTCCTCTATCTCCCTCTTCAACCTATGCTCCTTCTACCTCACCCACCATCGAAGCATCCTCTACAACCATACTCACTAGCCTAGTCCAACCAAGCCTCCATTTTCCCTTCTACTACCCATGATAACCCCACCATCATGCCTCCAACCCAGAAATTCCCTCCCCTGCACCTGTATTCTCCCTCACCCATTGTAACTCCCTCCCATCTAGTCTTCCCTCTCCTGAAACTCCTAACTCCTAGCTTTCCCATGCCCATCACCATTCCCACTTTTAAGTATTCCCAAGAGCACCATTCCCCTATATTGGACTCCCACCTTGCTAGCACTTCTTTGCTCTTTTCCATCTAGCTAACTCTAATTCTCTACACTTGTGCGTAATTTGTTTTTTATGAATAGGAATTACTTGATTAATTACATGTCTTCTTTGTTACATTGGTTTGACTGGGATACTGGAATTAGAACTGAATTTTTTGAGTTTGCTTGTTTCTCTGGCTAGTTATGTCTGCATTATTCTGGTTGTCATTTTGAGATAATCCTAGTGATTGCCCTTACTGAATTTTGAATTCTCTGAAAAACACTTGGCTTGTTTGAAATTACTAGAATATCCTACCATTTTGCTATACTTTGCCTAGATAGTATATAGATTAGAAATTGGTGCATTTACTTGGTTTGGCTAGTAGCCACTGGATATTTTTGCCTCTTGCCCTAGTCTTTGCTTGTATTGCCTATTGCACTAGTTTTTCTAGGAATTTTTTGCAGCATTAAAAATTATATGTTGCCTATTTTCTGCCTAAGTTGACATTACTTTATGCTAAGCCAAGTTAATGCTGGTTAGTTCTGCTTGATTAGACTACCTTTTCTGGATTTACATTGCTCTAAATCTTACCTTAATCTTGACTGGAATTAGCCATATCAGGACCCATATGATGTGATGTTAAATTACTCATCTGCTATTATCTGGTTTGTTTGGAAATTTTTTGATTTGCACATGGATTTTCTACTTTTGGTGTCTTGATTTAGCTAGTGTCAACTACAAATAGTCCATTGTTGGTTCTGGTGCCTGTTTATCCCATTCCCTATTACATTTTAACTTAATATCATTTACCCATGGCCTCTAAAAGAGCCAGAACTGGCCAAAGCTCCTCCTAATCCTAGGAACCACGTAGAGGATGAATTCAAAGACCGTCCTAACCTCTTCACCAAATAAATGAGTATGGCATCGTGTTTTTTTATGATAATCAACGAACACGATACAATAGTCTAGTTAAATGAAGAATGCTGAGTACCCAGTATATGGATGAGGAATGTTTAGAACGGTTGGAAATTTTAACTGACGTCCAATACTTGGTTGATAGATAAGGTGGACCACCTTTGTTGGGCTACGTTACCTGGCCTATGCCTGGACCACCTTAGAGTTTTCAATATAGTTAATGTGATCCTATTTTGGGGTCCTAATATCGATCAAGGCTGCATTAACTTCAAATTATTTGACCGTTCATTCAATTTATCATTAGCTCAATTTAATGCATTGTTTAGATTGCCTCCTAAGGGAACTAGATTAGTTCCCCTAAGTTTTAATGCAAATTTTTTTTGGAAATCCATTTCTGTAAAGGGCAATATAGTGTATTTGTATCAAATTCATCTTTTATTTGCAACCATACTTTTAAATATTTACAATGCCTAATGGCCCATTCTGTTTTTGGTAGGGCCAAAAGTGATGGGGTTACAAATCAAAGAGAGCTTTATTTCTTATGGGCAATGTTACACGGTCATAAGGTAGACACTAGAGCCTTCATGGCTTGCCAGATGACTAGGGTGGGTAACGCCATGAACGACAAAGTGATCATAGGGGTTTTAGTGACTGCAATAGCTAGAGGGTTAGGACTAGATGTAAATCCACAGGATTTACAACCAATAGTCGGTAGCAGCAGGATTGATTTAGAATCTTGTCTGCATCTTTGTGGCCATAATATCTTTTGTAACAACCTTAGTAAGAGGATTTTTTTTTACGTGACCCTTACCTCTACTAAAGCCATTACTTATGTTACCTAATTCATGATACTGACTATTCATTGGTCACACTTAAAAATAATCATATTATTGTTATGCTCATCATCACACAAACAAACCAGCATATATTTCATTAAACATCAGTTGTGTACAACTAGTTAACTATTCACAATAGTAGTACAGATACTACTTGTAGTACAAAAAGCGAGATGGTATCTGACTACATTCTAAAAGAACTGGTTAACTATCTAGTTATTGCATACAGTATATATCTACTCTAGGTCTAGTCCCACATAAGCAAATTCCCCTTCTGGGTAGACAAGGGAAGGTGGAGGTGGATGTAGTGGGATCTCAACTAGTTCTATCATCGTCATCTTTGAGACCATGGGAGTTGGTCCCAGAAAGGGTACATCTAGTTCTATCATCGTCATCAAGCTAATAACACATTGTGGTACAATATCATATCTTCATCTGGCCAATCCACTTATTTATCCATTGGCTTATCTCATTATTTCCATTATGGTGCTAGTCAGTGTGAGTTTCACTCCACTCACTCCTAAACACAGCAGGTCAATGTGAGCCTTCCTCGACTCACTCTCAAACGAGCTTGCCCAGCCTTATTCAAGCATGGCATAATTCTCATTTCATTTTATCATCAATAGTCCATGAATAGGGCGTCCCCTACCTGGTATACTGACACGGAAGCCATGTGACCTCTCTAGAGTCACCTTACTACATCAAGGGTCATCCTCCCATCCTATCCACCACCATAGCTATCTGAGGGTCACCATATATCAAGCCTTTTTCCCGAGTAACTTTAATCAATTCTTTTAATATTAAACATAGCCAGGAAAAACAAAAGTGCCATTACGCAGTGTCACTGTGTGGTTTCTTTTTATCACAGTTCACACATCCATTGATATTATGTACATCATACACTATCATTTATATAAGAAAATATCATAACCGTACATAATTCAATCTCAAGTTCATGTGCCACCAGTACCCATAAACAGTACTCTCATATTTTCTCATGTACTTTTACCACATGCATTGGAAAGCAATTAGCCAACCGGCTTAGTATCAAATTCAGGAGACCCATTATAGCGTTACAAAATTTATTCAAACATTTTCTCTCAATTCTCAATGCTTAATTTGTCATTAAAAATCTGGTCTTCATTTATTACTATTCATTTAGTATTTTTTCCACTTTCTTCATATTATTTAACCCCTATAATTAATTCAAAAGGTTAATTTCTATTGGTCAAGAGTCTCCTTAGGTTATATATAGGCCTTAGGGTAAAAAACCATAATTATTTCTTTTTTCTAGGCTTGTCAAATTTTGTCCAACATATTACCCATACTTTTATTTGTTTTATGATTCCATTATTTCTCATTTAGTGCATATAATATATTAACCCACCAAATAATTTTCTTTGGCTTTTATTTTTCTCATCCAAGGATTATATTCATGTATCATACTTTTTATTCACTTATTTTCATTTTACTTATTTATTCCTTATTTATTCTTCTTAAACTAATTTTTTACTTCTAATTTAAGGCAATTCCTAATCAATTTTGGTTTAATTCCTTAAATTACTTAAAAATTCATTTTTATCTACTTCCAAATTTTCTATGCACATCCATATCTCTAATCATCCATATTATATTATTTTTAACCTACAATAACTAATTTTACCTTTTTATCCATTATTTTTCCAATTTTCGGATTTTCTCTCAATGTCCCTATAATTTCAGTTTTAACCCATTTTTCAACTCCAAACACTAATTTTTGATTTTCTTAATATATGGTTATGTATTGGCTTGCTAAATTTCAATATTTGGAGAAATATAAAATATATTTTTGGCCTCCCATATTTTCCAACAAAAACCAGAATTAAATTTTTTCCATGATGTGCACTTAGTGTTGTACTTTAGGGTAGATATTTAATTCCAAAAATTTTGCCATGGGTTCCCCATGAATTTGGCACTTTCCAAGCACAAAAAGATCACCGATTTGGGCACCATACCAGCCCCAAAACAGCAGCTATGTAGTTCCAACAATTAACATTCTAGCACATGAGATTAAGGTGTCAAGCATCATATATATATAGATGTATACACATGCACCAAGTGAACAAATTGTATGGCAATTGTTTTGAACGAAATTCCAACAAAATTCTGTTCACATGCCCAAAATTATTTCGTTCTTTCCACCAAAATTTTAGAAGAATTAATTACTACTAAACTCACCCCAAAAATGGCACCCACAAAACTAAGCTTCTTTCCTTTCTTGTTTCTCCTTCCCTTGGCAACAACTTCTCACACTTTTTCACACTTTTCTCACTATTCCAGCAACAACTCCAAATAATAAGAATAATCTTAGAAAATCACACAAAATAAGAAGAAAGGAGGATTCAAACCATTAAAATCAACATTTACCTTAATTTCTAGCTTTTTATTGCACTTTCTCTCTCTTCTTCCTTATCCTTTCTCTCTCTCTATCTCACGGCTCTTTCTCTACCTTATTCCCTGGTCACACCCTGATTTCCCAGCTTCCTTAAGTTTTCACTCCACCTCATAAGACACCTTGCACCCTTCATAAAAATATTTTGGACTATGTGATGATTACCCTTAAATGATTACTTTGCTATCACCCTTATTCTAATGAGTCACCACCATGTGCCCTAAAACTTTACTTGACACCAATGCAGCTATCAAAGAGGTCTTGGCCAGCCAATATTATCTTCTCCAAGATTTCATGATGTTAGCATAAGATATTTTCTAATTTATCCCATTAACTATATATTAAAATTCAAAATAAATTCTTAACTATTTCCTAAGAATTTTGATTTCTTCCTAAGGTCATTCTAAAGTCCTCCTTAATATTAATAGAGATATTATGAATGTCATTTAATCTAATTAAACCATCCCCTTAGCCAAATTTTTCTTTTTTAGGCTTTTGTTCATGATTTTTCCTTAAATTTCACTTTTATGTTTCCTTAATTTCAAAAATTCTAAACTCTTGTATTATTTATTTTAAAATATTTCTTATGTCCTATTAGGGTTACTTAATCCCATTTTAGCTTCCATAATTTTATCCCACTCATTTTCGTCTTTATTTACACTCATTTAGGCATTTAGGACTTTTATTGGAATTAAATATAATTTATTCCAATCTTTTGCTAAAATTCATGCCTCATCATATTCTCTACTTATTTTTCCTTCAAATTCATCTTTTATTTGCAACCTCACTTTTAAATATTTACAACGCCTAATGAACCATACCATTTTTGGTAGGGTCGAAAGTGACGGGGCTACAAATCAAAGAGAGCTTTATTTCTTATGGGCTATGTTACACAGTCATAAGGTAGACACTAGAGCCTTCATGGCTCGCCAGATGACTAGGGTGGGTAACGCCATGAACGACAAAGTGGTCATAGGGGTTCAAGTGACTGCAATAGCTAAAGGGTTAGGACTGGATGCAAATTCACAGGATTTACAACCAATAGTCGGTAGCAGCAGGATTGATTTAGAATATTGTCTGCATATGAAATTGATTGTTAGAAAAAATATCGACTATTGGATGCATCTTTGTGACCATAATATCTTTCCCCTCCCTAACCCTATTAGAACTGTAGTTACTAATAAAGAGAATTGGATATACCCTCTAGAAGAGGGTAGGGAAAGTGATAATGATTTTGAGGGGGATGAATTCCCCTATGAGCCACTCTTGGCTCTACCACCCCCACCCTTTCCCATTATTCTGACACTACAAGTTGTAACATCCCTAATTTTGTTTCTTTTATTGATAAAGGTACATAAATATTTAATTAAGGAAATAAAATTTATTAGACAATTTTTAGATATCTAAGGAAATATAATCCTTAGAAATTCTTCACCTTACGTGTATGCATAGAAATGTTTTAACATTAATGGAATAAGTAAAAAGAGAAAACCTAACAGGAAATATTAGAAATAAACATGCTAAAGAAATGTGAAATTCTTGGGTAAGGAAGATAAATTTTTGTGAAGTAAGTAAATGTATTAAAATTTTAAGAAGATTGGATTAGGGTAATTTTTCCTAATTTAAGAGTTAAAGTTACTAAGTTTAGTATCTCCACCCATAAATTGGGCTTTCACTTATGGACACTTCATATAGAGTTTTTCTACTTCACATGAATTTTTAGCAAGCCAATAGGATAGCCCAAGCAAGAAATAAAACATAGACTTGGACTAGGATATAGAAATTGGATCGGTAGCCCAAAAATCATGAAAATGTGACTAAGCCCATTATGAAAGGTAAAATTTTAACCAAAGTAAAGAAAATGGGTAAGAATGAGCCCAAACCCAAGAGGAAAAATAAAAATAATAAATAAATAAAGTGATAAAATAATGGTGTAATCAAGATTAGGTGATATGGCATTAAGACAAAAATTTAGCAAGTGGTGTGATATCATACACTCATATTTTTAGCAAGTGGTATGATAATACATGGCATTAGGACAAAACATCTATATCCTACACTCATAATTTTAGCAAGTGGGTAATAATACATATCATTATGACAAAACATCTTTATCCTACACAAATAATTTTAGCTAAGTAAGGACGATTCAAGGGTTGGAAATTTGCCACCTAAAAAGGCAAACCTATCATACTTGATTAAGACAAAAGAAAAAGGAAATAAATCCCTAAATAAAAGGGACCTTGTCCCTTATCTTAAGAACATGTCATCATAATTTTCAAAATACAAATCTCATTTTTCTATGCATATCTTGACTAAGGAAGAGAAAAACAAGAACATAAGTTGTTTGTTTTCCAAAAATTCAACAAAGTGCATCCTAATTTTGATAAGGTAGACCCATGATTATGAAAGGTAAATTATTTAATAGTCTATATAAGCAAAACCCAATCTTATAACATTAGAATTTCGTCCAAGTGAGGGAGAGGAAAAATAGAAGCAAGGTAGAGTGAGGAAATGAGAGGAAGAAAGGAAGAAAGAGAAAGGAGAAGTCTAGAGGACTAAGTGCTCAAGGTAAGTTTAAAAATATTTCTTTTTGAAGAAAACTTTTGAAACTTATAATATTTATATGGGATTTTGATCTTAGAACTTTGATGATTGGTCATGGATGTTACTATATCATGTTACATATTATGTATGTTTGAATACTTAGGCTGGTGTAGATAGTTCTGCATAGGTATGGCTATGAATGAAAAACTTTTAAGCTTCTATTTTTAATATTCTGTGAAGAATTGGTTAGGAATTAAAACAATTGGTTAACATGAAACGTTTAGATATATGTCTCACAGATTTTTAACCACTGGAATCACTCAATGTGGAGTCCATATGAGGTAGATATGGTCCGATTAATATGCAGTGGTCAGAAATTGGTTAATCAGGAAAGAATATTTTAGGACAGTTTCTGTATTTTAATTTCTGGTAACATTCTATAGGGAATTAAAATAAATGGTTAACATAAGAATTATAGATATATGTGTCACGAAGGTTTAGCCACTGGAATCACTCAATTTGGAATTCTCATGAGGGATATATGGACAGATTCGTAGGTAGAGGTCAGAACTTACCCGAGAAAAACTAACCTGTACTTTGAGGGAGTAATATCACCATGATGTATTAATTTTTCACTAAACTACTCAACATAATAGTTTTAGATAATTGATGTATCTTTAAATTGACACCAAGATCACCTAAATCGGAGTTCAATTGAGGGCGTTATGCTCTGATTAGTAAGAGAATGTCAGATAGGATGAAAACTTGCATCAATAAAATAAAGGAATAAAATTAATATTTAAAAAAGAGGAAGAATGTTATAAATGAAAATAATAAATGACTAGAAGATGCTATAGCCATGCTAATGCATGAACTTCTTACCATTCTAAGTGTGTAATTTTGACATGAAAATATTTTGATGAAACATTATGGTATGTGAGTATAATAAACATACTTGTTATTGAAATCATATTTTTGGCTATTAATGTAAAAAGAAAAGAAATAAGCACAGTCACATGGCGATCCGTGTAGTGCACCAGTAGGGGACACCCTACCAACGGTTATGATTATGAGAAAAGAAAGATAAAGTGTGCCATCTCGGACGGAACGAGAAAAGCCCGTACCGGAGAGTAGAAAATACTCACCCTGACCGAAGTGATATGAGAATAACTTGATAGCCATCATATGATATTCTGAAATTAGTAAATCTTTCCATACATGTCATTACTATACAATTCTCATGTACATAGATAAAGTACATTCATGTGACCAAAGATATTTGTTGTAGTTTATACAGATGAACATGACGTGATGAGCTATATTGATGATAATTTATTGTTGAACTTACTGGAATTTAAATCTCACTATATTTCCATGTCATGTTCAAAAAATTAGTTATGCAGATTTTTCTATGGCTATGGCTTTTAGTGCATGTTGGATCGAGTTACTCTATGATGGGCAGATCCTAAATAAAATGTTTGTGGGTGAGTTGGCTTAGATCCTGGTGAAGGTGCAACCACCCACACCTGTATCTCTGAAATTGGTCAACCAGAATAAATAAGATGTAAATATTTATGTGTTGAAATATTGTACGTATGTTTTGATTAATAATGTGTATGTGAACTCTATATTGTATAATAAATAATAATAATAATAAAAGTTGTTACACAGGTCCATCATATCTACCGAAGGAGCATTAAGACTCCATCTCCTCACAGCTCCGCCAAATAGAGGAGGAGCAACTATCTCAATGGGACACCCTACATACAATCAATGACTCAATCCAAAGCATGCAGAGAATAATGCAAGCATTATACAATTGGAACTTGGCTCAGAATACACCACCACCTCCTCCAAAATACCAATAAACAAGTAAGTTTCTCCTCTTCCTTTTCCTGTACCTTGATTATTAGTGACATTGGGGACAATGTCCAATTTAAGCATAGAGTAGTAGTTGCATTTGGTTTTTAGATTGTGCTATGAATTGTATGCCATTTTTTATTTTAACATGATGAGAGTATGAATGTAGAGAGAGGTGAAAAATGAGGGAATGTGAAACCCAAAATTTTTTCACTCTATGTACCCCTTTAAGGCACCAAAAATGCCTTAGTATGAGTATCTAGCTGCCTATACCCTCGTTAGATGGAGCATAAAATACATTCACTGTATATTTCTATATAAAAAAATGATGAATGAAATGGAGAAAAGAAAAAGAGAAAAGAAAGAAGAAAAAGTGAGAAATAAAAGAATTTGAGTGAGAAAAAATTAATGATAAAATAGAAATAAAAATAAGGCAACATAGGGAGATCTAAAGGATTAGGTATATAATAAGAGAATTTGGGTTTAATTTTAGAAGAATAAAAACCATCTGATAAATATCTACTCATATATCTGTTATGTTCACAATGATTAAGTAAAGATTACATGTATTGCATTTTTCTGTCATCTGAAATTTGAATGCATTTTCCCCTTCCTGTTGATATGTCATGTTATTTCTTTGAGGACAAGCAAAGGTATAAGCATGGGAGAGTTTATGAAGGGAAAAAATATGTGGTTAATTGCTTTATTTCATCTTTTATTCTATAGTGAACTTGTGATTATTTCCTTACTTTAGTTTTATTTTGTTTTACTTGCTCTAAATACTGCTTGGCTTTGTTTTTTATTTGTAGGTGAGCAAAAAAAGCCAAAAGTCAAGGGAAAACACTCATGTGAAGAGTTATGTGGACTTGGAATAAGATGAGGAGGATGTAAGGAGGAAACACAGAAGAAATTGGCAAGAATCGACCTTGGCAGTTTCCAACATGGCCAGGCTGTGTTTTATATATATATATATATGGTGGGAAACGAAGGGAAGCGGGGGGAGACTCATTCAAACTCAGTTTAGACTTAAGAAATACTCTTAGATTATGTTTAAAGTAGGATTATTGTTTACTTTATGTTCTTATAGTAGAATTGAGATTGATTCAAGCTTTGCATAGATAATTCATTACTTTTTGCAAATCAGGTTTTATCTTTCTATCTCTATACCTATCTCTACTTCTACTCCTTTCTCTTGGATTGTATTGAACATTTATGAATGACTTAATGAATTTGATTATGATTCCTCTTTCAATCATGTGTGAGTAGATTTGATCTAGGGTTTCGATAAACCCACTTATGATATAATGATACTAAATTGATTAGGAATTATGAAACCCTAATTGAATTATCTATAGTTAATTAAGATTAACTATTATACATTATATGAGTTGATAGAATGTTTGATCATTGTTTTATCACATCTTAGGTTATTGACTGATGAACTGAAAGGTGAAAATTAATGCTAAAACTTAATAGTTAATTAGGGATATCATAATCATGAAAGTAATTTAAGGTTCTCTAGGAATTGAATCAATTGGTAGGCACGAGAACCCCTATAAATTGAATCACATGGTTAGCATAGAACTTAATCGACTTAGGTTAAACTAAGAACTATGAAAGTAGATAATTGGATTGACCTAGGTACAATTAGTAATGTTTGAAAGAGGTTATTAATTAATTAAGGTTAAACCATCCCTTATTACTCAAATAATTGCAATTAGAGGTACATATTGATTGTTGAATATCATAAGTGTAATAAATTCTAACCTTAGGCTTTTGATAATTGATTACCTTATTTACTTAATTGTGACTTCGTACCAATAAAATTATATTGATTTAGATAATTTTTTTGTAGAATTCTAGTAATTGAACTTTGATTTCCATGGGATACTGATGAGTGAGTTTTATACTCATAAATTAAATATTTTTCTCTTATCTTTTTGCCTCAATTAAACATTTATCTCCCTTATTTGTCTTTAATTTTGTGTATTTTTATAGATGGAGAGAATAATAGAAAATGGACTCAATTGAAGGAATCAAAACTAAATTGTGATTCTTTGAAAATGATGTCTATAAATCAAACAGACAAAATAAATTCATTAAGGATGGCTGAGTAAGGAGCATTATCTTTTTGTCTCTTGAGACGCATCCTAATGGATATATGCATCAATTCAATATTGATTTATGACTACATTTCTAAAAGAATTGAAACATAAAGATTCAAGGCAGAACACCCAATGTTAAAAATTTGTTTGCTGCTTGCTTTTCAACTTAATCTTACTACAATATTTTGGTCGTATCTTAGAAAATACGTATATATTATATACAAAATTTGGTAGATGAATAGTTGACATAATTTCATACAACTTTCATGTTTATGTAATCAGAAATTCAGACATCCAAAGGGTCAAAATTGGGCTAGAACAGAACATGTTTACTGTTGTAGTCCAGTCCAACCTTACTGTAGTATTTGGACCATATTTAAGAAACTACATATTTAATGGATAATACATTTTGTAGGTGAATAACAGATATAATTTGGTACAAATTTTATGTTCAAGTGGTCAGCAAATTCGGACACTAAAAGGGCTAAAATTGGGATAGAACCGAACATGTTTACTGTTACAGTTCATCCTGAACGTGCTGCAGTTGTTTGGCCATAAATCACAAAATACGTGGCCAATTTTCCTCCACCTTATATGGCTGGAAATATAATGAAAATATCTATAACTTTTATGTTGATAGGATCCTCCGATTCGGAAGCTATCAAGGTGATATATCACAATTACTTTCAGGGCACATAATGCAACACAACTTGTCAACTTTAGTGCAATTTGCTACCCACCATTTTTGTCACCTACTTCCCTTGTTTTTTATATAAATAGAGACATCTTGTGAGCTAAAGGGAGGGGGAGAAAGGTTAAAGAGTGAGCTTGGGAAATCTTTGTTGAAGTTCTAAGTGTTTGTAATATTTTTCTCTCTTTATACATTTTGTATCTTTACTTTCTTTCATAAGTTTTATCATGCTTCTTCATCTTTCATTTTGTTTTCTTACCTTGATTATGGAGAACTAATCTCCTAATGCTAAGGTGAAAGGGTGAAAATCTTGGTATGAAAATAATAATTTATCTAACTCTTAATTTTAATGTTTATATTTGATGTTATATTTATCTTCTTATTTATTTTCTTGTTATTTACTTTCTTAAAGGATAGTTTTGTTGCCCCTCTGTTATTTATTTTCTGCATTTCTTTTATTATTTTGTTGTTATTTACTTTCTTAGAGGATGGCTTTGTTGCCCCTCTGTTATTTATTTTCTTGTTATTTACGTTCTTAGATGATGGATTTGTTGACCCTCTATTATTTATTTTATGCACTTCTATTATTTATTTTCTTATTATTTAGATGGCTTTGTTGCCCCTCTGTTATTTATTTTATGCATTTCTATTATTTATTTGCATGTTATTTATTTTCTTAGAGGATGGCTTTATTGCCCCTCTATTATTTATTTTCTGCACTTCTATTATTTATTTATTTTTATTTACTTTCTTAAAAGATGACTTTGTTGCCCCTCTGTTATTTATTTTCTGCAATTCTATTATTTATTTTCTTATTATTTTATTTTTTTAATGGCTGATTTTACCGCCTCCTTTATATTATTATCATTGATTCGGTTGTTATGTTTTTCTTCCTTTTACACCTTTTTATTTTAAATTTTGTAAAGTGTGAATCTTGATACATTGTAGACAATCTTTGGCACAATAAATGCTTGAATCATTCTTGATTTATTGTAGACAATATAATGATTGGCACAATGTATACTTGAATCTATTTTACAAAAGTTATTTTTTATTAGTAATATAATAAAAAGAAGGCAAATACACTTCATATGTAAAACAAAGCGCGTTTAATGTAACTTATCTTCCAAATGGAACCTCATTTATGTCAGGATTCCATTTAAGTAATAAAATAGTTAAAATTTGTTATTACTTGATGTACCAAGAGTGGATCCCTTAACCTTAGTATGTTTCTTATTTTGAATACATTCATATTTAATTTTAGTATTTTAGTTCTTTACAAACTCTATTCAATACTCTTCTCATAAAACAAACATTCTGACAACTAGGTTAGAAATATTTATTTTGGATTTGAATTAAATTTTCTCAATTGGCAATCCTTGTGGGATCGACCTTGTATACGACTAAATCTATACTCCAACAGATTCGTGTGCTTGCGAGTTTTAATAAAAACAACAACAGATACGACCCATACTCGTTAGACTAATTACAGCTACGCCGTGCGCTTGTAGTTATTTGATAAACACACACAACAATTATTCTATAAGAATTTACTACCAAGGGTTTTATTCATAAAATTTTCACATATTTAATTTTATTATTCTATAAAATTTGTAGGTCATGGTATTATATTCTTGTATGAGAATATAGTAGCTACAAGGTACAGCATATAAGTTGAGCGATGTTGATTGAAAATATCATGGCAGAAACCTATTCGACATTGGTATCTCTCTCATTCAGCATAAACATCCATTCATAATTCTATAAAATTTGGAGATTATGGTATTATATTCTTATACGGGACTATAATAAAGGAGTAGTCACATGCTCTTGTCCTCATGTGACATTGTTAAAGTTTGGCTAAAATGCTATTGCCATATAGCTATAGAGTTGCAAGTGTCTATATATAGATAGTTATGTAATAGACTAAAATACATCAAAAATGACAAATCGTGTTCTTCTTACAACTTTACTTTCTTTCTCTTCCCTTTACTTTTTCTTCCTTTGATTCACAAAGCCTTTTATGGTATCAGAGTACATATTATCACCAGAATTAAAGCAATCAAGGACTATGCTAGGATTATGCAATTTGGAAGTAGACAATGGTAAAGAAGAAAGTGGCAAAATAGGTGGATGAGCTTAAGGATAATCAGAAGAAGATATTTGAGTGTGAGAATAATCTGAAGCAATATTTGGAAAGATATTTTCATGAAAAATTACATGATTATGTTAATGTATCAATACAGCTTAACTCTATAGCAAAAGTAGCACCTCATTCTATATCAGTACCTAATCAACAACCACATAAGAAAAATCAAAGGTGACCATTTCTACTCATTCCGTGACAACCAAGGCTGTGGCTGAAGTGTGTAAACCAAGAGCTCTAATGGCAATAGATACTAAATTGGAGCCTAAGACAGTAAAGTCAGCATTGCTGATGCATTTCCTTAAGCCAAGAAATGGAGTGTTTAGCGGAAGCAAGGATCATCTTGAAAATTCAATGGATGTTTGATCGCCACAAGTTGCCTCAATAAGATCGGATTCAGTTCTTTGCCCAAGAACTAAGGGAAGCTCTCACTTTAGGAGAAAACTCAATCTTTATTAGCCATCATAAATCTCTTCATTACATGAACGTAAAAAACCCTTATATAGTCAAACAATCCTAAACATAGTAGAAAACCCTAAAACACCTAATTGGATTTTGAAAATAATATGGCCCAAACAACACTAGTTATTTGGCCCAACTAAACTAACAAAAAAAAACCTATAATTAAACTAATATTTGGTTAGCATAAAGAATGGGCTCAAATACTAATAATATCCAAAAGAAAACATATAACATAAATCCCATAATACATCTTTAGTCCATGCAGATTTAAGCTAGTTGTCTTCAAGATCCAATATGCTCTATTTAATGCCATCCTCATGGCTGCAAAGTGTGACCCACTTGATGTCTTGACTTGGTCCAATAATTTTCTCTTTAGCCTGCACATCCAAGATCAAGTCCAAAAAAGCTTCTTTGGCCCGCTTTACTTTGCTCCTAGTCATTGGACTACCTATCCCTTGCAAAGAATCTTGGGAACGGTTTGAAATAGGTTTGCTAGCACCTTAATTTCCATTATTCCCTCCTTCCTCGAAAGGATTCATCCTCAAATCAAAGGTATCAACTACATCAAATAAAGACAATTCAGTAACATTGAATGTATCACTAATATTGCCATACTCACTAGGTAAATCAATCTTATAGGCATTATTATTGATTCACTTCATGACTTGAAAAGGTCCATCTCCCCTATGATGCAACTTAGACTTCCTTTGAGCCGGGAACCACTCTTTGCGTATATGTACCCAAACCCAATCACCAGGTTTAAATATAATTTTAGTTCAGCTTTTGTTGGCTTACATTGTATATTGCTTATTCTTCCTTTCAATGTTAGCTCGAACCTTAGCATGCAAATCCTTTACATATTCAGCCTTGTTCTTACCATCCAAGTTAACAAACTCATTAGTAGATAAATGTAGAATATCCAAAGGTGTTAAAGTATTAAAGCCATAGACAATCTCAAAAGGACTATAAGCAGTAGTAGAATACACAGATCTATTATAAGCAAACTCAACATATGACAAAGCTCTTTCCCAATGTTTCAAATTTTTAAACATAATAGCACGTAAAAATATAGTAAGTGTCCTATTAACTACCTCAGTTTGCCCATCTGTTTGAGGGTATGCAACAATAGAAAATAGAAGTTTAGTCCCTAATCTACACCATAAAGTACGTCAAAAATGACTTAAGAGCTTAACATCTTTATCACTTACTATTGTTCTAGGCAACCCATGTAAACGTACTACTTCTTTAAAGAACAAATTAGCTATGTGTGTTGCATCATTGGTTTTAGCACATGCAATGAAATGAGACATTTTGCTAAACCTATCAACAACCACAAAAATAATATTTTTACCACTTTGAGACCTCGGTAACCTTATCACAAAATCTATAGAAATATCATGCCAAGGCTATGTAGGTACAGGTAATGGAGTATAAAGACCATATGGCATAACCTTAGACTTAGCTTGTTTACATGCCACACACTTAGCACAAAATGAAATGAAATTATGTTTCATGGGAGGCAATAAAAATGTTCATGCAGAATTTCTAAGGTTTTAGTCACTCCAAAATGTCCCATTAAACCTCCACCCATGACTCTCCTTAATTAACAAGTCACGCATAGAACACTTAGGCACACAAAGTTTATTTTTTTAAAATAAGTAACTATGTATATAGAAACCATCAATAGCACGCTTATCACAAGAATTCCACGTATCTCAAAATCAACATCATTAACATACAAGTCTTTAATGTATTCAAAACCAAACAACTTAGCATGCAAGAATGTCAATAATGCATATCTTCTAGACATTGCATCAGCTACCACATTTTCCTTTCCATTTTTATACTTAATCACATAAGGAAATGTATCAATGAATTCTAACCACTTAGCATGCCTCTTATGCAACTTACCTTGGGACTTCAAGAATTTCAAGCTCTCATGATCTGAATGGATAATAAACTCCCTTGGCCATAGATAATGTTGCCAAGTTTGCAAAGTCCTCACCAATGCATATAACTCCTTATCATAAGTAGGATAGTTCAACACTACCCCATTTAGCTTGTCACTGAAGTATGCAATCGGTTTAGAATCCTGCATCAAAACAACACCTATACTAGCTTCTGAAGCATCACAGTCAATTTCAAAAGCTTTATCAAAGTTAGGTAATGACAGCAAGGGTGCATTAGTCAAAAGATCCTTTAAGGTTTTAAATGACTTCTCATGCATATCATCCCATTTAAAGAAAACATTCTTTTTAACAAGTTCATTTAAGGGTGCAGCAATAGTACTAAAATTCTTTACAAACCACCTATATAAACTTACTAAAACATAAAAACTCCTAACATCATTCGCATTCCTAGGTGTAGGCCAATCTCAGATTACCTTAACTTTATCCTCATCCACACTAATTCCATGAGAATTAACAACAAAACCAAGAAACACCACAGAATTAGAACAAAACATGCACTTTTTCATGTTAGCATACAATTTATGCTCCTTAAGCACAGCAAAAACAACATGCAAATGCAATACATGTTCATCAAGATTTCGAATATATACTAAATATCATCAAAGTAAACTACCACAAATTTTTCAATGAAGCACGTAAGACATGGTTCATTAATCTCATAAAGGTACTTAGTGCATTGGTCAATCCAAAGGGCATCACTAACTACTTATATAAACTATACTTAGTCTTAAAAGTAGTTTTCCACTCATCTCCCTCTTTCATGCAAATTTGATAGTAGTCATTCTTTAAATCAATTTTAGTAAAAATACTAGAACCATACAACTCATCAAGCATGTCATCTAATCTAGGAATTGGATGCCTATACTTTACAGTGATTTTGTTGATGGCTCTACAATCCACGCACATGCGCCAAGTCCCATCCTTCTTCAGCACAAGAATAACAAGTACTAAACAGGGACTAATACTCTCCTTCACGAATCCCTTCTGGACTAACTCATTTACTTGCCTCTGAATTTCCTTTATCTCCTCAGGATTAGCTTAGTAGGTAGGTCGGTTAGGGATGGATGATCCAAGGACAAAGTCTATCTAGTGCTCAATACCTCTCAAAGGTGGTAGTCATGTGGAATCTCCTCAGAAAAAATATCAGTGAATTCCTATATCAAAAACACAACCATACTAGGCAAAGAAAGTTTAGGAGTGTTAGTAAAATAAATATCCTTGTACATGAGCACAAAGAGGTTGGGTTTGCACACCAAAGCTCTCTTCACCTCACTTTTTAGTGCAAAAGTACTCACTCTTTTATTTTTCTCTTTCTCTAGCTCACAACTCTATTTCTTTTTTTGTTCATATGTCTCAACCTCTCTCTCTTTTCTCTCACTCTCAATTTTAGCCTTAATCTCTTTCTTCTTTTGCTCACATATCTCAATCTCTCTCTCTTTTCTCTCACTATCAATTTTGGCCATGCTCTCTTTTTTCTCTCTTTCTTTTGTTTCTCTCAACTTACACTCTTTTGTAATCCTTACTTGATCAGCAAAAACCTTAGCTAGTTTTAGGAGTGTTAACATAAAAGTTTGATTATGCATAGTCAATGTATATCGATTCTTGTAGCCATCATAATTGACTCTTCTATCAAATTGCCATGGACGTCTCAACAACAAGTGTCCAGTATGCATTGGTACTATATCACAAAGCACCTCAAATTTATAGTTACCAATAGAGAAAGATATCTGAACCTGATTTTTCACCCATATATCTCCCCTATAATTTAATGTGAACCCCTTATATGAACCTCACCAAGAGCAGTGAGACCCGGAATCAATATGGGATCTGATTGGAAGGATCGTATTCTAATCAGATTTATAACAAAATAAATTAAAAAGAGAAGGACCTTGACCCATTATCTATAAAGAGATAAGAACCAAAGGTATAAGAAATTATTAAAGATGCCACACTCAAGAAAAGAGGAGAAAATTGTGAGTGATAAATCTTGCTTTAACGCCACAAGAAAAATCTTGATAAGTTTAGAAAAGTTCTTTGAAGAACCAAAGAGAAAACACTCTCAATATTATAAACGATAAACTGTATTGTTCATGAGCATACATGCCTATTTATAGGCCAATAACTTAAACTAATAAGGAAAACTATATAGGAAACTCCTATAGGACAAGAAAAATTAGAAATAGGAAACTCCTATAGGGCAAGGAAAAATACAAATAGGAAACTCTTCTCAAAACTATCAAATAGGAAACTTTCCTAGTCAAATAAACAAAACATTAAAAGTAAAAAAATCGGAAAAAAAAACGTAGCTTAATTTGGGCCATAAAATAACTCATTGATTTTGGGCCTATATTTAGTCTTTAGCCTTCATTCTTCTTGTACTTTGGGTCCATATTCAGATTAGCGCGTCTTGGGCCATAGTTAAGTGGACTTTAATGTTATGGATCGCTTTTGACTCTTATTTAGTAGTATTGCAGTTTTCTCCTTGATGAGCCTCTAGAATTAGACCATTAAGAGCCCGTTTAGATAAATAACTTATTTAAGGACTTATTAAAGAAGGGCTTATGTGAAAAGCTCTTATATTATAAGCTCCTTTTAAATTAAGCTATTTAGTGTTTGGATACGTAATTGATAAAAGTGTTTTTAAAATTTATAAACTCTTTTTAAACTGTTTGGATAAATAATATATAAGTGCTTATAATTATGAAAATTACTGAAATAGACATTAATAAGCACTTATTAAAAATTGTGTTTGGATAAATAAGCATTTTTGTTATAATTTGAAAAAACAATTTACACTTAAAATATTTATAGTATTATAATTAGATTATTATAAGATTATTATTTGTTTATTGTATTGCATTCAAGTGCTTACTTTTATATTATTAGATTATTATTTTCAAGTGTGAATTTTTACAACCAAAACAGTTCATTTAGAAACCAAAGTCAATTGTCTTTGTAAACAAACAAAAGAATAAATATACACATTTGAGACAATATTATTATTTCTTTTTTATCATGGGGCAACTATAAAGGCTAATTCTACTTCTCTTTGACACGAGTTAATTAAATCGCAAAAAAAAAAGTGGAGTTGAGGTTTGGTTTAAAAGCTCAATTTTTGCCATTTACATGTCAAATTAACTTGATATCAAAATATGACCAATTCAACAAAATAAAAATATGAAATTAATTGACAAGAATAAATAAAAAAAACCCAAATCACATCTTACACTGCCACTTGCAATAATAGTGGTTCATATTTGAGCGAAATAGAGAATACTTGCATAAAACAATTTCTACCATAAACTATGACAAAAAGGAAAGAAATAGAAATTTAAATCGAACAAGTGTTGTATTCTACCATAAAGGCAATAAAGCTAAAGATGTGTAGGCAACTGGATTTTTATCTCCTCTCTAATCTGCTCCATTTGTCTAACGCTCTCTTCATTTGGTTCCTCCCATATGATATTACTAGACCCTGCTTCATCCATAATTTCTTCATCAGCAAACTCAAAATTTTCGTTAAATGTTTCAAATTCTACATCACTTGTATCATTTATCCTGATAAAATTGTGCAAAGCCATGCAAGCAATTACGATTTTAACTTGTGTCTCTAATGGGAATGAAGGCATAGCACCCAGTATTTTCCATCTTGCTTTGCAACATCCAAAAGAGCGTTCAATTGTACATCGAAGGCTAGAGTGATAATAGTTAAACACTTCAGTTCTTCCCCTTGCTCTTGGCCCTAATCTGAAGTGTGGAAGATGATATCTTTGTCCCTTGTAGGGACCTAAGAAACCCATCAAAGTAGGATAACCAGAATCAACCAAATAGTATTTACCTATAGACAAAAACTTAATTGAATAAACAAATAAAATATAACATACTTTAAAGTTTGAAATTCAAATAGTAATGTCTAAAAACCACTAACCTTCAGGAGGAAGCGGGAAATGCAAGCTTGGTCTGCGTATAGCCTCATTGAAAATTTTAGTATCATGTGCAGACCCCTCCCAACCTGCCCATACAAATGTGAAGCACATATTAAAATCACAAGCACTCATTACATTGGTAGTTGTAATACATTTTCTACCAATGTAAGGAATTTGCAAATTCGGAGGAACAACAACACGTATATGAGTGCCATCTATGGCACCAATACAATTCTTAAAATAAGGAAAATATCGGTCATCATTTCTAATCTCAACAGGAGTGTCTCTGAAGTGTTGATCAATAGGTTTAATTATATCTTTAGCGAGGTTGCAAACAGCATCTAAGACTCGATGGAATTGTCTAGAGATTGTCTCCCCTGAATGTTGAAATCTTTCCTCTGAATTACGAACTGAACCTGGTTGTCCTAACATGTATAAAAATAATCCCACTTGTTCTTGAATTCCAACATGTCTTGTTGGCTTAAGATTGTAATTACTTTGTAGAACATCACATAACTGGAGAAAAACATGTTTTTTCATCCTAAATCGTTCATAGCAACGGATATGATGTCCATTTAAAATCTCTGATACCCATTTATGACCAGTTAAATAGGAAGTTATGCGTGGACTTTTCAAAACATATTTTGAAAAGTAGTTGACAACACAAGACATTGCCACCACTAACATTTTTTGCTTATTCTGCTTTTTCATAGTTTCATTTTTATCGCAATATTCTTCATCTAAAAAACTTTCACTTGAGCTATAATACATCCTGTTATATAAATAATCAAAATAAAAAGTAATTAATTTTCAAATGATAACATACATATGAAATAACCACATAAAAAGAATAAAGAAAGCATATAAAATAATTAATCAAAATAAAAAGAATAAATGTGGCTAATGATATTCTAAGAGAATAAAGAAACAAATAAAACATTAGTCACTTCCAAACATGCAAATAAAATAATCTTTGTGGGCGAAGGTTTTAGATTCAAATTACAAATAAAATTCAAACAAGCCAAAAAATACAATATCATAACTACTTAGATACATCTGTTATGTTATGAGTCTTCAACCAACCAAGTTGGAGGGTAGGGTCTTCTAGTTCCATAAAAATCTCCCTATTTGCCTTCTTTCCCATTAATCTTGTACCTATGAAGAATAACTCACTACCAACCTCTAGTCCTGGCAATTTCTTGAGCATAACTAAACAAGTTGATATGCTATGTTCATTTTTTTAAGAGAAACTTCAATAGCATTTTGTGCCTCAAAGCTATCAATCATACGTGTCAATTGAGCAGAAAGTTCAGCAGCTCCAGATCTCTTTTCACTCTTCCCACTCCTTTTTCTTTTTCCTTTTTGACCCCTAGAAGGCCCTTGTTCAATATTCAAGCTATCCAAGCCTCCTTCATCAGACCCCTCTTGTGTTATCTCTTCATCACCTAAATATTCAATTTCAACATCTTGCTCAATAGGTATATTCATATTTCCCCCCTCATTTCTATCACTTTCTTCATTTCTATCATCTTTTTCTACCTCAAGTTGATCTTGAGATGGTGCCCAAGCTCTACAACCAGTAGCTACAATATCCTTAAAAAGGATTTCCATTTCATTTAAGTATTTTGGACCCTCCTACCTCAAGTTGATCTGTGTATGTCAATTAGAATTTAAAAAAAAAAAATTGTTTCTACTCTAATGTGGGGTTGTTTCATAACACAAGATCTATGCATCTCAACTACCCAAACCCATGAAAATAAAAAGAGAACTAAAAGAATAATAATCACATATATTTGAAAAAAGTTTCATTTTTCACATATTCTTATACGATGAAATATGTCAAAGTCCATGAAAATAATAATCCTAATCTACCATCAACTAAAAGAAGAAATTAAATTATTTCACATATTCTGATACTCACTACGTACAAACATATCTACCTTCTACCCTCCCCTGTGTAAGTTTTATTAATACTTTTTTTGTGTGGGAAAATCAAGAGAATTTCATTGAATAATGAAAATACAGATTACTCCTTGACGTAAAGCTAGAAGGATATGATATACTCTAACAAACAAACAAAGCACAATTTACCGACAGGCAAAAACAAAATAACAAAACGAAAGCTAGTTCCAGAAGATAATAATAAAGCTAGTTCCAAAATTGTAAAAAGATTTTTCGTCTCTCTTTTTTTATTGGTAGTGACTTAAATATCTGTTGTGACAAAACACTTTCACAAAACTGATTTCTATAGCATCTAAAGCTAGTTCCAAAATTGTAAAAAGATTTTTCGTCTCTCTTTTTTTATTGGTAGTGACTTAAATATCTGTTGTGACAAAACACTTTCACAAAACTGATTTCTATAGCATCTAATATGATTTGAGTCCAATTTTGTATCCAATAATTAAGCTGAATATTGGTGGTGCTCTTGTCTGAGAAATTAACTAAGCAGCAGCTGCAGATTCTATCAAGGATCATAGGAGAAATTTTATTGTGCTTTTGGATAATTTATTGGTGAAGCAACAAAAAATGCCAACACTAGAATTTTGAGAGAAACAATATAATATGAACACTTCAATGGAATCGCATTGGGGAAGATGCAAAGGACAATGGTTGAATTAATTAATTAAAAAAAGGTTAATTTAAAAAGAAAAGGAGGAAAATGGTATTAATAGGACAAGAAACAAGTTGGGTTTATACTAATATGTGTAATAATTGAGTCATTGATTGGATCAATAGAACAAAGGACAGGTTAGTTGGATTTGAGTAGACAATTGCAAGATAGCAGCTACCCGTAAAAGGACAGAAAATTTCTTGTCAAGAGTTGTCTAGTATTAGTCCATATACCCAGTTTTAGAGAGAGAAATCAGATGATCGAGATGGGAGCTTAATTAATTCAAGTTGCTTGGATGAGAGTTTGAAACTTTACTTTCTTGAGTAGGTTTTGTGTGATTTTGCAGAACTCCAGGTTAAGGTTGAGCCATGGCATTAGATCAGAGCTGGTTGGAGGAGCTGTTATAGGAGTTGTGTTTGCAGAACTGCTATGTTCGGAGGCATACAACTAAGGTTGGAAAGCAAATGGTGCACTTCATAAAACTAAGGTACATCGATCCCCAAACTAAGGTCCTAGAATGAAAAATGGCAAATGGCAAATGGAAATAGAGATAGGAGTAATGGAAACAAAGATAAAAATATATACCTAGGTGCAGCTGAAGCAATGAATGGAGATGGAGAACTCATTGTTGGAAGAAGCTGGAGACGCAAGACTGAAATGTTGAAGAAGCTGGAAGAAAATGGAGACGTGAGACAGATCTTTTGTTGCTGGTGATGAAAGATGTGAGAGCAGGGGTACAGATGTCCCCGTAAATTATGAAACAGCTTCCCGGTCCATCAATTTTGGCTTTCGCAAAAAGCTTCTGGAAGAAGCTTGAAAAAATGGCTTCTGGAATTAAACTCAAAATAGCTTTTTCAATATTCAAAAGTAGTTTAATTAAACTAAACCAAACACCAGATTTTATTTAAAAAAGCACTTATATCATTTAAAAAGCTGTAATAAGTCGTAAGTGCTCTTATCCAAACGGGGCCTAAGTGCTTCTTTGAATATTTTAGCCCAAGCACTTGTGATAAGTCCAATTGGGACTTGTAGCGGGTCCGCATTCCATTTCTGTTTGTCAGCCTTAGCCATGATCTCATCATCATTCAACCATCTTAGCCTATATGGCTTAAGATGTTTCAACCATCAAGGTACTAGCTATATTAATGCAACTCTCACAATCAATAATCAAGCTACATACCTTGTTATTCACATGGCACCTGGTCTGGAAGATGTGCTCATGTTGTTCATCATCAACATCATCATTAGGCTACATATTAAGAGCACGTCGAGTAATCAACACTTCTCTATTCACTCGCTCACTAATCTCCATATTACTACAATCCTCCATTGGTGGGCATCTCATCCTCACTATAATGCTCACTCTCCATAAGTCCCATTTCTTCCTCACCAAAGCCAAACTATTTGGAAGACTTAGGTTTGTATAGTGACTCAAGATTATCCAACTTCATATGCATTAACTTAAATTGCTCCTGAACCGCTTTCATGTAAAATTTAAGATCAATTTTAGGCTGATTTATTTTAGTACTCATGTTTACCTTACAAACCTCACGTGTTTACACTTAATTTACTCTCTTTTCCTTAAAGTTCTTAAACAAGAACCTGATCAACAAGCTTATCAAACAAGTGAATTAAGAATGATAAGAACAAATTTTCAAACGATGACAACCCTAGGAATTGAATTTGAAAAAATGAGGGATAGAAAAATCAAGTATGATGTTTTATTTTTCGGCTTCCTTCCTTTTTTTTGAACGAATTTTTTTTAATGAACTTCTGCTCACTTTTTTTGAGCGAATTTCTACTCTCTTTTTTTACGATTTTTTTGAACAAGAAACCAAATTGCACTAGAACTAGAACTCTCTTTTTTTACGAAATTTTAATTTTTCGAAGAAGAAACTAAATTGCACTAGGACTAGAAGTAGGACTCTCTTTTTATTTTTTTATTTTTTTGGAAGGAATTAGAAGAACATTAACTAGAACTAGGACTATAATTTGACCTAAAGAAGTGTAAAAGAAGAAGAAAGACTCTAGAAAACAAATAGAAAAGAAAAGATAGGATACCAACCATATTTCAGGGAGCCAAAGCTCTGATACCAAATGATGTATTTCCTTATGCCAAGAAACAGAGTGTTTGGCAAAAGTAAGGATCGTCTTAAAAATTCAATGGATGTTTGATTGCCACGAGTTGTCTCGATAAGATCAAATTCAGTTCTTTGCCCAAGAATCAAGGAAAGCTCTCACTTTAGGAGAAAAATTAATCTTTATTAATCATCATAAATCTCTTCATTATATGAACGTAAATGACCCTTATATAGTCAAACAATCCTAAAACTAGTAGAAAATCCTAAAACTCCTAATTGAACTTTGAAAAGAATATGGCCCAAACAACACTAGTTATTCGACCTAACTAAACTAACAAAAAAAAACCCATAATTAAACTAATATTTGGCTAGCATAAAGAATGGCCCCAAAAACTAATAATATTCAAAAGAAAACATATAATATAAAACTCATAATATATCTTTAGTCCATGCAGATTTGGGCTAATTGTCTTCAAGATCCAATAAGTTCTATTTAAAGTCATCCTTAAGGCTGCAAAGTGTGACTCACTTGATATCTTGACTTGGCCTAAAACTTACTCTTTAGCCTGCACATCTAAGATCAAGCCCAATAAAGTTTCTTTGGCTCGCTTTGCTTTTCTCCTAGTCATTGGACCGCCTATCCCTTGTAAAGGATCTTAAGAACGGTTTGAAATAGGTTTGACAGCACCTTGATCTCCATTACTTGCTCAGTTCTAAATGAAAAGAGGCCATGGACAATGAATATACTACATTGATGAAAAATGGAACTTTCCAGCTTGTTCCTTTACCTGCTGATAGGCAACCTATTAGCTGCAAATGGGTTTCTAAGGTGAAAAGAAATCTTTATGGAACAGTACATAAATATAAGGCACGTTTAGTTGCTAAGAGTTTTAATCAAAGAGAGGGCTTTGATTACACAAAGACCTTTAGCCTTGTGGTCAAACCTCAAACAATAAAAATTATCCTAATATTATTTATCCAAATCGGCTAGAAACTACAACAACTTAATGTAGACAACGCATTTCTAAATGGAACACTAGCTGAAAAGGTATTCATGCAACAATCTCGTGGTTATATTGATCATGCTTATCCTCATCTTGTCTGTAAACTTCGAAAATCATTATATGGTTCAAACAAGCCCTTCAGGCTCGGTTTGAGAAGTTAACATCCACTATCATGTAGCTAGGCTTCACCTAGTTGATGTGATCACTCACTCCTTCTAAAGGTTACTCCTCAGTACACTACCTTCATTCTAATCTATGTAGATGACATAATTGTTACTGGTTCATAACTAGAGTTTATCACTTAACTGATATCTTAGCTTAATTATGCCTTTTCACTTAAAGATTTAAGGAAGCTACATTATTTTTTTGGCATAGAATTCCAGCATCTTCATGATGATCTCTTTATTTATCTCAAACAAAATATTGCTAAGGAATTACTTGACGAAGATGGGATGTGTTCTTGTAAAGGCAAAAAACACAAATGGAGTCTGGATTGAAATTTTTCTGCCTATCAAGGCACTTCTCTGTTGATCTTACACTTTACATATCAATAGTTGGTGGTTTACAATATTTGACAATTACTATACTAGAGTTAGCTTACCTTATAAATAAAATTTTCCAGTTTATGTCTAAACCTTCAAATGTTCAGTGGTTGGCAGTCAAAAGGATACTTCAGTATATGCAAGGCATTCTCTCTCTTGGTTTAATGTTGAAGAAATCTAATGCTTTAAATCTTGTTTCCTTTTCTGATGTCGATTGGGGAAGCGATCCTGATGACCGCATATCAACATCTGGTTCTGCTATTTTTCTGGTATCAAATCTCATCTCAGTTCTACAAAAAGCAAGCAGCTGTCTCAAGGTCAAGCATGGAAGCTAAGTATCGTAGCATAGCTCTTACCATGGCTAAGGTTCTATGGCTTAAGTTGTAACATCCTTAATTTTATTTCTTTTATTAATAAAGGTACATAAATATTTAGTTAAGAAAATAAAATTTATTAGACAATTTTTAGTGTAACATCCCTAATTTCGTTTCTTTTATTGATAAAAGTACATAAAAATTTAATTAAGGAAATAAAATTTATTAGACAATATTTTATATATCTAAGGAAATATAATCCTTAGAAATTCTTCACCTTATGTATATGCATAGAAAATGTTTCTAACATTAAGAGAACAAATAAAGAGGGAAAACCTAATAGGAAAGAAATTAGAAATAATATACTAAAGAGATGCAAAATTCTTGGATAAGGAAGATAAATTTTTAGAAACAAGTAAAGGTCTTAAAATTTCAAGAACATTGAATTAGAGTAATTTTTCCTAATTCAAGAACTAGAGTTACTAAATTTAAAATCTTTACCCATACATTGGGCTTTTACCTATGGACACTTCATATAGAGTTTTTCCACTTCACATAAGTTTCTAGCAAGCCATTGGATAACCTAAGCAAGAAATAAAACATAGACTTAGACTAGGATATAGTAATTGGACCAATAGCCCAAAAACTATGAAAATGTGACCAAGCCCTCCAAGAAAGGTAGAATTTTATCCAAAGGAAAGAAAATGGGTAGGAATAAGCCCAAATCCAAGAGGAAAAATAAAATAAAATAAATTAGGTGATGATATAATAATGTAATAATAAAGATTAGGTTACATGGCATTAAGACAAAAATTTAGCAAATGGTGTGATTCTACATTCATCATTTTGGCAAGTGGCATAATAATACAAGGTTTTAGGACAAAAACATCTATATCCTACACTCATAATTTTAGCAAGTGGTATGATAATACATGGTATTAGGACAAAACATTCCTATCCCACATAAATAATATCAACCAAATAATGGAGATTCAAGGGCTAGAAATTTGCCACCTAAAAAGGCAAACCTATCATACTTGCTTAAGACAAAAGAAAATGGAAATGAATCCCTAAATCAAAGGGACCTTGTCCCTTATCTTAAGAACATATCATCATAATTTTCAAAATACAAATCTCCTTTTCCTATGCATATCTTGACTAAGGAAGAGGAAGACAAGAACATAAGTTGTTTGTTTTCCAAAAATTCCACAAAGTGTATCCTAATTGTGATAAGGTAGACCCATGATCATAAAAGGTGAATTATTTGGTGGTCTATATAAGAAAACCCACCCTTACAACATTATAATTTCGTCCAAGTGAGGGAGAGGAAAAATAGAAGCAAGGTAGAGTGAGGAAATGAGAGGAATAAAGGAAGAAAGAGGAAGAAGAAGTCTAGGAGACTAAGTGCTCCAGGTAAGTTTAACAATATTTCTTTTTGAAGAAAACTTTTGAAACTTATAATATTTATATGAGATTTTGATCTTAGAACTTTTATGATTGGTCATGATGTTGCTATATCATGTTATATATTGATCTTGCATGTGATGTATGTTTGAATACTTAGGTTGGTGTAGATAGTTCTGCATGGGTATGGCTATGCGTGGCAGACTTTTAAGCTTCGGTGTTTTAATTTCTGGGAACAATCTATAAGGAATTAAAATAAATGGTTAACATAAGAATTAAAGATATATGTGTCACGGATTGTTATCCACTGGAATCATTCAATTTGGAGTCCATATGTGGTAGATATGGTCTAATTAGTAGTCAAAGGTCAGACAATGGTTCATCAGGGAAGAATATGTTAGGATAGCTTCTGTGTTTTAATTTCTGAGAATTATCTGTAGCGAATTAAAATAAATGGTTAACGTACGAATTAAAGATATATTTGTCACGGATTTGTAGCCACTGGAATCATTCCATTTGGAGTCCATATGAGGTACATATGGTCCGATTAGTAGTCAAAGGTCAGAAAATGGTTCATCAGGGAAGAATATGTTAGGACAGTTTCTGTATTTTAATTTTTGGGAATTATCTGTATGGAATTAAAATAAATGATTAACATAAGAATTATAGCTATGTGTGTCATGTATTTTAAGCCACTGGAATCATTCAATTTAGACTCCATATGAAGAAGATATGAGCTGATTAGTAGTCAAAGGTCAGAAAATGGTTCATCAAGGAAGAATATGTTCGGACAGCTTCTGTATTTTAATTTCTGGGAATTATCTGTATGGAATTAAAATAAATGGTTAACATAAGAATTATAACTATGTGTGTTATGGATTTTAATCCACTTGAATCATTCAATTTGGAGTCCATATGAGGAAGATATGAGCTGATTAGTAGTCAAAGGTGAGAAAATGGTTCATCAGGGAAGATTATGTTAGGACCGCTTCTGTATTTTAATTTTTGAGAATTATCTGTATGGAATTAAAATAAATGGTTAACATAGAAATTATAGCTATGTGTGTCATGGATTTTTAGCCACTGGAATCATTCAATGTGGAGTCCATATGAGGAAGATATGAGCTTATTTGTAGTCACAGGTCAGAAAGTAGTTCATCAGGGAAGAATATGTTAGGATAGCTTCTGTATTTTAATTTCTGGAAATTATCTGTATGGAATTAAAATAAATAGTTAACATATGAATTATAGATATGTGTGTTATGGATTTTTAGCCACTGGAATCATTCCATTTGGAGTCTATACGAGGAAGATATGAGCTTATTAGTAGTCAAAGGTCAGAAAATGGTTCATCAGGGAAGAATATGTTAGGACAGCTTCTGTATTTTAATTTCTGGGAATTATCTGTATGGAATTAAAATAAATGGTTAACATACAAATTATAGATATGTGTATCACGGATTTTTAGCCACTGGAATCACTCAAGTTGGAGTCCATATGAGGTATATATGGTCTGATTAGTAGGTAGAGGTCAGAACTTATCCGAGAAGAAATAACATATACATTTAGGGAGTAATATCACCTTGATTTCTTAATATTTCGCTATAATGTTCAACATAATAATTTTAGATAATTGTTTTATCTTGAAATTGACACCAAGATCACCTACATCAAAGTTAAATTGATGGAGTTATGCTCTGATTAGTAAGAGAAGGTTAAATAGGATGAAAATCTGCATCAAGAAAATAAAGAAATAAAATTAGTATTTAAAAAAAAGATGAATCTTAATAAATGATTAGTATAGCCATAGTCATTGCCATTGTATGAACTTCTTACCATCTTAAGTGTGAAATTTTGACATGGAAATATTTTATAAAGTGATATTTGAAATGGTTATGTTCATGGCATGATTACCAATGATTTTTGGTAATAATTATATTTTGATGAACATACTTGTTATTGAAAGCATACTTGTAGCTATCATTATGAAAAGAAAAGAAATGAGCACGGTCACATGGCAATCCGTGTGGTGCACCAGTAGAGGATGCCCTACCAACGATTATGATCATGTTAATGAGAAAAGAAAGAGAAAGTGGGCCATGTCGGACGGAGCGAGAAAAGCCCGTACCGGAGAGTAGAGGATACTCACCCTGACCGGGGTAGTTTGAAATGAGAATAAGTTGTTGGCCATCATATGATATTCTAAAAATAGTTACTCCTGTCATACATATTATTACTGTGTGATTCTTATGTGCATAGATATAATGTATTCATGTGACCAAAGATATTTTCTGTAGTTTATACAGCTGAACATGATGTGATGAGCTATAGTGATGATGATTTATTGTTGAACTTACTGGGATTTAATTCTCACTATATTTTCGTATCATGTTTAGAAAATTAGTTATGCAGATTTTTCTATAGCTCTGGCTTTTAGTGCATGTTGGATCGAGTACTTTATGTTGGGTAGATCCCATAAGCAAATAAAATGTTTGTGGTCGAGTTGGCTTAGATCCCGGTGAAGGTGCAACCACCCGCACCTGTATCTCCGAAATTGGTCAACCAGAATAAATAAGATGTAGATTTTTATGTGTTTGATATGTTGTACGTATGTTTTGATTAATGACATGTATGTGAACTCGGTATTGTATAAATTAAATAAATGTTATATTGAGTTAAGTTGTAACAAGGTAATAACTTCACGGTATTTTAAAAAAAAATTGATACTTAAATGAAGTTGTTACATTTAGATATCTAAGGAAATATAATCCTTAGAAATTCTTCACCTTATGTGTATGCATAGAAAATGTTTCTAACATTAAGAGAACTAGTAAAGAGAGAAAATCTAATAGAAAAAATTAGAAATAGCATACTAAAGATAGGAAAAATTCTTGGGTAAGAAAGATAAATTTTTGGGAAGTAAGTAAAGGTCTTAAAATTTTAAGAAAATTGGATTAGGGTAATTTTTCCTAATTCAAGAGTTAGAATTCCTAAGTTTAACATCTCCACCCATACATTGAGCTTTCACCTATAGATACTTCATATAGAGTGTTTCCACTTCACATGAGTTTCTAGCAAGCCAATTGGATAGCCCAAGCAAGAAATAAAACATAGACTTGGACTAGGATATAGAAGTTAGACCGATAGCCCAAAAATTATGAAAATGTGACCAAGCCCTCCATGAAAATTAGAATTTTAGCCAAAGCAAAGGAAATGGGTAAGAATGAGTCTAAATACAAGAGGAAAAAAAATAAGAATCATGTGAAGAAATAGTAGAGTAATAATAATCAAGATTAGGTCATGGCATTAGGACAAAACATCTATATGCTACATTCATAATTTCAACAAGTAGGTAATAATACATGGAATTAGGACAAAAAATCTATATCCTACATTCATAATTTTAACAAGTGGGTAATAATACAAAGCATTATGACAAAATATCCTTATCCTACATAAATAATTTTAGCCAAGTAAGGGAGACTCAATGGTTGAAAATTTGTCAATTGGAAAGGAAAACCTATCATACTTGAGTGAGACAAAAGAAAAAGGAAATGAATCCCTAAATCAAAGGGACCTTGTCCCTTGTCTTAAGAATGTTTTATCATAATTTTAAAAATACAAATCACCTTTTTCTATGCATATCTTGACTAAGGGAGAGGAAGACAAGAACATGGGTTGTCATTTCCTAAAAAAACAACCAATTGAATCCTAATTGTGATAAGGTAGACCCATAATTATGAAAGGTGAACCACTTGATAGTTTATTTAAGTAAGAACCACCCTTATAACATTATAATTTTGTTCAAGTGAGGGAAAGGAAAAATATAAGCAAGGTAGAGTGAAGAAATAAGAGAAAGAGAGAATAAGAGAGGAAGGAAGAGGAAGGAGAAATCTGGAGGACTAAGTACTCAAGGTAAGTTAGCTTAATCTCCACTTAAATCCATCTTTCCTCTTCATCCTTGGGGTTCAAAACTCACCCTCCTTCTCTTAGTTAAGCTACTAGAAAAGCTAAAAGAAGGGAGGAATCTTGCTATTTCTTTCAAAAGGAAACAAGAAAAAAAATTCACTAAGTGAGCTAGGGAGATCTTTAGGTAGGTTTAACAATATCTCTTTTTGAAGAAAAGTTTTGAAATTTGTAACATTTATATGGGATTTTGATCTTAGAACTTTAATGAAATTTACAATATTTTCTACTTTGATTATTGGTCATGGATGTTGCTATATCATGTTACATGTTATCTTGCATATGATGGATATTTTGAACATTTCGGTTGGTGTGGAAAATTCTACATAGGTATGGCTATGGGTGGCAAAATTTTAATATTTTTATGCTACTATTTTGTATATTTGAATGTGGTGAAAAATTAATGGGGGATGATTAGATGTAAATTAGGAAGAAAATGGAAGATGACGTAATAAAGTGATGAACTAAAACCTTAGGAAAGGTTTGGTTAGGAAACTAGATTTCAGAGTAACCCGGAAAGTTTTTGTTTTCGAAATTCTAGGAAGAATCGGTTAGGAATTAAAAGATATGGTTAACATGAAAAATATAGATATATGTCTCATAAATTTTTATCCACTAGAATCACTTAATATGGAGTCCATATGAGGGAGATATTGTCCGATTAGTAAGCAGTGGTCAGAGAATGGTTAACCAGGGAAGAATCTGTTAGGTATGCTTCTGTGTTTGAATTTCTAGGATAAATCTGTAGAAAATTAAAAGAAATACTTAACATGATATATATATATATATATATATATATATATATATATATATATGTCTCACAAATTTGTAGACACTAGAATCATTCAAATTGGAATCAATATGAGGGAGATATAGTCAGATTAGTAAACAGAGGTCAGAAACTAGCTAATCAGGGAAGAATCTGCTAAGTATGATTCTGTGTTTGAATTTTTGGGCAAGGTTTGTAGATAATTAAAGAAACTTGTTAGCATGGTAAATATAGATATATGTATCATGGATCTATAGGCTCTGAAATCACTTAAGTTAGAGTCCATATGAGGGAGATATGGTTGATTAATGAGTAGAGGTTAGAATCAATCTCGAATCCAGGGTGGTAAATGTAAGCATTTTTGTTTTCAATTTTCTGAGAATAATTAGTAAGGAATCTAAAGAAAGATAAACATGAAAGTTGTATATAAGTTTCTTAGCTTTTTATATGCTTTAAAAGCACCTCAATTGGAGTTCGTATGAGGGAGATATGGTTAGAATAGTAAGTAAAAGTCTAAACCTACCCGAGGAGAAATAACATTCAATTTGAGGGAGTAGTAACACCACGATTAATTAAGATTTCACTAAAATGTTAAACATAACAGTTTTATAGGATTGCCTTATCTTTTAATTGACACTTAGATCACCTTAATCAGATTTAAAATGAGGGTGTTATGCTCTAATTAGTGAGAGAGGAAAATAATATTTAAAAAAGAAAAAAAATCTTATAAATGAAAATAATAAATAATTAGTGTATGTCATAGCTATTTCTATTGCATGAACTCCTTACCATCTTAAGTGTGTAATTTTAACATGAAAATATTTTATAAAGTGATATTTAAAAATAATTATGTTCATGGAAAGATTATATTTTACCAATGATTTTTGGTAATAATTATGCTTTGATGATAAATTATGGCATGTGAGTATAAGAACAAACTTGTTATTGAAATCATATTTTTTGCTATTAATGTAAAAAGAAAAGAAAAGAAAAGAGACGAGCATGGTCACATGGCAGCCCGTGTGGTGCACTAGTAGGGGACGCTTTACTCACGGCTATGATTATGTTAATGAGAAAAGAAAGAGAAAATGTGCCATATCAGACGAAGCGAGAAAAGTCCGTAACAAATAGTAGAAAGTACTCACCCTGGCCGGGGTAGCTCGATATAAAAATAACTTAATAGTCATCATATGATATTCTGAAAATAGTTATTCATGCCATACATGTCATAACTGTACGACTTTCACGTGCATGGATAAAGTTCATTCATGTTGTAACAACTCCATTTTTTTACACATATATATTTGTAAAACCTCATGAAGTCATTACCTCTTTATTTCTAACTATTTAACTCATAATAACATTCGATTAAATTAATCAAGCATAATTAAAGTTTATAGTATAGCCATAATACTGATACAAATTTGGGTTCACATACACAACATAATTAAAAACATCCTTACAAAATCAAACACATATATGTACACATCTTATTCATCCCTATTGACCAGTTTTGAAAATACGGGTGTGGGTGGTTGCACCTTCAGCGGGATCTTAGCCAACTCGAGCCAACGTACGCTAAAAGCCGATCATAGAAAATATCTGCATATTTAGTCTTCTGAACATGATATGGAAATATAGTGAGAATTAAATCCCAGTAGGTTCAACAATAAATCATAATTATTATCAATATAACTTATCATGTCATATTCATCTGTATAAACTACAGCAATTACCTTAGGTCACATGAATGCACTTTATCTATGCACATGAAAATCATATAATAATGACATGGATAACATGAATAACTATTTTCAAAATATTATATGATGGCTATCAACTAATTTTTATGTCAAGCAACTCCGGTCAAAGTGAGTACTTTCTACTATCCGGTACAGGTTTTTCTCACTTCGTCCGACATGGCATAATTTATTTTTTCATTCACATAATCATAGCCATTGGTAGGGTGTCCTCTACTAGTGTACCACACGGACCGCCATGTGACCGTACTTATTTCTTTTCTTTTCTTTTCTCATTAATAGCCAAAATATGATTTCAATAACAAGTATGTTCATTATACTCACATGTCATAATTTTTTTTATCAAAATATAATCATTACCAAAAATCATTGGTAATTATGACATGAATATAATCATTTCAAATATCACTTTATAAAATATTTTCATATCAAAATTACACACTTAAGATGGTAAGGAGTTCATGCAATGGTAATGGCTATGGCATACATTAGCCATTTATT
Organism: Gleditsia sinensis; assembly: GCA_037074535.1. NCBI lineage: Eukaryota > Viridiplantae > Streptophyta > Magnoliopsida > Fabales > Fabaceae > Gleditsia > Gleditsia sinensis. The sequence goes on from CM073476.1 coordinate 21,285,166, forward strand.
ATTTTTATTTATAAAATTCTTCTTCTTTTTTAAATATTATTTTTTTCTCTTCATTTTCTTTATGCTTGACCTCTAGTCACTTTCCTCCTACTTATATCATTTCTAACACATGTTCTCACAAATTTACTACGGCATTCTTCTTCAATTTGGTTTCTATTAATATCCTATAGTTAATGAGGTTCATTTAGAGTAGAAAAATGTTGGAAATAAGCTTCCAACATGACCTAAATGTATCCTATAACACGGGTTGCCCATTTCTTGTAAAACAACCATGCTTTAGGTTTCAAAATGCCATTTCCAACACAGAACACGGCTATGCTCTATGTTGTATTATTTCCTAATGCAGGTTTTCGTCCTGTCTGACATTCTCTCACTAATCATAGTATAACTCCCTCATTTTAACTCAGAATTAAGTTATCTTGGTGTCCATTTAAAGGTACAACAATTATCTAAAACTTGTATGTTGAACCTTTCAGCGAAATCTTAAGGAAGATTGGTCATATTACTCCCTCAAATTAAACGTTAATTCTTCTCAAGTAGATTCTGACTTCTACTTATTAATCTAACCATATCTCCCTTATATGAACTCCAAATTGAATTATTCCAGTGGCTAAATTTCTGTGTGACATATATATATATATATATATATATATATATATATATATATATATATATATATATATATATATTATGTTAATCAGTTATTTTAATTCCCTACATAATTTTCTCAAAAATTCAAACACAGAAGCTTTCCTAACAAATTCTTCCCTGGTTAACTATTTTCTGACCACTGCTTACTAATCTGACCATATCTACCTCATATCGACTCTAACTTGAGTGATTCCAGTGGCTAAAACTCTGTGAGACGTATATCTACATTTTTCATGTTAATCATTTCTTTTAATTTCTAATTGATTCTTACCAAAATTTGAAAAATAGAAACTTTCCTGGTTATTCCGAAATCCAGCTTCCTAACCAGACCTTTTCTAAGGTTTTAGTTCATCATTTTATTATGTCATCTTCCATTTTCTTCCTAATTAACATCTAATCATATTCCATCAATCTTTCACCACATTTAAAAATACAAAATAACAGCATAAAAATCTTAAAATTTTGTCATCCATAGCCATACCTATGTAGAACTTTCCACACCAACCTAAATATTCAAACATATATCACATGCATGATCAACATGTAACATGATATAGCTACATTCATGGCCAATCATCAAAGTAACAAATATTGTAAATTTCATCAAAGTTCTAGGATCAAAATTCTATATAAATGTTTCTAATTTCAAAGCTTTTCTTTAAAAAAAAATATATTGTTAAACCTATATAATGATCTCTCTAACTCACTTAGTGAATTTTTTTCCTTGTTTCCTCTTGAAGAAAGTGGCAAGATTCCCCACTTCCCTTAACTTTTCCAACACCTTGAAGAACAGAAGGAGGGTGAGTTTTGAATCCCAAGTGTAACAACCTTTTTTTTTCTTTATTATTATACAATATTGAGTTCACATACACGTCATTAATCAAAACGTACATGCAACATATCAAACACATAGATATTTACATCTTGTTTATTTTGGTTGACAAATTCCGGAGGTACAAGTGCGGGTGGTTGCACCTTCACCAGAATCTAAGCCAACTCGACCACAAACATCTTATTTGATTATGAGATCTGCCCAACATAAAGTAACTCAATCCAATGTGTACTAAAAGCAGGAGCCATAGAAAAAAAATATGCATAACTAATTTTCTGAACATGATATAGAAATATAGTGAGAATTAAAATCCAGTAAGTTCAACAATAAATCATCATTAATATAACTCATCATATCATGTTCAACTGTATAAACTACAGAAAATATCTTCGGTCACATGAATGCATTATATTTATGCACATAAGAATCATACAGTAATAATATGTATGACAGGATTAACTATTTTCAGAATATCATATGATGGCTATCAACTTATTCTCATTTCAAGCTACCCCGGTCAGGGTAAGTATCCTCTACTCTCCGGTACGGGCTTTTCTCGCTCCGTCTGACATGACACACTTTCTCTTTCTTTTCTCATAATCATAATTATAACCGTTGGTAGGGCATCCCCTACTGGTGCACCACACGGATTGTCATGTGACCGTGCTCATTTCTTTTCTTTTCACAATGATAGCCAAAAATATGCTTTCAATAACAAGTATGTTCATCAAAATATAACTATTACCAAAAATCATTGGTAATCATGTCATGAACATAACCATTTCAAATATCACTTTATAAAATATTTTCATGTCAGAATTTCACACTTAAGATGGTAAGAAGTTCATACAATGGCAATGGTTATGGCATATACTAGTCATTTATTATTTTCATTTATAAGATTCGTCTTCTTTTTTAAATATTAATTTGATTTCTTTATTTTCTTGATGCAGGTTTTCATTTTATTTAACCTTCTCTTACTAATCAGAGCATAACTCCCTCAATTTAACTTCGATGTAGATGATCTTGGTGTCAATTTCAAGATAAAAAAATTATCTAAAACTCTTATGTTGAACATTGGAGTGAAATATTAATAAATAAAGGTGATATTAATCCCTCAATATACATGTTATTTCTTCTCGGATAGGTTCTGACCTCTACCTACTAATCTGTCCATATCTCCCTCATAGGAATTCCAAATTAAGTGATTCCAGTGGCTAAAATTCCATGACACATATATCTATAATTCATATGTTAACCATATCTTTTCATTTCTTATAGAATGTTCCCAGAAATTAAAACACCAAAGCTATCCTAACATATTCTTCCCTGATTAACTATTTTCTGACCTTTGTTTACTAATCGAAACATATCTACCACATATCAACTCTAAATTGAATGATTCCAGTGGCTAAAAATCTGGGACACATATATATTTAATTCTTATGTTAACCATTTATTTTAATTCCCTACAAATAATTTTTAGAAATTAAAACACAGAAGCTATCCTAACATATTCTTCCCTGATGAACCATTTTCTGACCTTTGACTAGTAATCGTCTCATATCTTCCTCATATGGACTTTAAATTGAGTGTTTCCAGTGGCTAAAAATCCGTGACACATATATCTTTAATTTTTATGTTAACCATTTATTTTAATTCCCTTCAGATAATTCCCAGAAATTAAAACACAGAAACTTAAAATTTTGCCACCCATAGCCATACCTATGCAAAACTTTCTATACCAGCCTAAGTATTCAAACATACATCACATGCAAGATCAATATGTAACAGGATATAGCAACATCCATGACCAATCATCAAATTTCTAAGATCAAAATCTCATATAAATATTATAAGTTTCAAAACTTTTCTTCAAAATGAAATATTGTTACTTGGAGCACTTAGTCCTCTAAACTTCTCCTTCCTCTTTCTTCCTTTCTTCCTCTCCTTTCCTCACTCTACCTTGCTTCTATTTTACCTCTCCCTCACTTGGACGAAAATTCTAATGTTGTAAGGGTGGGTTTTGTAACAACCTTATTTTTTTATTTATTATACAATATTGAGCTCACATACACGTCATTAATCAAAACGTACATGCAACATATCAAAGACATAGATATTTACATCTTGTTTATTTTGGTTGACCAATTTCGGAGATACAGGTGCGAGTGGTTGCACCTTCACCGGGATCTGTGCCAACTCGCTCATAAACATTTTATTTAGGATCTGCCCATCATAGAATAACTCGAACCAACGTGCACTAAAAGCCAGAGCTATAGAAAATCTGCATAACTAATTTTCTGAACATGATATGGAAATATAATGAGAATTAAATCCCAGTAAGTTCAACAATAAATCATCATCAATAAAGCTCATCACGTCATGTTCAACTGTATAAACTACAGAAAATATCTTTGGTCACATGAATGCATTATATCTACACACATAAGAATCATACTGTAATGATATGTATGACAGGATTAATTATTTTCAAAATATCATATGATGGCCATCAACTTATTCTCATTTCAAGCTACCTCGGTCAGGGTGAGTACCCTCTACTCTCCGGTACGGGCTTTTCTCGCTTCGTCCAACATGGCCCACTTTCTCTTTCTTTTCTCATTATCATGATCATAACCGTTGGTAGGGCGTCCCCTACTGGTGCACCACACGGATTGCCATGTGACCGTGCTCATTTCTTTTCTTTTCACAATGATAGCCAAAAATATGCTTTCAATAACAAGTATGTTCATCAAAATATAACTATTACCAAAAATCATTGGTAATCATGTCATGAACATAACCATTTTAAATATCACTTTATAAAATATTTCCATGTCAAAATTTCACACTTAAGATGGTAAGAAGTTCATACAATGGCAATGGCTATGGCTATACTAGTCATTTATAAGATTCATCTTCTTTTTTAAATATTAATTTTATTTCTTTATTTTCTTGATGCAGGTTTTCATCATATCTAACCTTCTCTTACTAATCCGAGCATAACTCCCTCAATCGAATTCCGATGTAGGTGATCTTAGTATCAATTTCAAGATAAAAAAATTATCTAAAACTACCATGTTGAACAGTTTAGCGAAATATTAAAAAAATCAAGTTGATATTACTCCTTCAAAGTACAGGATAGTTCCTCTCAGATAGGTTCTGACCTTTACCTACTAATCTATCCATATCTCCCTCATACGAATTTTACATTAAATGATTCCAGTGGGTAAACTTCCGTGACACATATATCTATAATTCATATTTAATTTAATTCTTTATAGATGGTTCCCAGAAATTGAAATACTGAAGCTATCCAAACATATTCTTCCCTGATGAACCATTTTCTGACCTTTGCTTACTAATCGGACCATATCTACCACATATGGACTCCAAATTGAATGATTCCAGTGGTTACACATCCTTGACACATATATCTTTAATTCTTATGTTAAAAATTTTTTAAAATTCCCTACAGATAATTCCCAGAACTTAAAATACCGAAGTTATCCTAACATATTCTTCTCTGATGACCCATTTTCTGAGCTTTGACTACTAATTTGCTCAAATCTTCCTCATATGGACTCCAAATTGAATGATTCTAGTGGATATAAATCCGTGACACATATATATTTAATTCCTATGTTAACCATTTATTTTAATTCCATACAGATAATTTCCAGAAATTGAAATACAGAAACTATCCTAACATATTCTTCCCTGTTGACCCATTTTCTGATCGTTGACTACTAATCGGTTCATATCTCCTACATATGGACTCCAAATTTAATGACTCCAGTGGGTGAAAATCCGTGACACATATATCTTCAATTCTTTTGTTAACCATTTATTTTAATTCCTTATAGATTGTTCCCAGAAATTAAAATACCGAAACTTAAAATTCTGCCAACCATAGCCATACCCATGCAGAACTATCTACACCAACCTAAGTATTCAAACATACATCACATGCAAGATCAATTTGTAACATGATATAGCAACATCCATGACCAATCATCAAAGTTCTAAGATCAAAATCTCATATAAATATTATAAGTTTCAAAAATTTTCTTCAAAAAGAAATATTGTTAAACTTACTTGGAGCACTTAGTCTTCTAGACTTCTCCTTCCTCTTTCTTCCTTTCTTCCTCTCATTTCCTCACTCTACCTTGCTTCTATTTTTCCTCTCTCTCACTTGGACGAAATTCTAATGTTGTAAGGGTGGGTTTCCTTATATAGGCCACCAAATAATTCACCTTTCATGATCATGGGTCTACCTTATCACAATTAGGATACACTTTTTTGAATTTTTGGAAAACAAACAACTTATGTTCTTGTCTTCCTCTTCCTTAGTCAAGATATGCATAGGAAAAGGAGATTTGTATTTTGAAAATTATGATAATATGTTCTTAAGATAAGGGACAAGGTCCCTTTGATTTAGGGATTCATTTCCATTTTCTTTTGTCTTAAGCAAGTATGATAGGTTTGCCTTTTTATGTGGCAAATTTCTAGCCCTTGAATCTCCATTATTTGGTTGATATTATTTGTGTGGGATAGGAATGTTTTGTCCTAATACCATGTATTATCATACCACTTGCTAAAATTATGAGTGTAGGATATAGATGTTTTTGTCCTAAAGCCTTGTATTATTATGCCACTTGCTAAAATGATGAATGTAGAATCACACCACTTGCTAAATTTTTGTCTTAATGCCATGTAACCTAATCTTTATTATTATTACATTATTATATCATCACCTAATTTATTTTATTTTATTTTTCCTCTTAGATTTAGGCTTATTCCTACCCATAATGGGCTTATTCCTACCCATTTTCTTTACTTTGGATAAAATTCTACCTTTCTTGGAGGGCTTGGTCACATTTTCATAATTTTTGGGCTATTGGTCCAATTACTATATCCTAGTCCAAGTTTATGTTTTATTTCTTGTTTAGGTTATCCAATGGGCTTGCTAGAAACTTATATGAAGTGAAAAAACTCTACATGATGTGTCCATAGGTAAAAGCCCAATGTATGGGTAAATATTTTAAACTTAGTAACTCTAGTTCTTGAATTAGGAAACATTACCCTAATCCAATGTTCTTGAAATTTTAAGACATTTACTTGTTTCTAAAAATTTATCTTCCTTATCCAAGAATTTTGCATCTCTTTAGTATGTTATTTCTAATTTATGTTTTTCATATTAGGTTTTCCCTCTTTATTTGTTCTCTTAATGGTAGAAACATTTTCTATGCATATATGTAAGGTGAAGAATTTCTAAGGAAAATATCTAAAAATTACTGGATGTTACAGGTTTTGCTTAAATATACCCTCAAATAATTTACCTTTCATGATCATGGGTCTACCTTATCACAATTAGATTACACTTGGTTGAATTTTTGGAAAACAAACAACTTATGTTCTTGTCTTCCTCTTCCTTAGTCAAGATATGCATAGGAAAAGGAGATTTATATTTTGAAAATTATGATAATATGTTCTTAAGATATGGGACAAGATCCCTTCGATTTAGGGATTTATTTTCTTTTTCTTTTGTCTTAATCAAGTATGATAGATTTGCCTTTTTAAGTGGCAAATTTCTAGCCCTTGAATCTCCATTATTTGGTTGAAATTATTTGTGTGGTATAAAGATGTTTTGTCATAATGCTATGTATTATTACCCACTTGCTAAAATTATGAGTGTAGGATATTGATTTTTGTCCTAAATTCTTGTATTATCATACCACTTGTTAAATTTTTGTCTTAATATCAAATCACCTAATCTTGATTACACCATTATTCCATCACTTTATTTTTATTTTATTTTCATTTTTACTCTTGGGTTTGGGCTCATTCTTGCCCATTTTCTTTACTTTGGTTAAAATTCTACCTTTCATAATGGGCTTGGTCACATTTTCATGATTTTTGGGCTATCAGTCCAATTTCTATATCTTAGTCCAAGTCTATGTTTTATTTCTTCATTGGGCTATCCTATTGGCTTGCTAAAAATTTATGTGAAGAAGAAAAACTCTATATGAAGTGTCCATAGGTGAAAGCCCAATTTATGGGTGGAGATACTAAACTTAGTAACTTTTACTCTTAAATTAGGAAAAAATTACCCTAATCCAATCTTCTTGAAATTTTAAGACCTTTACTTCACAAAAATTTATCTTCCTTACCTAAGAATTTCACCTTTCTTTAGCATGTTTGTTTCTAATATTTCCTCTTAGGTTTTCTTTCTTTACCTATTCCATTAATATTAGAACATTTCTATGCATATATGTAAGGTGAAGAATTTATAAGGAAAATATCTAAAAATTACGGGATGTTACACCAAGGATGAAAATAAAAAATATATTCAAGTGGAGATTAAGTTAACTTACCTCGAGTACTTAGTCTTCTAGGCTTCTCTTTCTTCTTCCTTCCTCTCTTCTCCTCTCTTTCTCTCCTTTCCTCACTCTACCTTACTTCTATTTTTTCTCTCCCTCACTTGGACGAAATTTTAATGTTATAAGGGTGGTTGTTGCTTAAATAAACTATCAAGTGGTCCTCCTTTCATAATCATGGGTCTACCTTATCACAATTAGGATGCACTTGGTTGCTTTTTGAGGAAAGACGACTCATGTTCTTGTCTTCCTCTCCCTTAGTCAAGATATGCATAGCAAAAGAAGATTTGTATTTTGAAAATCATGATAAAATGTTCTTAAGATAAGGAACAAGGTCCCTTTAATTTAGGGATTCTTTTTCTTTTTCTTTTGTCTTACACAAGTATGATAGGTTTATCTTTCTAAGTGGCAAGTTTCTAGCCCTTGAATCTCACTTGCTTTGCTAAAATTATTTGTGTAGGATAAGAATGTTTTGTCCTAATACTATGTATTATTATACCACTTGCTAAAATTATGAGTGTATGATATAGATGTTTTGTCCTAATACCATGTATTATTATACTACTTGCTAAAATTATGAATGTAGAATATAGATATTATCACACTACTTGCTAAATTTTTGTTATAATGTCATGTGACCTAATCTTTATTATTATCACATGATTTATTTTATTTTATTTTTCTATTGAATTTGGGCTCATTCTTGTCCATTTCCTCTGCTTTGGCAGAAATTCTACATCTCATGGAGGGCTTGGTCACATTTTAATGATTTTTAGGCTATCAGTTCAACTTCTATATCCTAGTCCAAATCAATGCTATATCTCTTGTTTGGGCTATCCAATTGGCTTGCTAGAAACTCATGTGAAGTGGGAGAACAAACTCTATGGAGTGTCCATAGGTGAAGGCCCAATGTATGTGTGGATATGTTAAACTTAGTAACTCTAGTTCTTGAATTAAGAAAAATTACCTTAATTCAATCTTCTTGAACTTTTAAGATCTTTACTTACTTCCAAAAAAAATTATCTTCCTTACTCAAGAATTTCGCCTCTCTTTAGGATATTTTTTTTCCTATTAGGTTTTCTCTCTTTACCTATTCCGTTAATATTAGAAACATTTTCTATGCATACACATAAGGTGAAGAATTTCTAAAGTTTATATTTTCTTATATATCAAAAAGAAATATGTTTTATTTCCTTAAATATTTATGTACATCTACTAATAAAAGAAACGAAATTAGGGATGTTACACATGTGACCTAAAGATATTTGCTGTATTTTATACAGATGAACATAACATGATGAGCTATATTGATGATAATTAATATTTATTGTTAAATCTATTAAAATTTAATTCTCACTATATTTTCATGTCATGTTCAGAAAACTAGTTATGCAGATTTTCTATGGCTCTGGCTTTTAGTGCATGTTGGATCAAGTTACTCTATATTGGACAAATCACAGAAATTAATAAGATGTTTATGGTCGAGTTAACTATGATCCCGGTAAAAGTGCAATCACATGCACCCGTATATCCAGAATTGGTCAACATGAATAAATAAAATGTAAATATTTATGTGTTTGATTTTTGTACTTACGTTTTGATTAATGATGTGTATATGAACTCAGTATAATATTAGTGTTAATAGTGGACCTTAAACCTTAATTATGTTTGATTAAATTAATTGAATATTATTTTAAGTTAAGTAATTATAAGTAGAGGTAATGACTTCATGAAATTTTAAATATATATATATATATATATATATATATGAAAAAAATGGAGTTGTTACACAAGTCTCTATTGTTTGAGCTAGAGTTTCCTTTGCCATCAACACCCATCATATATTGTTATAACTTGAGCACAGTTATGTTAACTAAAAATCCTATTCTCCATGCTCAAACTAGCACATCGAGTTGGACTTTCTTTTCAAGCACGAGACATCCTCATTTGTCACATTCCTACTGCATATCAAGTTGCAGACATTATGACTAAGGTAGTTTCTTGCACTCTCTTTTTTACCTTTCAGGACAAACTCATAATAATAAGTATCTTTGAGTTTGAGGGGGGATAAAGGAGTAGTCACATGCTCTTGTCATCCCATGACACTATTAAAGTACTTTATTAAAGTGTGGTTAAAAATCTGTTGCAATACAACTGTATAGTTGCAAGTGTCTATATATAGATAGCTATGCAATAGATTGAAATATATCATAAATAGTAGCAACAAGGCATGGTATATAAGCTAAGCAATGTTGGTTGACAACATTGTGGAAGATATCCATTTAGCATAGGTATCTCTTCCTGGCTTCAGGTTTTGAGAAGGCGTTTAGTTGTTGGAAAGCAGTTTTTTGCAAAGAATCGAAGACCCCTTTCTTTCTCTCCCTATCGTCGCAGACAAAAAGCTGTTGGACAATTCTAGTACGAATATAATTTATACTGCATAAAATGAGTTGAAAGCTAATGGTTTCTTTGAAAAGGCTAGGAGGTGGCTGCTGTTTTGTTACATTCCTTGCTTTGTATTTTGAATTTCATTCTTATCTTCTTTTTTTCTTATACACTAGCAGTCTACCAGAGAGTTTGATGGTTTACAATTTCATTTAAATTATGATTTTTACTTGTAAATTCTATATTGTTCTTTCTTCATTCATTATCTTAATATGACAAAATTACATAAGAAAAATATATATTTATAACCAATCATAACTTTTGATTTGATTCTTTTTATACAAGTTTGCTTAAAAAGTTTAATTGAAAGCACGCGTGCGCACACAGATATATATATATATATATATATATATATATATATATATATATATATATATATATATATATATATATATATATATATATGTATATAGACACACACACACTAATGTCAATAGATGAAAAAATTGAAAATTCTAGTTGATTGTGTATTGTTGCGATTGCATTTGCATGATGTGTGTCAAACATAAAGGCCACAGATGGATTGGCAAATTGGTCTGTAATTCCAACTAGTGGGCATGGAAATACAACACACAATCTATAGAATAATATTTTATATATTTCTCTTGATAGTTTCAAGGTTGTCGGGTAACTCTCTAATTCTCTTTGTTTACTGACTAATATTTGAGCAAGTTCTTAACCCTAGTGTGGATCTAAGTGCTGCTAGTGCTGCAAAAGAGTAAAGAGAACCCAGTCTGTGCTTTAACATTTTATGTTGTGATGTATCTCACACCGATTAGCAAGGAAAATCTTCAATGTTATAAACATAATTTTGCAGTCTTCCCCTTACAAGTTAATTTTTAAGGTAAAGTTAGGTAAATTCATATTATATAGTATCAAACTAATCGATATTCATATGTACGAAAGTTTCCTACAGTTTGTGTATGTTAGCAACAGAGTTGGCACGAGAACATGCAGTTTAAAAAAATTAGAAATTATGTGTTCCACATTTGTTAGTGAGCAAGATCTTGAGTGTTGTATGCATGAATTTGCAATCCTCTTTTTACAAGCTAACTTTTAATATAAAGTTAGACAAATTCATATCATGTTGGTGATCGGATCCATGTAATGTGCTTGGGCATGTATGGTATTGTTGTTTATAATGAATTATGATATCAAGACTTAAAAGTTTTGTTAACTCAACAGCTCGACTTGTAGAATGGATCTGTTCGGAAGAGAAACTGTTTCCCATTAGTAGCTCTGATTGTCCTTGATGTCACTTAGTTACAATTTTATGTTGGCATATATGATGTGTGCTACGCTGCGTAGCTTTTGAATGCCAGAGTAGAATTCTTTGTTCCATTGCTTGGGTACCATAGCAATTTAAATTATAAATAGTTATAATTATAACATGACTACAGAAGTATAATAATTAATAGTTTCTTATACATTATTAATAAATGGTAAGTCGATATTTATACTAACATCATATCAAATTTCAAAATTTATTTTAGACACATTACTAAATATTGCAGCTAATACCGAAGAAATAAGTTTTAGGGAGTGGATAAAAACATTTGTGACAAAGCATCTTTATAAGTATGCACGCTCCATATCGTTGCAATCAGTATAAGACGTAGCATTCGTTCTTTAAGAATAAATTATACCTAGGTTATTTTGAAAACATACGTTTTTTATTGTGGTATTTGAAAATAAATTGTTAAAGTTTGAATATAATTTTGTTTATTTATTTATGACGGAATTTAACCATACAAGCCTATCATTGCTACAGAAAATACTGAAACATTTGGTGGTCAAGGTAAGATAGTTTACTGGAGAAACAATTATGCAGACATATATATAAAAGGTAAATTCCTTAAAAAATTTAATGGACATATTCACGTAAATGTTACTCAGTGGTACAATTTGTAGTCAGTCAACTTTTATCCTCAAATTAACCATTATGCGATTTTGTGCCTGGAAAATAACTTTAAAATACCAAATTTTTCTATATTTTAAGAACTTGAAATGAAATTTAACATTTTTCCCATTTATTGGTAATTTAATTAGTAGGGTCATCTACGAAAATCAAAACAAAAATGATTTAATTAATTAAATCAAATTTAAAAGGAGGAATTTTTTTTATCATATAAATTTTTTGTTTGTTTCAATTTATGGGTGTCCAAACAGGTCAAATCGAAATGAACAAACGAGTTTATTAAAAAGTAAGCCTACTTAATTTTCTTTTTTTAAAAAAATAATTCCATCCAATCAAACCAAACTTTTGACAAACAATTTGGTATAATTCGATTTATTTATTTTTTATTTTTTTATTTTTTAAAATTTAATCTAAAATAATTAAGTAAAGATAATTTTTAACGGGCGTGTATATATATATATATATATATTAAAAATTGTAAAATCTATATAATGATGAATTAATTTTTTTAACTTATTTTTTAATTGACAATTAAACCAAACTATTTAGAGGAATATACTTACAAATGATAGTAATTATATCAATAGAAAAGTAAAAAAAAAATTATGATTATGTATGACTAAAATATTATGATAAAAGTTGAATATATCTATTCAATTATAACTTCTTTTAATAAATATAGACATTCTGAAGATTATATATAATATATGTTTTTATGGATCAAAATCTTATATATATATATATATACATGCTATATGATTTATATGTGTAAAAATTCTTATTATTAATACATGATAAGTTAAATAATGATTTAACGCTTATCTCTTGACTAAACAGAAAGAATATGTCTATGTTGATTGAAGTGAAATAATTATTCTTACAATATTTTAAAAGAAAAGAATGATTTTATTTCTTTTTTTTATAATAAATAAAAGGTTTACCATAAATTTATATATTTTTATTATGATATATTTTATTTGAAATAGTTTATTTTATTTATAAATGATTATTGACTAGCATTATATTTTATTATAGTCTTAAAATATCAAACTTTGCAAAACTCGAATTCGTGGCACTTGATCATTTAATTGATAATTATAGTGTTCAAAAATAAATTATTTGTATCATTTTTATAATATTAAACTTTAGGGTGTTCCTTTTTCTAGTGCAATTATTCTTCGATGTTATTATTTTTTAAAAACATTTTATGTATTATTTATTGATATTAACTATTTTTGTTTTATTTTCAATCAAGAATGAATGTTTCCTCTATTGATACCAACATCATTAATGAATATATATGTCTCGCCGATAATGGCATGACTCACACAATTCTTAAAGATTAAAAATATTTTTCTCAATTAGTAATGCAAGTCAATGTTAATACTATATCTGGTAGTATAAAGTTACTTAAAAGTTCCGAAAAAAATAGTATAATGCTATTTAGAGGAACGGAACTATACATTGACAAAGTTTTATACTCTTCTCTAAGTCTCTTAGAAATTTATTAAGTTTCAAAGATATTCACATAAATATATATCATATTGAGACAACAAATGAAGGAAATATTGAATATATTTATATCACAAGTACAACATTAGGTAACAAATACATATTGAAAAAGTTACTTATATTCTTCTCTAGAGTATACCACACATGTATAAATATAATTGAAATATATGCTACTACAAATCAGAAGTTTACAAATCATAATAACTTTGTTATTTAGCATAACCAATTAAGCAATCACAAATTAATTATTATGCAAAAAATAATCATCCATTCAAGTAGACATTCATTGAAGAACCAACAAATTTTTCAATCGAATAATTTCTCATATCTTACTTGCACCCAAGGGAAATTAATTATTCACTATCATCAGTCAAAATCAAGAGTGAATCCCTCACATTTTTATAAAGAATACAATGCGATATTTGTGGACCAATACACCCACCATGCGGACCATGTAGATATGTTATGATTTTAATCGATACATCAACTAGATATAATTGAAATATATTGAAAAAGTTATTTACATTCTTCTCTAAAGTGTACTACACATATATAAATATAATTGAAATATATGCTACTACAAATCAAAAGTTTGCAAATCATAATAACTTTATTATTTGGCATGACTAGTTAGACCATCTCAAATCAATTATAATACAAAAAATAATAGAACATTCAAGTTAAGATTCATTGAAGAGCCAACAGATTTTTCAATTGAATAATTTTTCATATCTTGCTTACTCCTAAGGGAAATTGATTATTCCATCATCATCAGTCAAAATCAAGAGTGAATCCCTCACATTTTTATAAAGAATACAATGCGATATTTGTGGGCCAATACACCCACCATGCAGACCATATAGATATTTTATAATTTTAATTGATTCATCAACTAGATGTAATTGAAATATATTAAAAAATTACTTACATTCTTCTCTGGAGTATACTACACATATATAAATGTAATTAAAATATATGCTACTACAAACCAGAAGTTTGCAAATCATAATAATTTTATTATTTGGCATGATCAGTTAGGCCATCTCAAAATCAATTATGATGCAAAAAATAATAGAACATTCAAGTTGACATTTATTGAAGAGCCAAAAGATTCTTCAATCGAATAAATGTGGACCATGCAGATATTTTATGATTTTAATCGATGAATCAACTAGATATAATTGAAATATATTGAAAAATTTACTTACTTTCTTCTCTAGAGTGTACTGCACATATATAAATGTAATTGAAATATATGCTACTACAAACCAAAAGTTTGCAAATCATAATAACTTTATTATTTGGCATGACCAATTAGGCCATCTCAAATTAATTATGATGCAAAAAATAATAGAACATTCAAGTTGACATTCATTGAAGAGCCAACAGATTCTTCAATCGAATAATTTCTCATGTCTTGCTTGCTCCTAAGAGAAATTGATTATTCAACCATCAGTAGTCAAAATCAAGAGTGAATCCCTCACATTTTTTTTTAAAGAATACAATGCGATATTTGTGGGCCAATACACCAACCATGCAGACCATGTAAATATTTTATGATTTTAATCGATATATCAACTAGATATAATTGGAATATATTAAAAAAGTTACTTACATTCTTCTCTAGAATGTACTACACATATATAAATGTAATTGAAATATATGCTACTACAAACCAAAAGTTTGTAAATCATACTAATTTTGTTATTTGACATGACCAGATAGGCTATCTCAAATCAATTATGATGCAAAAAATAATAGAACATTCAAGTTGACATTTATTAAAGAGCCAACAGATTGCTCAATCGAATAATTTCTCATGTCTTGCTTGCTCCCAAAGGAAATTGATTATTCAACCATCAGCAGTCAAAATCAAGAGTGAACCCCTCACATTTTTATAAAGAATACAATGCGATATTTGTGGGCCAATACACCCACCATGCGGACCATGTAGATATTATATGATTTTAATCGATGCATTAACTAAATGGTCACATGTGTGCTTATTATCATCTTGCAACTTAGCGTTTACGAAATTACTTATATAATTGATTGAATTACAAGTATATTTTTTTGATTTTTCAATTAAGAAAATACACCTTAACAATGTTGGTGAATTTACTTCCCAAACATTCAATGAGTATTTGTATGCTATTAAAATTGATGTTGAACATCTTGTAGCATATGTTCATACACAAAATTGTCTTGTAGAATCATTTATTAAACGTTTGAAGTTAATTACAAGACTATTACTTATGAAGTCAAAACTTCTAATATACACTTGGAGACATGCAATCTTGCATGCTGCATCATTAATTTGCATAAGACCAACAAGTTATTATGAATACCTCTCATTAAAAATAATTTTTAGTCAGGAACTAAATATTTTCCATTTAAGAAATTTTGAATATGTCGTATATGTCCCTATTAATCTACCACAACACACTAAGATGGGTCTTTAAAAAAATTGGGGATATATGTTGAATATGAATCTCCTTCTATAATAAAGTATATTGAATTATTAATAGGAGATCTATTTACAACTCGATTTGCTAATTGTGATTTTGATGAATCAATTTTCCTAACATTAGGGAGAAAAAATAAGCAGCTGAAAAAAGAAATTAATTAGCACGAATTATTATTAACTCATCTTGATCATCGTACAAAATAATGTGAACAGAAAGTTTGAAAGATAATTCATGTGCAAAAATTAGCCAACCAATCGTATTTTACTAAATAAGATATATCAGCTGCTAATGCTTCAATTAAAATTGATGTCCTTGTTGAACAATCTACTATTACAAATAAGCTTGAGACCCGCATAAAGTGTGGTAGGCTCATTGGTTCTAAAGATAAAAATTCTCAAAAAAAAAAAAAGGAGTTAAGAATCTAGTTAGTCAAATCGAGGATTTGAAAACTCTAAAAAAGTCTCCAAAAGAATCTCAAAACATATTTAATGTTTTAGTTTTTTAAAAAAACTCAGATACCTAAAATTTGTAAAAATGAAGAAATCTTAATTAATTATGTTATGAATAAAATACGATGGAATTAACAAAAGGTTAACGTTGACAATAATTTTACATACAATGTAGCACAATGTTTTGAATGATAATAAAGATCATAAACCAAAGTTTATTCAAGAACGTAGACAAAAAAATAATTGACCAAAATAGAAAAAACGCAATTGAAGTAGAGTTAAAATCATTTGAAAAGCAAAAAAAATTTGGACTTGTATTCTGTACACTTGAAGATGTAAAACCAATTGGATATAAATAAGTCTTTGTGCGAAAACGAATTAAGAATAATGAAATTGTGATATATAAGACAAAACTTGTTGGCCACAGATTTTTGCAAAGTCTCAATTGATTTTGAGAAAACATACTTACCTATGGTGGATGCAACTACTTTTCAACATTTAATTAGTTTAATAGTACATGAAAAACTTGATTTGCGTATAATGAATGTTGTTACAGTCTATTTGTATGGCTCACTTTATAATAACATATATATGAAACTCCCTAAAACGGTTAAGTCTCCTAAAGCACACAATTCAAATTTTTGAGTAGACTACTCAATCAAATTAAATAAATCACTTTATAACTTAAAACAATCTGGACGTATGTAGTATAATCGTCTTAGTGAATACTTGTTGCAAAAAAGTATAGAAATAACCAAATTTATCCATGTATCTTTATAAAATGATATGAAATTTACCATATTTGCTATTTATGTTGATGATTTGAATATTATTAGAACTCTTGAAGAGTTTCAAAAAACTATTAATTGCTTAAAGAAATGAAATATCTTGAAAGAACAAAATTTTGTCTTAGATTACAAATTGAAAATTTAAATAATAGCATCTTTTTGTATTAAGAAACTTATGTGACCAAAGTGTTAAAACGATTCTATATGGATAAATCACATCCATTATGTACTCCAATGGTTGTGAGGTTATAAATAAAGATCCTTTCAAACTTCATAAAAAAGATGAAGAGCAATTTAGTCCTGAAGTATCATATCTTAGTATAATTAGTATAATTGAGACATTAATGTATCTTGCTAGTCATACTTGACCTGATATATCATTTGTTGTTATTCTATTAGCAAGATATAATTCTTCATCTACACGAAGGCATTAGAATGAAGTTAAGCATATACTCTGTTATCTTAAAGAAACAATGGATATGAGCCGATTTTATTCAAATGTACCTGAGTCTAAACTAATTGGTTATGCGAATGTAAGATATTTATTCGATCCTTATAATAGACAACCACAAACAAGCTATTTGTTAACATTACATAAAGCAAGTCGAAAATATGTTTGGTTACAATATGTGATTCAACACATACAAAAATTTTGTGGCTTGTCTATAAAAATGATCCTGACATTCTTATATGAAGAGAATGCTGCATGTGTTACTCAATTGAAAGAAGGGTATATTAAAGAGGATAGAATAAAAACATATATCACCTAAATTCTTTTTCACTCATGATCTTCAAAAGAATGGTAATGTGAATATTCAACAAATTCGTTTAAACGATAATCTGACAGATTTGTTTATGAAGACATTTCCTACTACAACATTCAAGAAGTTAAAGAATAGTAATGTGGATATTCAACAAATTCATTTAAACGATAATCTAACAAATTTGTTTACTAAGGCACTTTTTACTACAACATTCAAAAAGTTAGTGTATAATATTAGAATTCGACAATTTAAAAATATCAAATGATATTGTCTTATATATACTTATTTGATAGCATCTTAAAAAAAAGAATAATATACTTTTTTTCTTTCACTAAATTTTTATCCCATAGTTTTTCCTAGTAAAGATTTTAACAAAGCACATTCTTAAAGGATGAATATCTAAAGGAGTGTTATGAATATCTTATATAGATGTCTATCATCCTGATCTTTCAATTATTCTATCTGATAAGATATTATTTTCAATAATTATTTAAAAGATAATTGTATCTACTTGTATAAATACTCCCTTATATATAAATAAAGCCTATAATTCACTCTCTTATCTCTATCTTATTTCCCTCTCTACTTTTAAATTATTTTCATAACAAAAATAATTTATTTTGATTCAATTTTTAATTGACAACTGAACCAAACCATTTAGGGGTTGTTTGTTATATTTTTTTTTTTCTATTTTCATTATAGAAAACAAGGCAAGAAACGTGTTTGCTTCAAATTTTAGAAAATAACTTTTTGAAAATGTTTCTTAAACATGGTGAAAATTTGAAAACGTGAAAGAGCTATTTTCATTGTCTTCTCAAAATGTGAGAAACTAAAAACATGAAATGAAAACACAGTGACAATCTTGTAATTATGTTAGTTTTCAGCTTCTTTTGTTAATTTTCTCCCTTCGTCATTTCATGCTTCTACTTTTGCCCATAGAAACCTCACGATTGAGAAATAAAATTTTGCTTCTCACGTATAGTCATCAGCAATTGCAAAGCTGCAAACCAAGCACAACATTATGCTACTGCTATTCCTGTGTTTTCATTGTGTCTTCCGAAGCTTCGTAATGCATGCACATCCTAGAACATCGTTATCCTCTGCTTCTACACAGCGTCGAGAACTACATCGCGAGTAGGTCATCCTCTGCTTCTACACTAGCAAAAACGTTGTCATCCTTTGCTTTTTTCTCCTGTTGGGGCATTTTGTCTACTAACATTATCTCAGTTTTGCTACTTTTCTCAACAAGTTACTTGTGAGGACAACATTTGATAAAGCTACTGATCTCTATGGCTCTAGTAATGATGATCTAATCATTTTTAGTGAAGCCACATGCTTTGCCTTTTTTTTTCTCTGTTTTTCTGCACTTTGGTGAAGAATGTCAAAGTCCATGTTGACACAAAAATATAAAAACAAAAACAAAAAAATCTCTAGATGTTCCAATTATGGTTGTGAGATTTTATAGGTTTTATAAGCAGTACTACATATATGAAGTTTACACAATTGGTAGAAATCTCTTTAAAAAAGAAAAACAATCAATGTCTACATAGCTACTCTTATCAAAACATGTTTTTTGAAAATTTAAAACACACATTTTCATTGTTTCTAATTTCTGAAAATATGATTACAATTTACAATTTAAAATTTTAAAAGTGAAAATTATTTTCAGAAAATAAAATAAAAAACAATTTCAAAAACCAAACAATCCCTTAATTTTCACTTAAAAAAACGAAGGGTGAGATAAAAAGGGTGCAGAAAGAGAAGCTGTGATGGTAGTCTATGTGAGATTTAAAGAACCCATGAATGTTACTACCACCGAAAAAGAGAGAGAGAGAGAGAGAGAGAGAAAGAGAGAGAGCCCACGTAGGTAAGAATAACAACAGGCAAAGTAGCGAGGATTAAAAATGCTAAATGAGGCCAAAATGACATGCATAGCAAATCATGATTTACAAGTGGAAACTTCCAATAAATAGGCCTGCCGAGGAAAGCAGAACTATTTAGTTAGTGGGTATTTGAATATTAACTCCACAACGATCAATTTAGTTGGTTTCAAAGCTAGTCCACAATTATCAAAGAAGGCGAACATGTCAAAGTTACCAAAAGAGACAATGCTAATGCATGTAGTAAAAATGACTCCGAGTGAAACTGAGATTTCGGAAGAGACAATGGTGAGTGGGTGAGGTTCAATTATATGTATGGATGCTAGTAAAATTTACGAAAGAAAAAACCAGTAAAGCAAAAATAGCAAAGGAATGCCACATAGAAATTGGATTAAAAGGGTCTTGCTTGTTACGACTTGCTAGAGTTTGGACCCTTGATTTGAATAATGTAAACCGCTAAACCCCGTTTGCCTTTTTTCAAAAGTTCCAAACCAACTCTACTTTTTTGGATATAAGTCGCATGCATGAAAAACATGGGCCAAGGTAGCAGCTATTCCAAATATGGCAGATAACTTCATTTCAGATTTGGATACTCTGATGAAAAGAGATGAAGCAAAGTTTTTTTTATCATGTAGTACTTAAATGTTCCGTGTTCACTTCTCTCCTCACCTGACCTGATCACATGAGAGGTTTAAATCCTTTTGTTTCTACCAGAACAAACTAAGGAAAAAAAAAAGATGTGAAGGAAATCTTTTTTCTCAAATGTCAATACAATTCACTCAAAAGAGAATGAAAAAGCTATACGACCCAAACATTAACCCTACTCACTTTCCTAGAAATTCCAACTAGGTGCACAAATTATAATGGAAAAGAATATCCACGCAGATACTTGGAATCCACACCTGATTCACGGACAAGTGCTATGCGACCGGTTCGTGCCACCTTCAAACAACATAAAGAATGGATTTAACTTTGGAGCATTGCTGCTGGTACAATAGAATACTAGAGCAAAGTATGCTTCATAGATGAATATAAGCGCATGGAGAGGTAAGAGTGACTAAGCTATCATGTATCTCTAGATCTACCCATCCTGTTTTCACTCATAAAGAGCACAGTGGATGATGCCACCATAGCAAAGATCAGAATTTTGGCACCATGCAGAAAAGTTTCTCTTCTACAATAGGAATATTTTAACTCGTAAAAGAAAGTTAAGCCTCTGCAGAAAGTAATGAGCAACTAAGTGAACCATCTTAAACAGTGTTGAGGAATTCATTTAGAGCAGAGAAGGAACCAAGTATGACTCTGGAAACACATGGGTTAAAGGTACTTAACAAGTCAACTGTCTCAGCAAAAAATCTACCATGTAGGTGAAGAAGATTCATAGGACAAACCTCACAAATGCCATACGGCTCTAACAATCTCTGCAATGCAACCATCTTGTCAAAATCTCCCGTAAGCTGGAGATAAAAAGAGTATATCAATTAGAATAAAGTCAAGTTTGAAAAACAACAGAGATAAGAGGAAGCTAAAGAATTAGAGTCAACGATTCAATCAAACCCAAGGCAGAAGTTGCAAAATTAGAGGATACAGAGAAGTAAATACAACAGAAAAATGATAAAAATCAGTAACCTGGTTTTTACTTAATTAAAAAGCGATTTCAACAAGTTTGCCCTAATGTGGTGTCAGCAATTCTTAACTTCTACTTTATTATCCTTTTTGGGGGAAAACATCATCTCATTGTCCCCATTTGAAAAATACTGTTCAAATGAAAGAAGTAAAGAGAATACAAAGTTACGAAGGTGGACTCCAGTGCCTATTTAAACCTAAAGTTATATTGATCAGAATGAAAAAAGGTATTTGTCTTAGGTAGTCATTGCAACTGCATAGCATTATATTGCTAACAGTTAAGCAGCTTCATAAATCAATAGAGAAAGAGAACTGGGGTTGAAAGCTTTAGACCATTGATAGAATTGAATACTTAAGATGCTGACTAAAAAGCTTGAAGTTTTCTGTTCTATCACCTGGCAAAAACGTATATGATAAACTGAATTGATTCTCGTAAAGCTCAATGATTATTCCCATAACCTGATAAAGACCTATATGATAAACTGAATTGTTCTATTAAAATTTTTTAAATCCACTTTAAATTCAGCATTTTGTTTTCTGAGTGCATCAAATAAAATTAAACATTCACAATCTGGTAGAGCAGCATCAACAGCAGCGGAAGTCAAATATAATAATAGAACAGTTGGTTCAAAAGTCTACACAATAAGTCACCTCTAGGGTTATTGTATGATCAGATACATCAACTGCTTTAGCCCTAAAAATGCTGGCAATGTCAAGGACATCACGTCTAGCAGCAGCATTTACAGCAATCTTTATCAGCATCA
Source organism: Gleditsia sinensis (assembly GCA_037074535.1). NCBI lineage: Eukaryota > Viridiplantae > Streptophyta > Magnoliopsida > Fabales > Fabaceae > Gleditsia > Gleditsia sinensis. The sequence goes on from CM073476.1 coordinate 21,307,646, forward strand.
ATTCTCGCTCAGCAAATGGCGAGTGGGTGATATCATGAACCTGAGAAAAAAATTCAGTTAAATATATAATTGAACTGGCCAGCAATTCAATTATTCACAGAAATCCTTTAAATCCCGCCAGGAACGATATTCCCACAATCAACGAACGTCCCAAGATATTTTTTCCAACACTAAGGGAGTGTTTGGTTTTTGGCACTCCAGCCAAACACGAGTGTTTGTTGATTCATCTCCAAACAAGCCACCTTTTGCATGGTGCCTATATATAATGAGCTGCTTATTCACAATTGGAGGCCACCAATCGATTTATGGTTCCTTTCAAAGTAATAGCAGCTATATTTTCCCTGCCTATATTCGTATAGCCAGTCCCAAACCCGGATAAAAGAGGAGGGTTGTGTTAGGCGTGCGACAGCCAATGTAAAACTTTGTCGTAACCGCATGAACATGGATAAACGAAGCAATAGTGTTAAAGCTAGGTCGTTGCCTGGAAACAACGCGCTGTATAGCTCGCGTGCAGTGTCAAAAGAGCAAGGGCAGCTGCATCGGCACCCGGATGCAATGAAAAATAAGCAAGGGTTCCCACACTTTAATGAACGGGTGTGGACAAAGAAGTTAGTTCATGAGGGTAGGATCCGTTTTGAAACTTGGAATGTAGGCACACTCACAGAAAAATCAATGGAAATAGTTGATACCATGATTAGGAGAAGGATCAATATCATGTGTCTACAAGAAACTAAGTGGGTAGGAGAAAAGGCAAAAGAATTAGATTTTTCAGGTTTTAAGCTTTGGTACATCGGCAAGACAAGAACTAGTAATGGTGTAGGTATAATAGTTGATAAGGAGTGGAGAAACAATGTCGTAGATGTGAAAAGATTAGGAGATAGGATTATAGCTTTAAAGATTGTAGTTGAGCAGGATACTTTTAATGTGTTTAGTGTATATGCACCCCAAGTTGGATTAGAGGAGCATCACAAGAGAATTTTTTGGGAGGATCTAGAAAGTTTGATTCAAGAAATACCTCTGGGAGAAAAGATTTTCCTAGCAGGGGATTTGAATGGTCATGTAGGGAGGGAATCGAAAGGATACGAGGGTATACATGGAGGTTTTGGATTAGGAGATGCGAACGAAGAGGGTAAAACTATCTTGGATTTTTCTTTAGCCTATAATTTTATCATAGCAAATACTTGCTTTAGAAAGCGGATTGAACATCTTATCACATACAAGAGTGGAGGAGCAAGAACTCAAATAAATTTTTTCTTAGTAAGGAAATCAGATAAAAAGTTCTGCACAAATTGTAAAGTCATACCCGGTGAGAGTTTGACTACCCAACACAGAGTTTTAATTTTGGACGTACGAGTTATGAGAAGAGTAGAAAGAAAGAGTAAGAAAACAATTCCTAAAATTAGGTGGTGGTCTTTGATGAATGAGCAACAAAGGATTTTTCAAAGAAGAGTGGAGGAAGAAAGGTTTTGGGAGGTCCAAGGAAATGCTAATGATATGTGGGACGAGATGGCCAAAGGGATTAGGAATATAGCAAGAGAGACACTTGGAGAATCAAGAGGCGTTGGACCTAAGAGTAAAGAATCTTGGTGGTGGAATGCGGAGGTGCAAGATAAGATTAAGTTTAAAAGAGAGTGTTATAAGAAGTGGCACTTATGTAAAGATAAGACAAATTGGGATAAATATAAAGCGGCTAAAAAAGACACTAAGAAGGCTGTGAGTGAAGCAAAAACTAGAGCTTTTGAGGGATTATATCAATCTTTAGGAATTAAGGAGGGAGAAAGAAAAATTTACAAGCTTGCGAAGGGTAGGGAAAGAAAGACAAAGGACCTAGATCAAGTGAAATATATTAAAAATGAAGAAGTTAATGTTTTGATAAGGGAGCATGATATCCAAGCACGATGGAGGAGTTACTTTCTAGGACTTTTTAACGAAGGGCATGAGTTGACCTACAACTCTGACATACTTAATATTGCAGAAGAAGACCGTAATTATACCTTTTATCGTAAAATTCAAGAGTTTGAAGTAGAGAAAGCTCTGAAGAGAATGGATAATGGCAAAGCAGTAAGACCTAATAATATACCTATTGAGGTGTGGAAAAGTTTAGGAAGGAAGGGTATAAGTTGGCTCACTAAGTTGTTTAATATGATAATGAAATCTAAGAAAATGCCGGATGAATGGAGGAGAAGTATTTTAATCCCTATATATAAAAATAAAGGAGACATACAGATTTGTTCCAACTATCAGGGAATTAAACTCATGAGCCACACTATGAAGTTATGGGAAAAGATCATTGAGCAAAGATTAAGACAAGAGACTCAAGTTACAGAGAACCAGTTTGAATTTATGCCAGGAAGGTCAACTATGGAAGCAATTTATTTACTACGGAGATTGATGGAAAGGTATCAAAGCAGACGGAAAGATTTGCATATGGTTTTTATTGATCTGGAAAAGGCATATGACAGAGTGTTAAGAGAGATTCTATGGAAGACTTTAGAAAAGAAAGGAGTACGTATTGCATATATTCGAGCAATCAAAGACATGTACGACGAGATAACGACTTGCGTGAGAACACAAAATGGGGATACAAAGAATTTTCCCACAACTATTGAACTACATCAAGGGTCTTCTCTGAGTCCGTATCTTTTTAATTTGATTTTGGACGCAGTTACTGAACATATACAAGAGTTGGGGCCTCAATGCATAATTTTTGCAGACGATATAGTCTTAGTTGGTGAATCGAAAGAGGAAATAAATATGAAGTTAGAGTCATGAAGACAAGTTTTAGAAACACATGGTTTTCGGATAAGTAGAAATAAAACAGAATATATGGAATGTATTTTTAGTAAGAGACGAACAAATACGAATGTAGACGTGAAACTTGGAGACTATATATTAAAACAAGTTACAAGTTTTAAATATCTTGGATCCATTATACAAAATGACGGTGAAGTAAAAGAAAACGTAAACCACAGGATTCAAGCTGGATGGATGAAATGGAGGAAAGTTTTGAGTGTCATTTGTAATAAAAAAGTGCCGCTCAAAGTTAAAGAAAAATTCTACCGTACGGCTATAAGACCTGCTATATTGTATGGTACGGAATGTTGGCCGGTTAAAAGACAATATGAAGATAAACTCAACGTTGCAGAGATGAGAATGTTGCGTTGGATGTGTGGACACACCAGAAGAGTTATGATTAGAAATGAGTGCATTAGAGAGAAAGTTGGGATAGCACCTATTGTGGAGAAGATGGTTGAATTTCACTTAAAGTGATTTGGCCATGTGTGGAGAAGACCTGCAGAAGCCCTAGTGAGAAGAGTTGATCGGATGGAAAATAGTCCAATAATTAGAAGTAGAGGGAGGTCAAAGAAAACAATAAGTGAAACTGTTAAAAATGATTTAATAGTTAATAACTTATCTATTGAGCTCATCCATGATAGGCCACTATGATGCCGTTTGATCCATGTAGCCAACCCCACTTAGTGGGAAAAGACTTAGTTGTTGTTGTTGTTGTAAGGGAGTGTTTGGTTGGCGAAAACGTTTTCTGTTTTCATTTTCTGAAAACAATTTTTATTTTTTAGTTTTTATATTTTTGAAAAAATGTTTAGTTTTTGTTTTTATTTTCACTATTTTTTAGTTATATAGTTGTATTTTTATTTTATTTTCATTGTTATTACTTTATAATTATATAAATAGTAAAACATTGTGCATATAGTTCGAAATAATTGTGAAAATGCCACCGTTACAATATGTTACAATTTTGAAAATTTTGAAAACGTCTTTTTGGCGTTTTTAAAATTTTCAAAAATTTAGAAAATATTTCCTGAAAATAAAAACAGAAAACATTAAATAAACATGTTTTCATGTCTGTTTTCAGTGAAAATGAAAACTGAAAACAAACATACAAAACAGATCTTAAATTGTTAGCACATCCAAAAGACACACGCATTCTTGGCAACTGAAAAGTAGAGAAGAAAGAAACCAGAACCAAATACCAATGCATAATTGCAGATGAAATACAGAAAAATATACAATGGTCAGATGTTTATGCACAATCCAGAGTAATGCACTTCAATGCCAAAGATCTTAATACAAAGGAAGAAACCAAAGAGATCAGGAGAGGCTTTATCCCTTAAGTCAGAGATTTAAAGGTTTCTTAAATAAGACCATTCATTGCAAGTGACACAAGAAACTTTTTCTTATAAACAGTCAGTATAATTAAATCTACCTACACATTTGACACTGCAACAACCAATGTTGTTATGTGAGAGGTAACTATTGAAATCCCGACAGAGGATTTTAAGACAAATGTCTATTTCTGTGTCTATTTGGACAGTAGAGAAGACTCAAAGCATTATAGGGTATTCCATACAGTGATGCTCAAAAACATAAAGCTCAAAGCCTACAGTTTATTTATGAAATGTGATGCATTAATTCTGATAATTGAGAATTTGTACCTCATGCAGATCTACCAGCTTATAGAGTTGCTGCACTAACTTGGCAATTGACTCATCTGTGCCAGGAACGACAGTTGTAATTCGAGAAAGTCCCTCAACTTCTGCATGTCCTACAGCTAAACTCTGGAAATAACAAAAGGGCAGATTCAACCAGATAAGAAGACAAAGGAAATAAATAAAAAAACTAGAAATACATGTATGTAACCATACATACAATATAAAAGAGAAAAATAACATCTGACAAAGCAAACCTGAATGTTATAGCCCCTTCGAGCAAAAACTCCTGTAACAATGTTGAGAACTCCAGGAGCATCATTCACAAGCATGGATAAAGTGTGTGATCGAATTCCACTAGTCTGAACGTATTATCCAATCAGTAAGACAGTACTAACATGCATGTCATTCAGAATACCCATGGACATTACATCCTAATGCAAAGAGGACTTTAAGTGAAATAATGTATGAATCACTTCTGAAACAAGTTTCATAAAAATTTGACCCACTTCACCAAGCCGTAAATACTATATTTCTTAAGGAAAAAAAATAATTTTTTAGCTCAAAAAATAATAATAATTTGAATACGAGATAATAATAGCATAGACATCATAGTTTGTACAAGCTTCTTTGCCACCAAAGAGGAATTGCAGAAGTAAAAAGTTTTAAGTGAAATACAAAGCTTGAGCAGTCAAGACTTGATAACAATGAACTCAAATGTGAATGAAACAGATACATTGATAAAATGAATAACCCAACTAGCATTTGTAACTAGAAGATTTCGGAAGGTCATCAAATAGGGGTATCTCTTATCCTCCCTTAAAATTACAATAATATGAAACCTTGACAACAGGAAAAGCCAATTCAATCTAGTCTGTCTACAACCAATTAATGTAACTTAGAATATTTTAAACAGCTAGACATGGAATGAAGTAGAATAAGCTGAGACAATCTGGTGCAGCTACAGAAGTATTTAAATTAACATGGGTGTAAAATATATTGACTTTTGACTTTGAAGAATGACAAAAAAAAAACTAAAATAAAGCACATATAAAACTCGATGAGTATTTTCCAATGTGTAACCAAGAAAACAAAGAGAAACTTCATTATTATTTAAATCAATAATCAGCACTATACTTCAAAAGTAGAGTGTCAAATAAAAGAAAACTCACAAGAAACTGCATAGGAGGATGACTTAGATATTACATCTACAATGCATTACAGGGAGACAAAAAGGGGAATAGTGAAGGACAATAAGCAATGATAAACTATCTTACATCTTCATCGTTGAGAACACCCCAGTGAGCGTCAAGGATTTGATTGACTGTAAAGCCATCTGAAGGCTCTATAGGATAAACATCTCCCTTCACATAAGCAGACATTTCAAAATTTTATAAAAGAGGGGGTTTGGGGGAGGTTAGAGACTGTCTGTATTTACAAATTATATTAAACAAACAGTACAAAAGGGACAGAAAACATTAAACATGCAGATAATGAAATGCACTTAAGTCACTGTTAGCACTTCTATCTATGTGATAGTTACCAAGGAATAAAATGTCGTGCCGTTTCCACAAAAACAACCGAAATTTTTCGGTTTCCACGCTCTCCAAAACGAAACCACAGTATGGAAACAAAACCACCATTTGATTTCTTTCTACTTTATTTATTTATTATCTACATTTGTTTGAAAAGAAGATTGCAAACTTGTACAAAGTAATCTGCGCCTGGAACCATATTCCACTTTTATATGTTAATAATTATTTAAAAAAATTATTTTAATTAAAAATATTTATATCTTTATAAAAAATATATTAATATAATTTTAATAGTTATTTTTTAAAATGTAATAGATTTAAAAATAATAAAATATAAAATATTTTTAACCTCTTAATTAAGTTTATATTATTTTTTAATTATATAATTATTGTAAAACATAAATTATAAAAAAAAATATTAATCATTCACCCTCAACTTATTTATTTAAAATTTTATTAACAATATTTATAATAAATTTAATAAAAATTAAAATATAATTTTAATAACAATTGTTGTCAAATTTTATGATTGTTAATTATATCAACATTATTTTTATTTAATATTATATTATTTAATTATATATATATATATATATATATATATATATATACTATTAATATTATATTATAATTATTTAAAATTAAAAAAATGTTATTTTAAATTATTTAAAACATTTTTTTTAAAATATTTTATTTTTATGAAATTTCAAAATATTTCTATTTCTGAAATTATCGAAACGACACTTCCAAATAAAATTTAATACCTTGCCCATAAGTTATAATATTTTTATCAACTTCATATTCTCTACCCTTATACTCATACATTATTTTTCTTTATTGTCTTTATTTTAAAGAAAAAACTACAAAAATAATAAAAAGAGAGATTGAGAGACGAAGAGATAGGAAGGTATCTCAGAATAAAATCATGGTCACAGGAAAAGAGATATGCCTAAAAAGAGAGATAAAATCATGGCCACATAAAAAGAGAGAGACTTAATAATAGATGCTACAAAAGAGTTAAGAAAATAGAAAGATAGACGCAAAAGAGAGATTGTTGTTGAATGCTGTTAAAATTTGAGCTGAAGTTTTCACTGTAGTATTGTACTTTACTTATTATTCACTTATAAACACTAATTCGAATTAATTTTAACATAACTTTATATATTTATATTATGTTAAAATCTTTTAAAATTAAAAAAATATTATTGGAAATATTTTGAAATGTTTCTTTAAAAATCTTTCGTTTCCACGAAATTTTCGAAACGTTTCCGTTTTTTAAATCACCGAAACAGTACCTCGAAACGAAATTTAGTATTTTGATAGTTACAGATTTTTGCATTTCTAGTCAAGCACAGAAATTTAAGAAATTGAAATATTAGAACAAATTGATGTTAATGCCAAAAAAGACCAATGAGAATATAGTTTTGATCTCAGGTGTTTTGTCGAGAAGATAATTACAGTAATAATCAATCCCATCACAGCAAGACCAAATTCCTATCATTCAATCTCAAACGCCTTGTTTTTCTGCAACTATGAGCTTATTTGGGAGATACAAAATAAATATCAGTCAACAATTAATGGCTATCAAGCCCCATATTTATTACTATGGCAACAAACTAGTTCATATTGATACCAAACATATAGAATGACAGAAGCTATTTACAAACTAGGTTGAGGAACACTAGCTGCTGTAGAAGAAAAGCTAAATGTGATCACTGACTTATTTAGCCAGGACCCTATGTGTCTATTTATAATTAGAAATTAAATCAACTAGATGTGTAGTATAACTAGGACAAGTCTAACCCACAAGTCACTAACACACTTATTTTAACCTAACCGTCAACTTTACTCTAATACTTCTATCATTCCCCTCAAGCCGAAGATTATACAAATTTTAGCTTGTTACACGTAAAACCCATTTAAAAAACAAAAATCTGGACACCACACTAGAACCATACTAATTAAAGAACTTCAGTCACTAGCACTTTCTCTAATGATGTCCTTGGTAGATAAATAGTTCCAAAATTCTTCGACTTGCTTCCCATGAGTTGGCCCCTCAACATTTTTCCAACTACTCTCCTTGGCCACATCATTTGACATATGATACAGCTCCCATAAGTATTCTACCTACTTCTCCGGATTAGCTTTCTCGACTGTCTCCCAGGTGGTATCCACAACCTGAGTTGCTCATCGAGCACCCAATCACACAACTCTAGTGTGCCAAAACTTTCAATATGCTATGACTTCAATAAGACTCCAAAAACTTCAATAAGAAACAAAACTAAAATATTGTAAAAATCTCAATCACACACCACAAATAAAAACCAAAATTTCAACAATAAACCCTGTAGCAAACATACATATAAATAGAACCAAAACTCCACAAATATTCATGTATCAATTGCTGAAAAATTGTTTATCACAACAAACGTATCTATTGCTGTTAAATAATATGAGAAAGACATTGGATCTATACCGAAGAAAATGGGGAGGACAAAGCTCACCCAAAGGAATGGTTGAAACTTTGACCCTAAAAACAGCAAACTATTAGAAGGATACTCTTCTCATAGCCACTAGCACTTTCTCTTATGATATCCTTAGTAGAGAAACAATTCCCAAAATTCTTCAACCTACTTCCCATGTGCGGCTCTCTTGACATTCTCCTAACTACTCTCCTTGGCCACATCATCTGACACATGACACAGCTTTCAAAAGTCTTCGACCTACTTCTCCTGACTAGTTTTCTCCCAACTGGTCTCCACATGGTATCAGAGCCTAGTTCACCTTTGTTAGATTCTTTTTTCCCAGTCTTTATGGCTTTTATTCAACCTTCATTGCCGATCTCTGTGCGTCTCTCTCTAGGGCGCGATTATGGGCTTTCATTGCCGAGTTCTTAAGTTGTTGTCTAGTATTTTCCCTATTTTTCAAACCATCCCTTGACTAACAGTCCCTTACCAACCACCATGTTTGATGAGATCATCGCTAAGGCTAATGAATAGAAATGGAACACAAACCCACTTCAAGTTTCAATTAGAACTATTACAAGAGTTCAAGTTAAAAGATTCAAATAAACACTTGTTGGTTTAATTTTAGAGGCCCATTAAGAAGAAAAGTGCATCACTACTAAAAGAGAGCCAAGATTGGTCCATAATATTAAAAAAATAGGCTAAGACTAGCCAATCTAAATATGGTCTTTAAATACAAAAAGACTGAATATATGCTCAAAATTAAAAGGTTATTTAATGGCCCAATGTGGGCTACATTTTTCTTTATTTTTATTTTTAATTTGTTTGACTAGAAAATTTTCATGTTTTATGGTTTCTTTGTTTGACAAGAAAAATTTCCTATTTTTAATTTCCCTTGCTATGTAAGTTTCTTAATCAGTTTAGAAAGTTGACATATAAATAAGCATATATACTCTTAAAAATTTCATATTATTATTGATAATGTTAAGAGTGTTTTTTTTTTAAAGACTATTTTGAATTTATCAATATTTTCTTTTGGCATTTAAGTAAAATTTTATCACTCACAATCTTCTTCCACTTTTTTTAGTATGACATCTGCAATATTTTTTTATATCTTTAATTCTTATCTTTTTATAAATAATGGGCCAAACTCTCTTTTTTTTCTTATTATAAGTCTGAATTAGAATACGATCCTTCGAATTGGATCTCATATTGATCTCAAGTATCACTATTCTTGGTGAGGTTCATACCAATGACTCACATCATTGTCATTCTAGACAGTTGACATCGCAAATAATGCACCTATAGGGTATTTGAAGAACATTCAACCAAGTTACTAGTTGAATGGAAAAAAAACTATTTGAAATGGTCCCAATTGGTTCGATCCTTCCTAAAAGGGAAACAAAAATTAGAGCACCTTCTCAAGATCGGGCCCTCGAAGGAAGACTCAAAGTTTGAAGCCTAGGATGAGGAGGACTCCATGATCATGTAATGGTTATGGAACTCCATGACTCTATAGATAAGTGATACATGTATGTTTTTGCCCACTGCGAAGGAAGTGTGGGAGGCTATTCAACAAACAAATTCAAAGGCTCGAGATGCTGCTCTAGTGTATAACATCAAAGTCAAAGCTGAAGCAACTAGGCAAGCAAATAAAATGGTAACCAAAAATAAAGCTTTTGTGGCAAGAGTTAGATCATTATCAAGTTATTGAGATGAAATTTAGTGAAGAAGCAAGCACTTTAACAAAATCTAAGGGGAAAGGCCAAGTTTATGATTTTCTTGCAGCTCTCAATCCTTAATTTGATTATGTAAGAGTCCAAATTTTGGGGAAGGATGAACTTCCCTCCTAGAATGAAACCATTTCCATCATTCAAGCAGAGGAGAGTAGAAGGCGTGATGTTGGAAGTGTAAAAAACCAAGGGGTTGCTCTGTTTTCCGAAGGAGGGAATAGCAAAATCCTGAACCTAAACTTGGACTCATCCATAGGAGAAGAAAGAAGAGGTAGTGGCCCCAAAACTACCAACAAAGGTGTGTGCAAGGGTCCACAGAACAGAAAGAAGAATATTGGACCCAAAAGAATGATTTTTTATTCATAGACTATCATGAATTTATACAAAATGTTGCTGCAGTCTTCTCCATAATACAAGTAAACCTCCTAAACATTAGCAATGGAAAAAAACAGAGAAAAAATAGGGATTATGAAAAACAATTAAGATATAGGAATCAAGCCCTGAATTGGGCTCTATTCTCCCACTCCCCCTTACGTTGGAACATGGATGTCAAACATTCCCAACTTGTAATTAAATACTCAAAATGCGATCTTGAAAATTCCTTGGTAATTGGTAAAGATGTCAACAATTTGTTGATTTGAAGGCACAAATGGCATGTAAATAGTTCTCGCCTCCAATTTCTCTTTAATAAAATGCCTATCAATTTCGATATGTTTGGTCCTATCATGTTGGACAGGATTGTGTGCAATACTAATCATGGATTTGTTATCATAGTATAATTTTAGAGGAAGGTCTACCGTTTTTTTGAGTTCTTGCAGAATCCTGTACACCCATAATTCCTCACAGATCCCCTTAGCCATAGCTCTAAATTTAGCTTCCACATTGTTTTTGGCAACTACATTCTGCTTCTTGCTCTGCCAAGTAACCAGATTACTCCAAACGAAGGTAATATCTTGATGTACATTTTTTGTCAGTGACTGATCGAACCTAGTTTGCATTTGTGAAGACTTCAATATTTCTATGATTAGTCTTTTTGAAAAGTAGACCCTTTCCAAGAGAAGATTTTAGATCTTTTAAGATCCTATAAATTACTTCAAGATGTTCTTCATATGGAGCATGTATAAACACTGACAGAATAGGCAATAACTGGTCTAGTATGTGATAGATAGATTAACTTTTTAACCAACCTCTAGTATCTTTCAATGTCTACAGGTGTACTCATTTTTTTCCATAGTTTTACATTTAGGTACATAGGAGTCTCGGTTGGTTTACACACACTCATTCCAGTTTTTTTTAGAAGGTCAAGAATATACTTTCGTTGATAAATCATTATTCTCTTTCTAGAGCGAGCAACTTCTATGCCAAAAAAATATTTAAGAGCTCCAAGATCCTTCATTTCAAATTATTATGCAAGATTCTCTTTTAGTTTACACACTCGTTTCAGTTTCTTTCAGAAGATCAATAATATATTTTCGTTGAGAAATTATTATTCCCTTTCTAGAGCGAACAATTTCTATGCCAAAAAACTATTTAAGAGCTCCAAAATCCTTCATTTCAAATTATGATGCAAGATTCTCTTTTAGTCGCTCCATTTCAGTCATATCATCTCTTGTAAGAATGACATCACCAACATAAATAATTAATACAACAATTTTTCCTTCCGAAGAGAATTAACGTATGGTCAATCTGGCCTTGAGTGTATCCCTATTTCTTCACTAGTTGAGTGAATTTCTCAAACCAAGCCCTCGAGAACTGTTTGAGGCCATACAAAGATTTTTTTTAGTCTGCACATATGATCAAACCTTTCCTCAAATCCTAGAGGGTACTCTATATACACTTCTTCCTCTAAATCACCATTTAAGAAGACATTCTTTACCTCCAATTGTTATAATGGCCAGTCCAAATTAGCATCAATGGACAGTAGTATAGCTTTGCAACAGGTGTAAATGTTTCAGAGTAGTCCACTCCATACATCTGAGTGAATCCTTTAACCACTAGTCTGGTTTTGTATCTTTCTATAGAACCGTCTGAATTGTATTTTACGGTAAAGACCAATTTACAGTCCACTGTCATCTTTCCTATTGGTAAAACTTCAACGCTTCAAGTATTGTTCTTTTCAACAACTTTTATCTCCTCAAGTACAGCTTCCTTCAACTTTGGTATTTTAAAAGCCTCCTATACAATTTTAAAAATCTCTACACTAGACAATTAAGAAGTAAAATCAACAAATGAAAGTGACAGATTTGAGTGTAAAACAAATTTAGTTAAAGGGTGGCTAGTGCAAGATCAAACTCCTTTTTGAAGAGAAATAAGTATATTACACTCAAGGGATAAATTATCAAAGAGTTGGAATTGCCATTTTTTTTTCCAAGTTGCAATCATGACAGTGTTGAGACGTAACTTCTCTTTCTCTATTTTTCTTTCTTGAGTAGGCAAACCCTTTCCAAGTTCCAATTTTACTGTCTTTATTATGTTGTGGCATCATAGTGGGTTGTTCCCCATTATCTATTTTCTCAAGATTTTTAAAACCTTTGTTAGATGTGGACCAAGACTCATTTAGATATCCGCTCATGGAAAGATGATATCTAGAGTAGGAGGTTCGGTCATTTACTATAGGTGTATATGATTCTGGGTGTTTTTGCAATAGACAAACTTCAAAAAAATTACTATAGGAATCAAGTAAATCTTCTTTCAAGTTCTTCCCCTAAATATATTGTCTTTAAAATATGGTTGATTTTTACAGAAAGTGACATCCATTGATAGATATGTTCTTTTTGAGATAGGATCAATTCCCTGAATTTTTCCTTGAAGACAAGGCAAACCTTTCTGGAGGAGGTATTGATAGGAGCTCAATAAATAATTGAGATGATGACTAGCTGTTGGGCCAACCCAGGCCCAAGGTCTGAAAGGTTTATTCCAAAAGGAATAAAGAAGTGCATGAGAAAAAGGAGAATTTGATTACGAAGGAAAATTCAGTTATGCAAAGTTAAGGAGAGATATTTGTGAGGGGGGCATGTGGTGTGAGTCAGCTTTTGGGAAGATAGTAGTCTTTGGGGCAAATTTCTTTGGAGAGATTTCTGAAGGAACTTGAGCTCCAGTTCCATTATTTTTTTTCTGCTTTTACTTGGCTGATTAAGATGTTTTTGGTTAAATGCTCTTATTTTTCAATACTATTAGAATTAATATAAATAGATTGTGTGTAATTAGAGAGTATCAGTAATATCTCTTGATGTAAGGAATTATAATAACCGTTATATTTCCTATTTTTAGAGTTTCTTGCTTTAGCGGATTGTGATATTCCTTAATTTAGGAGATTGTAATTATGGTATAATTAATGTCTTGTCTGTATTTTTTCTTATATATATCAGAGACTGACGTAGGTCTAATTCATAAACTATATTCTTCCTATTTTGTTTTTCTCCTATTTTTTGATTTCACAAATACAAATACTATTTAGAATTGCTAGTTGCCTATCAGTATAAGATTATGAGATATCTTAAGATGACACCGGGAAAAAGTCTTATTTTTTCATAAGGGAACATCAAGGGGTTTTAAAGTATTTATTGATGCCGACTAAGCAGAATCTATCACTGATAGAAGATCCACAACAGGATACTATACTTTTGTTTGGGGTAACCTTGTCATTTGGAGAAGTAAGAAACAACCTATAATTGCCAGAAATAGTGTAGAGGTTGAGTACTGTACTCTAGTCTTGAGAGTATGTGAAGTAATTTGAATAAAACGTTTGCTAGCAAAATTGAAAATAGACATTCAACTTCCTATTAATGTGTGGTGTGACAATAGAAATTGCAAACAATCCAATTCATCATGACGGGACCAAGCATGTAGAAATAGATCGCCATTTCAAAAAAGAAAAAATTGAATCTGAGTTAATTAATCTTTCTTACACTTCTACTAGCTCTTAGGTTGCTGATTTGTTGACTAAAGCTCTCCCAAGAGCTAAGTTTGAAGAACTCAGTGACAAGCTGGGTATGCTGAATATCTACTCCCCAGCTCAAGGGAGAGTGTTGGTGCGTGATATTTAGGCCATAAAGCTTTGAGCCTCAAGTCCTCATCCAGCCGATAGTTCTGCTATTTGTTTTAGGAAATTTTATTTTTCAAAATTTTGTATCTTGATGTTTTCTATTGTTTTGGTGCTTATCCAAGTTTATGAGATTTTAATTTTAGGATGTTATTATTATCATATATATATATATATATATATATATATATATATATATATATATGTTGTGGTTTACGGAATAATACAACCAGATAAGATAGCCTCTGTTTTTCAGTTTTTTCACAAGTTTTAAATATCTTGAGTTTATTATACAAAATAACAAAGAAGTAAAGGAGAGCATAAATAATAAGATTCAAGCGAGATGGATGAAATAGAAAAAGGTTTTAGAGGTTATTTGTTATAAAAAAGTGCCGCTCAAAATTAAAGAAAAATTCTACCTTACAACTATAAGACTGACAATATTGTATAATATTAAATATTGGACGATTAAAAAATAACATAAAGATAACGTAATGTCACAAATATAAAAATGTTGCATTGGATGTGTGTTCACTAAAAGAAATATGATTAAAAATAAGTGCATTAGAGAAAAAGTTAAATAACACTTATTGTGGAGAATATGGTGAACTCTCGTTTAAAGTAATTTGACTATGTGTGGAGAAAATCAGTAGAAACCCTATTGTAAAAAGTAGATCGAATGGACAACAGTCCGATAATTAGAGGTAGAGGGAGAATAAAAAAAATAATAAGTGAAATTATTAAAAAAGATTTAACAATTAATAATCTTTTTATTAACTTCATTTGTAATATATTACTGTGACATCATTTGATCTATGTAGCCGACTCTACCTAATGAGAAAAAACTTAATTGTTGTTGTTATTATTGTGCTCACCCCTATCTTAACATTATTATAGAATTCCTCAATCATCTTTAAAAGATTTTCCTTAATTGTATCCCAGCAACTTTGAAAGAAGGCAATAGTAAAATCATTAGGCCCTATAGACTTTTTCATATTGCACTCTTAATTTCCTCCTCTTCAAACAGCCTCTTTACTCAAATAGCTTGTTTATGATTAATAGCACATCAATCTAGCCCTTCCAAAAAAGGTCTACTAATGTACTATAACAAAAGAAAAAAGTAAACAAAATTATTGCTAAAAAAATAGAAAATGAAGTTAAATAAGTAGAGATCTTACTCCCACAGTTATTTCAGTTTCGCCAATAGGATTTCTATTTTTCACACCAACAAGGGCATCAATAGGCATTTTTCCTTCAAGATCTGGATAAGAAGCAGCCGAATATCGCCAAAATGGAGCAGATGCACCCATCTTCTCTCTTCTCAACGCAATCTAGTTGGAGTTACATCACATAACAATAAATTAGTACATTTTACACAACCTATCAGTACACTGCTTAACCAAGTGGACGAGATAAAATTTAGGACATTTGTTAGAAACTCAATTGAAATGTCCAACCTTTCCAGTTCTCGCTATTTCTTTAATTCCAAACTTGCTTAAATTTCTTTGGACTGCAACCATCTTGCCAGGGTCTCCAGTAACCTGTAACAATTGCAGAATAACTTAACTGTAATTGTGACCTAATGGAACCACTGAGAATAGCAGAAGATAAATAGCAAATGATAATGATAATGGTGTTACACAAATAAATGCTAGAGTAGACAAAGAGGAGGAAATATACTTCAGCAGATTAGGGAGGAAATAAATCTGCCCAACTCATACAGGCACAACATTTATTCCTGATATCAGTCTATAACATTATAAACAATTATAATAACATAATAACCAAAAATGAAATGAGATTTTATTTTTTTAATAGAAGAATAAATTTTATTAAGAAAGAAGAGAAATACAAGAAAAGGAGAAGATATCCACCTCCAGAAGACCACTAAAAGTCTGGACTACAAAAAATAGAAGAAAACAAAACTCAAACCTAAACAAGAACAACAGCAGTCCAATCTCTTTGTAAATCTAAAACGACAACCCCATTAAAGTAGCCATGAGCGGAACACCAAAGCGAAGCCATAAAGCATATCCTTTTCCATGCCATATTCAAAGACATCAAGAAACCTTGAAAAATTCGAGCATATGCTCCAACCAAATACACCACAAAGTTTTATTATCTTTTTTCCTTTGAAACACTTCAAACGTTATTGACATTAACACTTCCAAAGAGTTAGACCATAGTAGTTAAATCGCAATTCAAATCGTATAGTTTATTTTTTAATCCTGAATCGTGAATTATATCAAATCTTAATATTCACAAACGCAATAAAGAATATAACAACAACAAAATCTTTTCTCACTAAGTAGAGTCGGCTACATAGATTAAACGATACCACAGTGACCTATTATAAATAATATAAATAGATATTAAATCCTTCTTAATAGTTTCACCTATTGTTTTCTTTGACCTCCCTCTACTTCTAAATATCAAACTATTTTCCATCTGATTTACTTTTTTCAATATAGTTTCTACAGGTCTTCTCCACACATGTTCAAACCATATTAAACAAAATTTCACCATCTTCTCTACAATACGTGCTACCCCAACTTTCTCTCTAATGCATTCATTTCTAATCACATCTCTTCTAGTGTATCCACACATCCAACGTAACATTCTCATCTCTATAACATTGAGTTTATCTTCGTATTGTCTTTTAACCGCCCAACATTCAGTACCATATAATATAGCAGGTCTTATAACTGTACGGTAAAATTTTTCTTTAACTTTGAGCGACATTTTTATATCACAAATGACACTCGAAACTTTCTTCCATTTCATCCATCTCGCTTGAATAATATGGTTTACATCCTCCATTATTTCGCTTTCGTTTTATATAATGGATCTAAGATATTTAAAGCTTGTCACTTGTTTTAATATATGGTCTCCAAGTTTTACTTCTAAATTCGTATTTGTTCGTATATTACTAAAAATACATTCCATATATTTTGTTTTATTTCTACTTATACGAAAATCATGTATTTTCAAAACTTGTCTCCATGACTCTAATTTCATATCTATTTCCTCTTTCAATTCACCAACTAAGATTATATCGTCTGCAAAAATCATACATCGAGGTCTCAAATCTTGTACATGTTCAATAATTACGTCCAAAATCAAGTTAAAAAGATATAAACTCAAAGAAGACCCTTGATGTAATCCAATAGTTATGGAAAAATCATTTGTGTCCCTATTTTGTTTTCTCACTCAAGTCGTTATCCTATAGTACATGTCTTTGATTGTTCGAATATACGCAATATGTACTCTTTTCTTCTCTAAAACCTTTCATAAAACCTCTCTTAACATTCTGTCATATGCTTTTTCTAGATAAATAAAAACCATACGCAAATCTTTCTGCCTCCTTTAATAACTTTCCATCAATCTCTGCATTACTTTCATAGTTGACCTTCCTAACATAAAACCAAATTGATTCTTTGAGGCTTGAGCCTCTTGTCTTAATCTTTGCTCAATAATCTTCTTGCATAACTTCATAGTGTGGCTCATGAGCTTAATCTCTGTATAGTTAACACAGTTCTATATGTCTCCCTTATTTTTATACATAAGAATTAAAGTACTTCTCCATTTATTTGACATTTTCTTAAATTTCATTATCATATTAAACAACTTAGTGAGCCAACTTATGCATTTTGTTCCTAAACTTTTCCACACCTCAATAGGTATTTTATCAAGTCTTACTGTTTTGTCATTTTCTATTCTCTTCAAAGCCTTCTCTACTTCAAACTCTTAAATTCTACGATAAAAAATATAATTAAAGTCCCCATCTGCAACATTTAGTCTGTCAGAGTCACAGATCAACTCATATCTTTCATTAAAAAACCCTTGAAAGTAACTCTTCCATCGTGCTTGAATATTTTTCTCCCTTACCAAAACATTACCCTCTTCGTCTTTAATACATTTCACTTGATCTAGGTCTCTGGTCTTTCTTTCACTACCTTTCGTAAGCTTGTAAATTTTTCTTTCCCCATCCTTAATTCCTAAAGATTGATATAACCGTTCAGAAGCTTTAGATATCACTTCACTTATAGCCTTCTTAGCGTCTTTCTAAACAACTTTATATTTATTCCAATTTTCATTATCTTTACATAAGTTTCACGTCTTATAACACTCTTTTAACCTTAATTTTATCTTGCACCTTTGCACCCCACCACCAAGATTATTTATCCTTTGGTCCAACGTTTCTTGATTCTCCAAATATCTCTTACTATATTTCTGATCCCTTTAGCCATCTCATTTCACATCTCACATATCATTAGCATTTCTCTAAATCTCCCAAAATCCCTCTTCCTCTATACTTATTTGAAAACTCCTTTGTTATTCATTCTTCAAATACCACCATCTAGTTCTGTGAACTATTTTCTTACTTTTTCTTTCTACTCTTTTTTTAACTTGTACGTCCAAAACTAAAACTCTATATTGATCATCAAACTCTCTCCAAGTATGACTTTACAATTTGTGCAAAACTTTCTATCTAATTTTCTTACTAAGAAGAAATCTATTTGAGAGCTTATTCCTCCACTTTTGTACGTGATAAGATGTTCTACCCGCTTCTTAAATCAAATATTTGCTATAGTAAAATTAAAAGTTAAAGAAAAATTCAATATAGTTTTACCCTCTTCTTTCGCTTTTTTTAACCCAAAACCTCCATGCATACTCTCGTATCCTTTAGAATCACTCCTTACATGTCCATTTAGATCTCCTTCTAGGAAATCTTTTCTCCTAGAGGTATTTCTTGAATCAAATTTTTTAAATCCTCTCAAAAAATTCTCTTGTGATGCTCCTCTAATCCAACTTAAAGTGCATATACACTAATCACATTAAAAATGTCCCGTTCCACTACAAGCTTTAAAGATATAATCCTATTTCTTAATATTTTTACATCTACAACATTGTTCCTCCACTCCTTATCAACTATTATATCTACACCATTTCTAATTCTTGTTTTGCCAGTATACCAAAGTTTAAAACCCAAAAAATCCAATTCATTTGTCTTTCCTCCTACCCACTTAGTTTTTTGTAGACACATGATGTTGATCATTCTTTTAATCATAATATCAATTATTTCTATTGATTTTTTTGTAAACGTGCCTACATTTCAAATTTCAAATTTCAAAATGGATCCTACCCTCATGAGCTAACTTCTTTACTTGCACTGATTCATTAAAATGTCGGAACCCTTACTTATTTTTCACTGTACCCAAACGTCGATGCAACGGCCCTTACTCTTTTGACATTATACTCGAGTTATACAATGCATTGCTTCCGAACAACGATTTAGCCATAACACTATCGATTCGTTTAACCATATTCATATAATATAATCTAAAAAATATAATATAAAACACAAATAAGTAGATAACATAAAACAATACTTAAAATAATATATTTATCCCAATAATTCTAAATATAATTAACCATAAATTTTAAAACGACATAATTAACTCAAAAATCATAGACTCCTAGACCAAAAAAACTAAAACAAATTAGTAAACTCTAATCATCTTCTTCATTCTTTAAGATTAATGTTGCCATCAAAAAACGGAGAAAATCAACATTAAAGAAATTTCCTTGACGCCTTGCCAAACTCGCCTTTGAGTTTGATTAAGTTTAGAAATATGAAGAGGAAAGGGTGCCTTTTGAGTTTGAATAAGTTTAGAATTGTAAAGAGAAAAAGTCATTTAAAGTTGTTTATTTGTGTTTGAATAAGTTTAAAATTATTAGTGAAAAAGGATTTTGTTGTAATTTTTTTAAAAATGAATAAATAAATATTATTTTAAAAAAACAGCCTTCCACCTTTGTTTTGCTTCACTATTGATAGTAGTTTTTAGTCACTAAATTAAATGCAACATTTTGGCTTAAATGTAAAAAATAACAACAACCAACAACAATCAAATATTTTTCTACTAAGTGGAGTCGACTACGTAAATCAAACATCATCACAAAGATCTATTATAAATGAAATCAACAGATAGATTGTTAATTGTTAAATTTTTCTTAATAGTTTCATCAATTATTTTCTTTGACCTCCCTTTACCTCTAATTATCAGATTGCTCTCCATCTGATCAGTAGAGATTTTACAAGTCTTTTCCACACATGGTCAAACCACCTTAAACAAAATTCTACCATCCTCGCTACAATAGATGTTACTTCAACTTTTTTTCTAATGCACTCATTTCTAATCATATTGTTGAGAATCCCTCCTTTCTCGGCTTCAATCCATCTGTTATCTTGGAGGATAAGTTCTTGATATTATCTCTCTGTTAACCTTGTCTTTAGGCTATTTTTACGTTGATGTAATATGGTTGTTATTATGTTTATTTCCTTTCCGTTTCTTATCCCTAATTTATCGGGATACTTGCACCGGTTCTCTCCTATATAATCCGGTGCATACATGTAGTTGAATATAGCAGTGAATAAGATAACAATTCTTTTGTTTCTCTCTTTCTCCTCTCTGGTAACTCTTTGCACATGGTATTAGAGCTGGGATACCGTTGAGAGGAGGAATTATGGCCAGTTTTATGAGGGCTCTTATCGGGTTAAGCAAGGACGATCAGGGGGAGAATTTCGCAGAAACTTCTCCTGGTCCGTGCCTTATAATTAACCCAGCCATACCTTCGCTCGCGATACCTTTGCATGCGACGACAGCCTTCAATCAGTCTCCCCTTCAAATCACGTCCTACAAACTTAATGGACGCAACTTTCTTCCATGGTCGTAGGCCATCCAAATAGTAATCAGAGGAAGAGGAAAGATTGGGTTACTGGATGGCACAGTAGCAATACCAGAACCGACCAGTCCCCTGTATGCGAGTTGAGATATTCAGAATGCTTTAGTTATGCCATGGCTTATAAATTCTATGGAGGAGCATATTGGGTTACTGTATCTCATCTACCCAATCGCTAAGGACATATGGGAAAAGGTAAAACTTGCATATTCAGACCTTGATAATTCTGCCCAATTATATGAATTAAGAGACAGAGCTAAGAGTCTTAAACAAGGTAATATGAGTACCACTGAATACTATACTTTGCTCACAAAAATCTGGCAAGAATTGGATATATTTGAACCTATTGACTGGTGTGATAAATGTCAAGACAAGTATTTGAAATTGACAAAAAAACCAGAATATATGACTTTCTTTCTGGTCTCAATCAAGAACTAGATGAATTCAAAAGGAGAATACTTGAGTTGAAACCCTTGCCCAGGATTGAAGAAGTTTTTTCAGAAGTTAGAAGAGAAGAGAGTAAGAAAAATGATGCTAGGAGAATTTAAAGGGTATGTACAACCAGAAATTTCAACACTTGTAATCTCAAGAAATCATGAGCAGAATAAAAAGTCAGACCCTCACATGAACAAAGATGCTTTAAAAGGGGGAACTTATGGTGTGATCACTGTCAAAAGTTCAACCATACCAGAGAAATCTACTGGAAACTACATGAAAGGCCAACAAACAAAAAACAGACAAAGCATCCTAGTTATCTGCAAAGGGAAAACCGTGCCTACCAGAATAATACTGAGCATTCAGAATTAAAGGAAGAAGCTATAAGTAATCTTAATCCCAAAAAGGAATAACTGAGAGGCTTTTCAAGTTGTTAAACACTGAAAAACTTGCCGCTACCTCATTAATAGCCCAGCAAGATAAATTTTACTTAGCTTTAGATTGCACTAGAGATGAGAACAAATCCTGGATCAGAGAATGGGAGCTTCTGACCTTATGACTATATGTATCCAATTATTTTCCACTTCCACATATCACCCTAATTATAGCCAAGCCAAGGTGAGAATTGCTGATGTTCAATATTGTTGGTATTGGGACAGTAAAAATAATTTCAACACTTGTGCTAAAATCTATTTTATATGTTCCAAACCTATCATGTAATCTTCTACCAGTAAGTAAGTTATCCAATGACAGTAATTGTAAAATAATATTCTCACAGAAAAACTGTGAATTTCAGGACCAAGTTTCGGGATAGAAGATTGGCAATGCTGAAGAAAAAAGGGGACTATATTACTTTGATGAAGATGAAGAAAAGACAATGCAAGCACATACAACTAACTGGGATTCTTCCTCAAGACAACAAGAAGTCATGCTATGGCACTTTCGGTTAGGTCATCCAAGTTTTGGTTACTTGAAACATTTGTTTCCATCTTTATTTTAAATAAATGATAAATTTCAGTGTGAAGTTTGTGAACTTTCAAAACACAAAAGATCCGTATTTAAACTTAAAGCCTATAAATCAACTAAACATTTTTTATGATCTATAGTGCCATTTGGGGACCTTCACAGGCACATAACATTTATTCAAAACAATAGTTCATAACCTTTACAAATGACCACACCCATGTATGTTGGATCTACTTGTTAAAAGACAAATCTAAAGCTGCCAACACTTTTATCAACTTCTATACCATAGTAAAAGATCAGTATAACACTAATATCCAAATTCTTTACACTGATAATGGTAGAGAATATATTAATCAAATTTTGAGTGCCTATCTCCAACAACATGGGATTATCCATCAAAATTCATGCCCTAACACTCCCTGACAAAATGGAATTGTTGAAAGAAAAAATAAACATCTTTTAGAAGTAGAAAGATCCCTCATGTTTACTACCAATATACCAAAACAATTTTGGGGAGATGCTATTCTCACTGCCTGCTACCTTATCAATAGGATGCCATCACAAGTGCTAAATTTCCAAACCCCCTTAAACACCTTCTCCAAGTGTTTTCCAAAAAATAGAACTATCATTGATCTACTTCTAAAAATATTTGGTTGTACACCTTTTATTCACAACCATGACATCCGCCGGAACAAGCTTGATCCTAGATCGATAAAAGGAATTTTTCTTGGATATGCTGCAAATCAAAAAGGCTATAAATACTACCTTCCAGACAAAAAAAAAAACTCATTGTGACTATGGATGTTACATTCTTTGAAAACACTCCTTATTACCCTAAAAATGGATGATGAAGGAAATTTTCTCCTTACAAATGACACTTCACCCATAAGTCTTCCTGAAAATAGTGAGCAAATACCTAAAACAATCTCTCCTCTTGCAGTTAACCAAAGTGAAAATGAGCCTGATGACAATATAGCTAAAGGGAAGCAGAATGGAAATGAGTAGAAAGGCGCAAATCATGCCCCAGATCCTCCAGATTTGGAGAAAAATCAATCAAAACCTGAGATGCTTGTCTACACACGCAAGAAGAAACAACAAAGTAATATATTCTCCCCAAATCCTGAAAGTTGCCATGAATCAGTCCCGGAATCAAGTAATGTCTCTGATTTAACTCTTAATGTTAATCTGAATGATTTACCTATTTTCTTGAGGAAAGGAACAAGGTCATGCACTCTACATCCTATTGCTCACTTTATACAATATGAACATCTCTCAAATTCTATGAAGGCCTTTGTCTCAAATATGGAGAAAGCAGAAGTTCCAAAAGATATTGAAGAAGCTCTAAAAAAAACCAGAATGGAAGAAAACTGTAGAAGAAGAAATGCACGCTTTGGAAAAAAATAAAACATGGGAGTTGGTGGAGAAACCTAGAGGCAGCATTCCGATAGGTAGCAAATGGGTATTCACAATTAAGTACAACTCCAATGGAACCATTGAAAGGTATAAGGCACAGTTAGTTGCAAAGGGATTTACTTAAACATATGGCATTGACTACCACGAAATCTTTGCCCCAGTGACAAAGCTAAATACTATTAGAGTTATTCTCTCTATTGCTGCAAATCTTGATTGGTCCCTCCATCAATTGGATATAAAAAATACATTCTTAAATGAAAATTTAACTGAAAAGGTTTACATGGAGGCTCCTCTTGGATTCAAAAGTGGAACTGAGCAAATATGTAAGCTAAAGAAATCTTTATATGGCCTTAAACAGTCACCCAGAGCATGGTTTGAGAGATTCATTAAAACTATTCTTCAGCACGAATGTAAGCAGGCACATTCTGATCATACTCTTTTCTATGAACATGAAGGAAGAAAATTCACTTTACTCGTTGTCTATGTGAATGATATTATAGTGACAGGAGATAATGATTCAGAAATAAACACTTTAAAAAGGCAATTGGCTAGTGAATTTGAAGTCAAGATTAGGAATACTACGATATTTTTTGGGGATAGAAATAGCAAGGAACAAATCAGGGATTTCTATTTCTCAAAGAAAATATACCCTGGATCTGTTAAAAGAGACTGGACTTCTTGAGTGTAAACTTATGGACACCCCTATTGACCCTAATATTAAACTTGAGGTTCATGAATCCAGTGCTCCAATAGATAAGGGAAGATATCAAAAATTGGTTGGAAAACTTATCTATTTAGCCCACACAAGGCCAAACATTGCTTATGCAATTAGCATGGTAAGTCAGTTCATGCATGACCCACGAGAGGAGCATATGGAAGCTGTGATCCAGATTTTAAAATACCTAAAAGGTAGTCTTGAAAGAGGATTATATTTCAAAAAGGAAAATTCACGAGAAATGGAGACCTACACAGATGCTGATTGGACTAGATCTATAACGAATAGAAGATCAACCTTTGGGTACTATTCTTTTGTCTGAGGAAACCTTGTAACCTGGAGGAGTAAAAAACAAAGTGTGATGGCCAGAAATAGTACTGAAGCTGAATTAAGATCCCTTGCAAATGGAATTAGTGAGCAAATTTAGGTTCAACATCTCCTTACAAAACTTTAGGTGAAACAAGAAGGTCCTATGAAGATATACTGTGACAACAAGGCTGCCATTAGTATAGTTCACAATTCAGTACACCATGATCGTACAAAACATGTGGAAGTGGATAGACATTTTATCAAGAAAAAAGTGGAGAATGGAACTATTAGCATTACGTATGTATGTTCAACAGAACAAACTGTAGATATTCTCACTAAGGGATTACACCGGCCTCTCTTTGATAAGATGATATGCAAGCTAGGATTATTTGATATTTACAATCCAACTTGAGGAAGAGTGTTGAAAATCTCTCCTTTCTCGGCTTCAATCCATCCGTTATCTTGGAAGATATGTTCCCAATATTATCTCTCTGTTATCCTTGTCTTTAGGCTATTTTTACGTTGATGTAATATGGTTGTTATTATGTTTTTTTCCTTTCCATTTCTTATTCTTGATTTATCGAGATACTTGCACCAGTTCTCTCCTATATAATCTGGTGCATACATGTAGTTGAATATAGCAGTGAATAAGATAACAATTCCTCTGTTTCTCTCTTTCTCCTCTCCAGTAACTCTTTGCACACATATTTCTTCTAGTGTGTCTACACATCCAATACAATATTATCATCTCTGCGATATTGAGTTTATCTTCATATCATCTTCTAACTGCCCAACATTCAGTACTATATAATATAACAAGTTTTATAACTATACAGTAGAATTTTTCTTTAACTTTGAACGGCACTTTTCTATCACAAACGACACCCAAAACCTTCCTCCATTTCATCCATCCCACTTGAATCTTATAGTTTACGTCCTCCTTTATTTCGCCGTCATTTTGCATAATGGATCCAAAATATTTGAAGTTTGTGACTTGTTTTAATAGATGTTCTCCGAGTTTTGTTTCTAAATTAGTATTTGTTTGCTTTTTATTAAAATTACATTCCATATATTCTGATTTACTTCTACTTATACGAAAACCATGTATTTTTAAAACTTATCTCTATGATTCTAACTTTCTATTTATTTTCTCTTTTGATTCACCAAGACTATATCATCTACAAAAATTATGCATCGAGATCCTAAATCTTGTATATATTTAGTAACTGCGTTAAAATCAAGTTAAAAAGATATAAGCTCAAAGATGACCTTTGGTGTAGCCCAGTAGTTGTGAAAAAATCATTTGTCTCTTTTTTGTGTTCTCACGTAAGTCGTCATCCTATCATACATATATTTGATTGTTTGAATATACGCAATACATACTCCTTTCTTCTCTAAAACCTTCCATAAAACCTCTCTTAGCACTCTATTATATGTCTTTCCCAAATCAATAAAAACTATACGTAGATCTTTTTGCTTCCTTTGATATCTTTCAATCAATCTCCACAATAAATAAATTACTTCCATAGTTGACTTTCTTGATATGAAACCAAATTGATTCTCTATGATTTGAGCCTCTTGTATCTCTGCTCAATGACCTTCTCCCATAACTTCATAGTATGGCTCATGAACTTAATCTCCCTATAGTTGGCATAGTTCTGTATGTCTCCCTTATTTCTATACATAGGGATTAAAGTATTTCTCCTCCATTCATCCAACATTTTCTTATATCTCATTATCACATTAAAAAACTTAGTAAGCCAACTTGTACCTTTCCTGTCTAGATCTTTCCACACCTCAATGAGTATATTATCAAGTTCTACTACTTTATCATTTTCCATTCTTTTCAAAACCTTCTCTACTTCAAACTGTTGAATTTTACGATAAAATATATAATTGCAATCCTTTTCTGCAATATTTAATATATCAAAATAACATGCCAACTCATGTCTTTATTAAAAAACCCTTGAAAGTAACTCTTCCATCTTTTTTGGATATCTTACTCTCTTACCAAGATATTACTTTTTTCAGTTTTAATACATTTCACTTGGTCTAAGTCTCTTATCTTTCTTTTCCTACTCTTCGCAAGCCTAAAAATTGTTATTTCTCCATCTTTAGTTCTTAAAGATTGATATAGACCTTCAAAAACTTTAGATCTTGCTTCACGTACAGCTTTCTTAACGTCTTTCTTAACAATTTTATATTTTTCTCAATTCTCATTATCTTTACATAAGTGCCATGCTTTATAACATTCCCTTTTAACCTTAATCCTATTTTGCACATCTACATCCTACCACCAAAATTCTTTAACCTTTGGTCTAACGCCTTTTGATTCTCCAAGAATCTCTTTTACTATTTTCCTGATCCCTTTAGCCACCTCATTCCAAATATCGTTAACATTTCCCTAAACCTCCCAAAACCCCTCTTCCTCCACCCGTCTTTGAAAGCTCCTTTGTTGTTCATTCTTCAAATGCTACCACCTAATTCTCGAAGCCGTTTTCTTACTCTCTTTTTTAACTTTTCTCTTAACCCGTACATCCAAAACTAACACTATGTGTTAAATAGCCAAACTCTCCACTCTTGTATGTGATAAAATGTTCTACCCGTTTCTTAAAGCAAGTGTTTGCTATAGTAAAGTTAGAAGTTAAAGAAAAATTCAAAATAGTTTTACCCTCTTCATTTGCTTTCCCTAACCTAAAACCTCCATGTATACTCTCGTATCCTTTAGATTCACTCCCTACGTGTCTATTTAGATCCCCTCCTAAAAACATTTTTTCTCCCAAAGGTGAACTAAACCTTCTAAATTCTCTTAGAAAATTATCTTATGCTACTCCTCTAATCTCACTTGTGGTGCATATACACTAATCACATTAAAAGTTTTCTGCTCTACTACAAGCATTAAAGTTATAATACTATCTCTTAATCTTTTTACATATACCACATTGTTCCTGCACTCCTTATCGACTATTATGCTTACACCATTACTAGTTCTTGTCTTGCCAGAGTATCAAAGCTTAAAACCTGAAAAATTTAATTCATTTATCTTTTCTCCTACCCACTTAATTTCTTGTAGGCACATGATGTTGATCCTTCTCCTAATCATGGTATCAACTATTTTCATAGATTTTCCTATGAGCGTACCTACATTTCAAATTTCAAAACAAATGTTTCCCACATGAACTAACTTTTTTACCCACACCCATTTATTAAAGTGTGAGAACCTTCCATATTAAGGTGCAACCACAATAGAAAGCTCAGACTACGCGACGTTGAAGGACAACTTTAGAATCACAGAATCGTATGATTCTGCAATTCTTGCCAAAATCACACTAATTTGTGTGATTCTAATGACGATTCTGGTCATTTACCGATTTGGCTTAATGGCTATCCAAATCACGATGAACCGTTTGATTCACATTGTGAATAGAACGTTTTCTATTTCCATGGTTAGGACATACCCAACTTTCTCCACATAAACCAAACAACTTACTCCACAAAAATTTGGCAACCTAACAATGTAGAAAAGGTGTACATACACATATCACAAATATTGAGAAATAGTACTTTTAGGCTTTCAAATATGCAAACAAGTCATTTATTTTAATAATCCTATTTAATATTACAACAACAACACCCAAGCCTTTTTTCTTTTCCACTAAGTGGAGTCAGCTACATAGAGTGGCCTATTATAAATAAGATCAATAAATAGATTATTAATTGTTAAATTTTTCTTAATAGTTTCACCTATTGTTTTCTTTAACTTTCCTCTACCTCTAACTATCAGGCTGCTCTTCATTTTATCTACTCTTCTCAGTAGAGTTTTTACAGCCACACATGGTCAAACCACATTAAACGAAATTCTACCATCTTCTCCACAATAAATGTTACTCCAATTTTCTCTTTAATGCACTCATTTTTAATTATATCTCTTCTAATGTGTCCACACATCCAGCGCAATATTTTCATCTCTGTGACGTTAAATTTATCTTCACATTATCTTTTAACTACCCAATATTCAGTACCATACAATATAACAAGTCTTATATCTATACGGTAGAATTTTTCTTTAACTTTGAGCGACACTTTTCTATCACAAATGAGACTCAAAATTTTTTTTCATTTTATCCATCTAGCTTGAATCATATGGTTTACGCCCTCTTATTTTGCCGTCATTTTGTATAGTAGACTCAAAATATTTAAAGCTTATGACTTATTTTAATAAATGGTTTTCAAGTTTTACTTCTAAATATGTATTTATTCATCTTTTACTAAAATTACATTTTATAT
The DNA here is from genome assembly GCA_037074535.1 of Gleditsia sinensis. Lineage (NCBI taxonomy): Eukaryota > Viridiplantae > Streptophyta > Magnoliopsida > Fabales > Fabaceae > Gleditsia > Gleditsia sinensis. Next base: position 21,336,738 of record CM073476.1, read on the forward strand.
ATTCTATTTTATTTCTACTTATACAAAAGCCATGTATTTTCAAAACTTTGTCTCCATGACTCTAAAGACATGGAAGGTGACAAACTTTTCCCCATTAGGAAAATGAGTTAAAAGGTGAAGGAACAATTTACAAGAATAAACACAAGAATCAAGAGTCCAAATTTCTTATCTACAATTGACACAAAAGATTAATATCTTTTATCAAAGTAGGAGAGACTACAAATCTTGAGTATTTATGTCATTAAGATTTCTAAAGCAATGAAAATCCCAAGAAATAAAAGCACCTTGAAGAATACAAAATTGTTTTACTAATGCATTAAGCAAAGAAGAAAGATTAAAAAGACATGTAAACACCTCCATAAAAGAAATATCAACTAGTCAAATATCTTCCCAAAATCTTACATAAGAACCATCACCCACCTTTAAAGAAAGAAAAGGTCACAAAGACTTGTAGTGTTAGAATTAATATAAATAGATTATGAATTAAAATTATGTGTGATTAGGGATAAACAGTCATATCCCTTGATTAAAGAAATTGTAATTATATCTGTAATTAATAGCTTGTCTATAATTTTTTTTATAAATATCAAAGACTAATGTAGACCTTTCTCATGAATTACATTTTACAATTATGTTTTTCTTATATTTTTCTCTTACTTAACATGGTATCAAACCCCTGAGAAAAACATAAAGCCAATAGTCCTTCAACTATGCCTCTATCCAACCTTCTTTTCTTTCCGAAAAAAAAAAAGATTTACAAGAACATGCATTACAGAGAGCTAAAATGACTCTGCCAAAGGCATCACTAACAACGCCAAGGCACTAAACCACCGCAAACCGATGTGTTCGATCAATCCCAACGCTGGCTATCCTCTAGCGTCTCTTTGGCCACTGCAAGGTTGCATTTTTCTCCTCACTGACCGTGCGTTTGCTTCTCAATCGCCCAAAACAGTGTTGAAAAATCCTTCCTTTGAAAAAGCGCCAAAATTCCCTCTAAGAGCCTACCCAATTGCTGTTTCTACCTTGTTGCTCTCTACTTGTGGTGGTTTCCTCAAATTGGCACGTGTTTGTGGCTAATCTCTTCATCCAGACGTGATGATTGCCTCCTCCATGACACCCACAACCCAAAAATCAAGTATTCTCTCTCCTGTTATATTTGGGTCTCCTATTATTACTATAGAAAAATTATATGGATCAAATTATTTTTCATGGGCTACTTCTATTAAATTGTAGTTCCTTGGACAAGGTCATGAAGACTATCTCCACTCCTGCAGACCCTATGGATGTTCCTAAGAATTCAACTCTAGCTCTAACTTCAGAACTTGCTTTGAACCTGTCTTTAGCTAATGGTTTTCCTATTGTCGTTTGAAAAGGTATTCACTTATAATCCATATCTTGTCTATAATTTTGTGAATTATCATCGATTATTATCTCCCTATCATGCCTTTGTGTCATCTTTTATCTTCTGTTTTTATTTCTCAAACAACACAAGAAGCTCCATCTCATTCGGGTGGCGACAAACAATAGTTGATGAAATAATTGTATTATAGTCATGTAGCATTTGAGAATTAACACTTCTACCTCATGGCAAGTTTTCTATTATTTTCATTAGGTTTATATAATTAAAGTTAGACTTGATGGTACTATTGATCATCTCAAGACTCATCTGATTGCCAAATGTTATACATAGATTTTCAAGTTGAATTACGATGATACCTTCTCTCTAGTTGCAAAAATAGTTTCCATTCGACTTATGCTATCTATTGTTGATATGTGGCAATGGCTTTATCAACTTGATATTAAGAATACCTTCTTTCATGGAGATCTCGAGGTGTATATGGAGGAATCACCTAATTTTGTTGCTCCAAGAGAAATATGAACTAGTATATAGACTGCGATGATCAATCTATGTATAGTTTGAAGCAACCTCTCAGAGTCTTGAATCTTAGATTCAAGTGCTTCAAATCATATATATGGTAAGCCTCATATTTTCTCAAAGCGAGATATTTCACATTCTTCTTTGTCCTTTCAATCTCATCTCTGTTAGCAAGCTTATTCGAGAATTTCCATTGAGAGCCAACTACTTCATGCCCCAGATCACAGGTATTCTTATTGTGTGTGGTCATATTTCCTACTCATTGAGTAAAGGGCAGCGTTAGACCCACAAGGCTTTCATCAGAGCACATCGCTTTCGCTCCTTAGTTTCTCAGTGGAAGAGGACCTTTCTCGATCAACTATCTTACTATAAATTGCTCTTTGACTTTTCCTAATTCCTCTGTGCTTATACGGAATCGGAGCACTGATCAGACGATTGGAACCAGACATGAATCACAAGGGCTATATCATCTCACTATGTCCACATCTCCAGCAGTCTGCACTACCTCTACCTCTTCCGCTTTGCTTCACATCGTTTGAGACGCCCAGCCTTCGAAAATTGTAACAAATGGTGCCTAGTCTTTGTGAAGTAAGAGAAAAATAAAAGAAAAATAAAATAGTAAGAATGTAGTCTAACAATTAAACCTACATCAATCTCTGATATATAAAGAAAAAAATACAGACAAGACATTAATTACACCATAATTACAATCTCCTAAATCAAGGGATATCACACTCTACTAAAACAGAAAACTTTAAAAACAGAAAATATAACAGTTACTATAATCCCTTGCATCAAGGGATATTACTGATACTCTCTAATCAAGCAATCTATTTACATTAATTCTAACACTTCCTCTCAAGCTGAAACATATAGGTTATATGCGCCAAGTTTGTTACAAATATAATTTATTCGTAGACTTCTTAGAGATTTGATAAATATATCAGCTAATTGATTATTGGAATTAACAAAACTAGAAAGAATCACTGATAAGATCTTCTCTCTAATAAAGTGACAATCAACTTCTATATGTTTGGTCTGTCTATGAAACACGGGATTAAAAGCAATGTATAGAGTAGCTTGACTATCACAAATGAGTGTCATTTTGTCAAATTCTCCAAATTACAATTCTTGAAACAGTTGTCTAATCCATACCAACTCACATGTAGCTAGAGCCATAACTCGATATTTAGCCTCTGCATTAGATCTAGCCACTACTTCTTGTTTCTTGCTTTCAAAGAAATTAGGTTTCCTCTAATAAACACACAATAGCCTGAAGTGGATCGTCGATCTGAAGGAGATCCAGCCCAATCTGTACCTGCATATCCAATTATTCGAGTATGTTGATGATTCTCATACAATAGTCTTTTTCCAAGAGCACCCTTGGTATATCTTAGAATGCGTATCACCGCATCATAGTGACTCGTGCAAAGAGAATGTAAGAATTGACTTACAACACACACTGCAAAGGAGATATATGGCCGAGTGATCATGAGATAGTTTAGTTTTTCCACAAGTCTCCTGTATCTACCAAGATCAGATAAAGGCTCCCCTATTCAAGTAGAAGTTTAGCATTTGGATCCATTAAACTTTCAACTGGTTTATAGTTCAACATGCATGTTTCGTTAAGAAGATCTAAGACTTTTTTTTTAAAAGATTACGATACCAGTATTAGATTGTGCCACCTCAGTCCCGAGGAATTATTTCAACTTCCTTAGATCTTTAGTTTGAAAATTCTTAAGAAGATGTTGTTTGAGCTGCAAAATCCTTTCTTGGTCATCTCCTGTGATAACGATGTCATCCACATAGACTATTAGATAAATACAACAACCAGAGGGCCATGTACATAAAATACTAGGTGATCTACCTTACTACGGGTCATCCTAAATTGTTAAACAATACTACTAAACCGGCTAAACTAAGCTTGGGGAGATTGCTTCAAACTATATATAAACCATCACAGTCTACATACTAATCCAGACTCACCCTGAGCAACAAAACAAGGTGGTTGCTCTATATACACCTCCTCAAAATCACCATAAAGGAAGGCATTCTTAATATCCAACTAATAAAAAGGCCAATGTCGTATCACAGCAATAGAGAGCATAAGCCAAATAAAAGCCATTTTGGCAACCAAAGAGAAAGTATCGTCGTAATCCAACCAAAAAATTTGTGTATAGCCTTTGACAACTAGACGAGTCTTAAAGCGATCAATAATACCATCAAGCCCAACTTCAATAGTATAAACCCATCAACAACCAACAACAGATTTATTAGGAGGCAAATGTGCCAGTTCCCAAGTGCTATAGGACTACAATGCAATCATTTCATCAACCATTGCTTGTTGCCACCCAAGGTGAGAAATAGCTTCCTGTGTCTAAAAATAGAAGACAAAGACGACACAAAGGCATAATAAAGAAGGAATAATCGATGATAACTTACAAAATTGTATACAATATGAGGATTACGAAAAGAGCGAATACCTTTCCGAACAACAATAGAAAAACTCAGTAGGAGACAGGGTCGAAGCAGGTCCTGAAGTTAGAGTCAGGGGTGGATCATCAGGAACATCCATAGGGTCTGCAGGAGTAGAGGTAGGCACACGATGACGATAAACCTGAAAGGATAGAACAGTCTGTGAAGACGAGATTGAAGTGTCTAGCAAAAGAATAGTAGAAGAATCAAGACAGGGAAGAGAAAAAGCATCAATAACAATAGATTGATCAATAGAATGAGATGGTGAATAATAAGAAGACTACTCAAAAAAAGTAACATCTACATATACAAAGAACTGATGAGTTAAGAGAGAATAACACCTGTACCTTTTTTGTAATCTAAAATAGCCTGAGAAGATGCATTTAAAAGCCTTAATGACAAGCTTATCGCAACTTGGGATATGATTATGAATAAAACAAACACAACCAAACACACGAGGATAGAGATGATACAATGGTTGACTTGGGAATATGAGAGAATAAGGGACCTGACCTTTAAGCACAGAGGAAGGCATACGGTTGATTAGATAACAGGTAATAAAAACCACATCATTCCAAAAGGAGAGAGAAACATGGTGACGAAATAACATAGTGCGAGCTGTCTCAATTAAATGGCAATTTTTGTGTTCAGCTATACCATTTTATTGTGGTGTGTAAGCATAAGAAGATTGATGAAGCATATCCTGTGCAGTCATAAAATTTTGAAAAGAGGTAAAAAAAGATTCACATGCATTATCACTTCGCAAAATTTTAACAGATGTATTAAATTGAGTACGAATTTCACTGTAGAAATTTTTAAAAGTAGAAAATAGTTCAGATTGATCTTTTATTAAAAGTAACCAAGTACATCGAGAGTAATCATCAATAAAAGTCACAAAATATAACGATGGCAACTAAGTCCCCAAAACATCAGTATGAACTAAGAAAAAAGGAAACTCAAATTTACTTTGACTCTGCTTAAGAAAAGAAATACAAGTATGTTTACCTAATTGACATAATTCACACTCTAAAAACTCTAAAGAGAAAAGACTAGGCCCCATCTATTGCAATTTATGAAGGCTGGAGTGTCCCAAATGGTGATGAAGCATAGATAGAGGAGGGAGAAGTGGTGCAGACTACTAGACATGTAGGCATAAAGAAATAATATAATCTGTGTGATTCACACTAGGTTCTACTCGTCTAACCAGTGCTCCGATCTTGTATAAGTACAAAAAAATCAAAAAAAGTTAGGGTGCAATTCAAAGTTCGAATAAGCTTACTAACAAAGATAAGATTGAAAGAGCAACCAAGAATATAAAAAACAGACTCAGGAGATATAGAGGAAAGTGGTCATACTTGACCAATACCTTTGGGAACAACTTTAGAACCATCGACAAAAATAACAACAGAAAAAGAAGAAGATAAAATATTCAATTTGGAGAAAAGATTAAGGTTACCAGATATATGATCGGAAGCACCTGAATCTAAGATCCAAGCCCCTGAGGAAGAAGACTGTATCAGACAAGCAATAGGATTACCAGTATGAACAACGGAAGCAACGGTACCAACATTTTTAGTGCCTTAATATTGTAAAAATTTCTAATAATCAGCCCCTGACATCAAAATGATTGTAGAGGATGGAACAGTATCAGAATTGTTTGTCTGAGCAATATGAGCAACTTTTTTACGACAACCGTGCATAGAATAACATATGTCACGAGTATGACCAATTTTATAGCAATAAGTGCATTGGGGGTGTTGCCCTCGATTACGTCCACCACCTCGGCCAATATTATGTATTCTGCTAGGATTGATAATCTAAGAAGCAAGAGCTGAGGGTTCAGAAAGTATATTCTCTACCTTAGGAGGAGCTGTCTTTGAGACACGCAATAAGCAAGCAAATACATTATCTAAAAATGGAACGTTAGGACTAGAGAGGATTTGCTCGCAAATCGAATCTAGCTCGAGTTTTAATCCGGCAAGAGTAAGAACCATAAAAACTTACCCCGTTGTTTTTCATGTTCACTAAGATCAACTGTAATAAACAATAACTCATTAAATTCTTCCTTGACAGACTAAACCATGTCCAGATAAGTGTTCATATCTATGTCAAACAGTTTCAAACTCATTATCTTCTCTACAACCGAATGATAACGCTGAATGTTATTGATGTAAAAAGACTTAACATTTCCCCAGAAAGCATGGCATGCTTTATAAGTATAAAGGAGAGGCAAAAGTTTAGAATCAATAGTGCCATAACAAACCACATAACTGGTGGTCTAATTTTTTTTAGGCAGGCCTATCAACTTTAGAAATATCGTTTAATTGTTTTATTAAATGGTTTTTGTGACCTTGACCAAAAAACCAAAGCTCAACAGATACAACCCATGAAAAATAATTAGATCCAGTTAATTTTTCAATAATAATAACAGGAGACCCAAATATAGGAGAGAGAACCAAAACCTGGACACCACGAACAGATCTAAAGAAGTGGAAAGTAGTGCTTGGGTAAGTCACAGGGATGAAAAACGCTGCTATCTGTGCAGCCTGGGCCACAAGACAAGAGATAGATGAATGCTCAGTGTTGTCTAGGCAAACACAAGCCAAGGAACTACAAACAGAAGAGGGTATCAGCACTTTCTAGGCTAATTGGACACCAACGATGTCATCGACAGTGGCCGGAGAGGCTCCAACGATGGTGGTTGGCCGGTTGTTAGGTTCTGAACAGGACCCAACTCAGATAACAGCAGAATCACTCTTTGTAGAGGCTGAACCTCTAGCACGACGCTCTGCTGAGAATTTTTTATTATTATTAAATGAAAATAGGAAGCTAGATAGAGACACAGCTTAAAGACTTTGTGGTTTTCTCAAAGCTCTAATACCATATTGAAAATTTAAGCCTAACTCTTCTCTCAAAACTCGAGTCATGAGAGGGAGAATTGCTTAAATTTATAAGGAGCATAATGTTTAGGCTAAGCCGTTGTAGGACTTCAACACACCCCTCTCACGTTCAAAGTTGGACATCTAGAGCGTGAAGTTTGCAGAAATGAACATCTGCGGGTAGACTACATCAAAACTGAAGCAAACTCTGATACCATGTGAAATTAGAGAAGAATAGGAGAAAAACATAATAGTAAGAATGTAGTCTAACAATTAGACCTATATCAGTCTCTAATATATATAGGAAAAAATACAGACAAGATATTAATTACATCATAATTACAATCTCTAAATCAAGGAATATCACACTCCGCTAAAACAGGAAACTCTAAAACCAAGAAACATAACAGTTACTATAATCCCTTTCATCAAGGGATATTACTATAATCCCTTGCATTAAGAGATATTAATGATACTCTCTAATCACACAATTTGTTTACATTAATTCTACCAATCTTTCTTAATTAAAGTCCTTAGATTGTGAATCATGTTAGTTAGGTAAACATACCCGAGTTTCTTTCCCTAAGTAGAGTCAAAGTAAAGTTGAGTCCTCTTTTTCTTTAGTTGATCTGATGTTTGGAGACCTAGTTGTCATCATTCTGTTTTGAATTTTAAATATTTTATGACTTTCATTGATAATTACTCTTAATGTACTTGGTTGTTTTTAATGAAAGATCAATCTGAATTATTTTCTATTTTTAGAAATTTTTGCACAGAGAATCGTACTCAATTTAATACGTTTGTTAAAATTCGTCAGTTCTTTATATTTACATATATTACATTTTTTGAACAATCTTCTTATTATTCACTTTCTCATTCTGTTGTTCAGAGTATTGTTACTGATACTCTTCCTCTTCCATGTCTTGATTCTTCCATTGTTCTTGTAACAGACACTTCAATTTCAACTCCACAATTTATTTTACCCCTCCAGGTTTATCGTCGTCGTATAACCACCTATATTCCTACAGAACTTATGGATATTTCTGATGATTCACCATCGGATCCAACTTCAAAACCTACTTCGACCCTACATTCTGATGATGGTTTTCTTATTGCCATTAGAAAAAGTATGCACTCTTCTCGTAACCCCCATCTTATTTACAATTTTGTGAACTATCATCAGTTATCATCTTCCTATTATGTCTTTGTGTCATCTTTGTCTTCTGTTTCTATTCTTCAAACAACATAGGAAGCTCTATCTCACTCTCGGTGACGGCAAGCCGTGATTGATGAAATAATTGCCCTACAGTCATGTGACACTTGGGAATTGACACATCTCCCTCCTAACAAGTCTACTATTGGTTGTCATTGGGTCTATACAGTTAAAAGTTGGACCTGATGGTATTATTGATCGTCTTAAAACTAGCCTAGTTGCCAAAGGTTATACGCATATTTTCGGGTTAAATTATGGTGACACTTTCTCTCGAGTGGCCAAAATGGCTTCCATTCGGCTTATGTTGTCCATTGCTGCTATGCGACAGTAGCAATTTTATCAACTAGATATTAAGAATGATTTTCTTCATGAAAATCTTGAAGAGGTGTATATAAAGCAACCCCCTAGCTCAAAGAGAGTCTAGACTAGTATATCGACTACAACAATCTATCTACTATTTGAAACAATCTCCCCCAAACTTGATTTAGCCAATTTAGTAGTATGGTTCAACAATTTAAAATGACCCGAAGTGAGACCGACCACTCATTGTTTTATGCACACCAATCCTCTGGTCATTGCATTTATCTAATTATTCACGTGGATGACATCATCATTACAGGAAATGATCAAAAAGGGAGTTCTCAACTCAAACAACATCTCCTCGAGAATTTTCAGACTAAAGACCTAAGGAAGTTGAAATATTTTCTAAGAATTGAAATAGCACAATCCAATGCGAGTATTGTAATCTCTCAGAAAATGTCTTAGATCTTCTTCAAGAGACTGGTATATTGGATTGTAAACCAATTGAAAATCCAATTGATCCAAATACAAAACTTCTACCTGAACAGAGGAATCCGTTATTTGATCTTAGTATGTATAGGAGACTTGTGAGAAAATTGAACTACTTCATGATCACACAACCAGATATCTCTTTTGCAGTGAGTGTTGTAAGTCAATGCCTACAATCTCTACACACAAGTCACTAGGATGCAATAATGCGCATTCTAAGATATATCAAGGGTGCTCCTAAAAAATGACTATTGTATGAAAATCATCAACATACTCGAATAACTAGATATGCAAATGCAGATTGAACATGATCTCTCTCGGATTGACAATCCACTACAGGCTATTGTGTGTTTGTTAAAGGAAATCTGATATCTTAAAAAAGCAAGAACAAAAAGTAGTAGTTAGATCTAGTGCATAAGCTGAATATCAGACTGTGGCCCTAGCTACGTGTGAGCTCCTATGAGTTAGACAATTGCTTCAAGAATTGCAATTTGAAGAATTCGACAAAATAAAGATCATTTGTGAGAATCAAGTTGCCTTATACATTGCTTCTAATCATGTATTTTATGAACGAACCAAACATATAGAAGTTGATTGCCACTTCATTATAGAGAAGATTTTATCAGAAATCCTTACCACAAATTATATTAATTCTAATGATCAATTAACTGACATGTTCACCAAGTCGCCAAGAAGTCCATAAATACATGATAGCTTGGTGCATATGACTTATATGCTCCAGTTTGAGGGTGAGTGTTAGAATTAATGTAAATAGATTGTATGTGATTAGGGAATATCAGTTTTATCCCTTTACTTAAGAGATTATAGTAACCGTCTTATCCTTTAATTTAGGAGGTCATAATATCTCTTGATTTGGGAGATCGTAATTATCCTTGTAGATAATGGTTATATATAATTTCTCCTATATATACCAGTGACTAATGTAGGCCTTTTTTATAAACTCCATTTTACAATTCTAGTTTTCTCTGATTTTTCTCTGTTTTAACAAGAATTATGACGCTTCTTTGTTATGAATACTTCTTTTTGCTTCACTAAATCTCCAAAAGGACTTACTGACAATGCTAGAATCACCTAAACTCTACAACACAAAAAGAAGTCACCAAGCTACTTCAATCCCCATGAAAACAAGGTTAATCGCCCCTCTTTGACATACCCCATCTAAACAAACATCAAAGGCCTTCACCTCAATAACTAATTTCCCAACACCACCCATTGACCAGTCTTAAAACTCTCTTTAAAAGCTAATCACCTACCAAAGACCCTTAACAAAGCAAACAACAAGTTGGAGAGGCTCCAAGGCTACCCAAAAGGCTCCACCCATGACCTTCGCCTCTGCCTAGAGAAATCCTAGCAAAGCGGCGGAGTCATGAGTTTCTAGGTCAAGAAAGATTGTTAAGGATCATTTTAACTCAAAAACTTATGAAAACGAGATTTTATTATAGGCCAAATTCTTAATAATATAGACAAGAAAAAGAAAAAACAATAACATTAAAACAATAACAGTAGAAAAAATACAATCAAGACTACAAGTTAATACCTTGAATCTAATTATGGTATTTTTACCTATCCAATGACAAGAAGATTAAATCAACACAGATAGTTATTCCCAAGTTAGGCTAATCACCAGCGATTGCATCACATTCTCAAAGTGCAATTTATACCTTAAATAATCTATAATTCTCTTAAAACAACAATTTTTTTCTATTTACTAGTACACTCTATTGTGGAGAAAATAATAAAATCTCACTTAAAGTGATTTAACCATGTGCGAAGGAGACTTATAAAAGTCCCACTCATAAGAATAGATTAGATGGAGAACAGTCCTACAGTTAGAGGCAGAAAAAAATAAAAAAAAATAATAAGTAAAACCATTAAGAAAAATTTAACAATTAATAATCTCCAAATTCTTAATATAGACAACAAAAGACAAGAAAAAGAAAAAACAATAACATTAAAACAACAACAGCAGCAAAAATAGAATCAAGACTACAAGTTAATACCTTGAATCTAATTAAGGTAATTTTACCTATCCAATGACAAGAAGATTAAATCAACACATAGTTATTCCCAAGTTAGACTAATCACTAGCGATTGCATCACATTCTCAAAGTGCAATTTATACCTTAAATAATCTATAATTACCTTAAAAAACAATTTTTTTTCTATTACTAGTACACTCTATTGCAGAGAAGACGATAGAATCTCACTTAAAATGATTTGACCATGTGCGAAGAAAATGATATGAATTTGTCTAACTCCACCTTAAAAGCTAATTCGTAAGGAGAGGATTGCGAACCCATATATATAACACCCAAGACCTTTCTCACTAACCGATGTGAAATTTTGTTGATATTCACTCGATAATCACTCTCACCATTGCACGGATCACATCATTCGCCCACTCTTTGGTTTGCACATCCTCGTGTAAGATGTACGCAGGCTACACCACGAGCTACCACCACGGCACAATTTTTGACGACATGCCTCAATCGGCGATCTGACCAACCCACCCGACCAGTCAAGGGTAGGCTCAAATACTAAATGATATGAACCCCTAATATGAACCTTACCAAAAGTAGTTAGACCAGAATCAATATGGGATCCAATTGGAAAGATCGTATTTTAATTCAGATTTATAACAAAATAAATAAATAAAAAATGACATTGACACGTTATCTATAAAGAAATAAAAATCAAAGGTATAAGAAATATTGTAGACGCCACACTCAATAAAGAGGAAGAAAATTGTGAGTGATAAATCTTACTTGAATACCACAAGAAAATCTTGATAAATTCAGAAAAATTCTTTGACGAACAAAAAAAAACACTCTCAATATTATTAATGATAATATTTATTGTTCAAGAGCATACATGCCTATTTATAGGCCAATTACTTAAACAAACAAAACTTTATAGGAATTAGGAAACTCCTACAAGGCAAGAAAAATTAGAAATAGGAAATTCCTCTAAAAACTATCAAATAGAAAACTTTACTAGTTAAATAAAAAAAAAACACTACAAGTAAATAAATCAGAAAAAAAAAACGTAAGCTAAATTGGGCCATTAAATAAATCTATTATTTTAGGCCTATATTCAGTCTTTAACCTTCAATCTTTTTGTACTTTATATCCATATTCAGATTGGCGGATCTTGATCTATAATTAAGTAGATTTTAATGATATGGACTAATCTTGACTCTTCTTTACTAGTATTGCAGTTTTCTCTTTGATGGACCTCTAAAATTAGACCATTAAGTGCTTTTTTGAATATTTTAGCCCGAACTCTTGTAATAGGACCAACTGAGACTTGAAGCGGATCCGCATTCTATTTCTATTTGTTAGCCCTAGCCATGATCTCATCATTATGTGGTAGAGTTGCAAATGTGGTATAACAAATGTGATAGAGTTGCAACATTATGTGAAGTTGGATGACATGGTGCACATGGCCATAAAAGTGGAGCAACAATTAAAAAGGAAGGGATCCTCACGATCACGAATGGGACAAAATTCGAGTTCCTCTTCAACATAGAAGTTGAATTAGAGTAGGAGGGATGACAAACCTAAGGCCGAACCTTCGAAAGAAAATAAAAATAGAGGCACACCAAACCAAAGTAAAACTATTTACCAACCTGTTAAAACTAGAGATATAAAATTGATGATGCATCACATATTGCTAATTTGTTTTTCAAAGAAATTGTGAGATTGTATGGCATGTCTAGGAGTATTGTGTCTGACAGAGATGCAAAATTCTCAAGTTATTTTTAGAAGACTTTATAGGATAAGTTAGAGACGAAACTTTTATTTTTCACTACTTATCACCCACAAACTGACGATCAAATTGAAGTAGTTAATAGGACTTTATCAACTTTGTTATGTGCCATAATACAAAAGAATTTGAAATCATGGAAGGAATGTTTGTCACATGTTGAATTTGCATATAATAGGAGTATACATTATGCAACTAAGTTTTCTCCTTTTGAAATTGTTTATGGATTTAATCCATTAACTCTTTTGTATTTAACTCCTTTACCTATGGCTGAGTGTGTTAACTTAAATGGAAAGAAGAAAGCTGGATTTGTTAGGTAAATTAATGACAAAACATTAAAAAAAACTGAGCAATATGTCAAACAAAGTAATAAGGGGCGCAACAAAGTTGTATTTGAACTCGGTGATTAGGTTTGGTTGCATATGAGGAAGGAAAGGTTTTCAGCTCAAAGACAATCTAAATTACTTTTAAGAGAGGATGGTCCATTTCAAGTGATTGAAAAGATCAATAATAATGCCTAAAACTAAATCTTTTAGGTGAGTAAAATGTTAGTGCAACTTTTAATGTTTCTGACTTGTCTCCTTTTGATGTAGATGATGATTTGAGGACAAATCAATTTCAAGAGAAGGAGAATAATGAGATCATAGCTAAGGCTGACAAGCGAAAATGGAATGTGGACCCGCTTTAAGTCCCAGTTGGACCTATCACAAGAGTTCAAGCTAAAATATTCAAAGAAGCACTTAATGGTCTAATTCTAGAGGCTCATCAAGGAGAAAACTGCAATACTAGTAAAGAAAAGTCAAGATTGGTCCATATCATTAAAATCCACTTAATTATAGACCAAGACCCGTCAATCTGAATATAGACCTAAAATACAAGAAGATTGAAGGTTAAAGACTGAATATATGTCCAAAATAATGGATTTATTTAATGGCCTAATTTAGTCTACGTTTTTTTTATTTATTTAATTAGTGTTTTTTTTATTTGATTATAAAAGTTTTCTATTTGATAGTTTCAAAAAGAGTTTCTTATTTTTAATTTTTCTTACCTTGTAGGAGTTTTCTATGAAGTTTTCCTTATTTGTTTAGATAATTGATCTATAAAGAGACATGTATGCTCTTGAACAATATAGATTATTATTAATAATATTGAGTGTTTTCTCTCTGATTCTTCAAAAAACTTTTCTGAACTTATCAAGATTTTCTTGTAGCGTTCAAACAAGACTTATCACTCACAATTTTCTTCTTCTTTTTTAAGTGTGGCATTTACAATATTTCTTATACCTTTAGTTCTTATCTCTTTATAGATAACGGGCCAAGGTCACTTTTCTTTTTATTTATTTTGTTATAAATTTGAATTAGAACAAGATCATTCCAATTGAATCCCATATTGATTCCGAATCTCACTACTCTTGGTGAGGTTCATATGAAAGGTTCACATCAGGAAACCTACAAAAGCCTCACTCAAAAGAATAAATTAGATAGAAAACAACCCCATAGTTAAAGACAGAGGAAAATCAAAGAAAATAATAAGTGAAACCATTAAAAAAAATTTAGCAATTAATAATCTCTTTATTTATTTCATTTATAATAGGTCACTGGCATTGTTTAATCTATGTAGTTAACCACACTTAGTGAAAAAAAATTTAATTGTTGTTGTTATTGTACTAATACACTCCACTTTCTTGTGAAGCCCAAAGCAATTAACAATTCCCACCAGAAGATAGATGCCTAGGGGCAAGCTACCAGAACAACTGAGATGGCCATAAAATGAGTTTCACCACCTTCTATCCAATTTCTGTCAAAAAATTCTCCACAATGGCACAGCTAAAATATGTTCAACCCACTAACATTTTCAAGGATTTGTCCATAACAACGGTTCAGCTTTGTGCAGTCTATACTCACTGTCAACATACCCAAATATGAATTCAAAAAAGAAAAAACTTCTTTATGGCACTGCTATCCAGAATATTACACCCACTGCTTTAGTTACATAGTGTTGTAACAAATGCAGGAGGCTTTCTCTAATAAAGAAGCAGCCATCTTTTTTATGTAATAATGATCAATATGGTTCAGTGCCAACCAAAAATGACATACTGGAAAGAGGGTCTTATTGAATGCAGAACAATCAGGCCTTGTCTCCCCCATGTTCAGTTCAGCAGGTTCGTCAATTCGATCCCCCAGATAAGCACCTGAAAATTTGCTTTCAAGGCAGTCCCAACCATCTCTTTTTATGCAACAAAAACTCATAGAAGGATCATAACTCCTATCAGAAATGCGCGACTTCTATTTGATCCCTGCCAGGAATACACGGTGGAGTGGTAGTGACCCCGTGGAGAGACAGATTGACTCTTTAAGTCTCCTCCTCCTTCATTCTGCAACTACAAACAAAGGAGATTTTTTTTCTATGCTCCTCTCTCTATCCCTCACCGGCCAGCGAACTGAAGGGACCTTAATATTTCTATGTAGAAGTAAATTGAAATTGAAAATCAATGCAATTTTATGAAGAGGATACAGAGCCAAGAATGTATCATTCAAATTCAATTTGTTTATATAATGCAAATCTGTAGAAAATCATGCATAGGTACAGGATGATTAGTGATGAAACAGTCCAGAGCTGTCCAGTAATAACCTCTATTGTCACTGAATGTTCTGAAATATCCACAATTTTAGCTCTGAAAATATCCACCAGCCACATTATCTGAGAATTTTCCAGAAAAGGAATTAGTAAAGAGGAGCAAAGAAGGGACTAAACCACACATGCACAGACAAAACACCCACAAAGCACTTAGCAGCTACCTCAGCGCGGTGTTTTGGGTCAGCATGCACTTTTATGAGCATCAGTTCACGTTCTACCTGAGGTTCATTGGAAAGATCTTCTACCTGGTCATTAAATGGCATAAGCACAAACCAGTTAGAGGATTCCCAAAAATAAGCAGGGGACAAATGTTTGGACACAGGTATAGTGCCTCAAAAAAATATAGTAATACATAGTTATGTACTATCTTATAAACCAAAACAGAAGTTAAAGGTGTCTAATAACCTTTAGAACGTTCACAAGCTTGTGAAGCTGTTCAACGACTTGTTGTAGCACCCTTTCAGTTCCAGATACAACTATGGTAAAGAGTGCTTTGTCCTCATTTAGACCAACAGCAAGTGACTCAATATTATATCCCCTTCTCGCAAAGACCCCTGCAATCCGATTTATCATTCCACTCTCATCCCCAACAAAAACTGAAATCGTATGTCGTCTAACCCTGGATTAATAAGAAATAGCAGCAGGTAAGCATATAAAATCAGAATACTAAAAGAACAATATTTTATCAATTGCATTCATGCCATTACAATACGACTTTGAAATGACACTTGATAATTTTAAATTTGAAAGAAATGCCTGCAACAGAGACGTTCTAACTTTTAATAAAAGCAGTGAAGTTTAAAGTCTGTATCCCTGAATTTATCGAAAACAAAACATTATAAAAAAGATAAGCCTGTCGTCCACTAGGTCCTGGAAGCTCTTCCCATGGCAATTATATCAGGAAAAGACAAATTGACTTTTATCACTCTTGAAAGGGAGATAGAATGTTAAAAAAGAGGCATAAGGATTAAAGTTGAGAAAATTCAAGGCTAACAGAACTTCATAATAGGCTATACATCCTACATCCACACAGAGTCATGTTCATATGTAGACAGAAGAAAATCGACAGAAATAGCAAAGCATTAGGGTAAGAGAGTTATCCAAAGAAAATGGCCAGAATTCCTTAACAATAATGTTGAGCCTGAAAATTAATAAATAACACGATCAAAATTCAATTTATATCGAAGACATATCTTTTCAAATTAAGATGATTAATGCAAGAAGGAAAGGGAAATGGAGGGGAAACAATACTCTTACTCAGAACGATTAGCACACATACTTTGATCGAAGGGAGGAAGAAGCAGGACCGTTGGAACAGAATGTATCGTCACTAACTTTGTTCTCAGTATTTGTCGCCGAGACCACAAGTTTCTTGGTCACGCACTTACAAGATTTTAAAATCAAACTAGAAAAATTTGGTGCGAGTCCGAGGGTTTTTCCTTTGGAAAATCTAGCGTGGGATTTCAAGGTTTGAATTTGTGCAAGGTGAGTTATGGTGGCCGCCATGACAGGTCAGGTAGCCGAACGAAGGAGGGGAGCAAATCACAGCGGCGGTGACGTATTGTTCTACGCTGGGCTCAAACTTCCCAGACCACGTTAAAAAGGAACATATGTTTTATTGGTCTTTACTAAAAAAATTTGATTCCGTCGGTTGGATTATTTGATTGAGCATAAGTGTATCTAAATTATAATATATAATTAAAATAATAATTTTTTAAATTATTTTTGTTATATATAATAATTTAAAAATTATTCGTGTGGACAATAGCGGTGTAAAAAAAGCTAAAAAGAACTTAGGCTATGTTTAACAAAAATAGCTGATAAGTTAGCTGAAAGTTTAAAAGTGAAATGAAAGCTGAAAAGCTAATTTTTAGTTGAAAGTTGTTAAGCTAATTTATTGAATTATAAGTGTTTGGTAAAATTATCTATTGAATTAGCTAATAAATGTAAAATGACATAAAATAATATATTTATATAAAATTTATTATTATTTTTGTTAGTAATTATACTTCATTATGTAATCCTAACAAAAATACAAAATAAATATATTATATAGTGTCCCACAATATAAAGTTCATATACATATCATTAATCAAAACGTACGTACAACATTTCAAACACATATATATCTACATCTTATTTATTCTGGTTGACCAATTCCGGAGATTCGAGTGCGGGTAGTTGCACCTTCACCGGGATCTGTGCCAAATCGCCCACAAACATTTTATTTAGGATCCGCCCATCATAGAATAACTCGATCAAACGTGCACTGAAAGCCAGAGCTATAGAAAAATCTGCATAACTAATTTTCTAAACATGACATGGAAATATAGTGAGAATTAAATCTCAGTAAATTCAACAATAAATCATTATCAATATAACTCATTACGTCATGTTTAGCTGTATAAACTACAGTAAATAAATTTGGTCACATAAATGCACTATATCTATGCGCATGAGAATCGTACAGTAATGACATGTATGACAGGATTAATTATTTTCAGAATATCATATGATGACTATCAATTTATTCTCATATCAAGCTACCTCAGTTAGGGTGAGTATTTTCTACTCTCCGATACGGGCTTTTCTCGCTCCGTCCGACATGGCCCACTTTCTCTTTCTTTTCTCATTAACATGATCATAACTGTTGGTAGGGTGTCCCCTATTGGTGCACCACACGGATTGTCATGTGACCGTACTCATTTCTTTTCTTTTCACAATGATAGCCAAAAATATGCTTTCAATAACAAGTATGTTCATCAAAATATAACTATTACCAAAAATCATTGGTAATCATGCCATGAACATAATCATTTCAAATATCACTTTATAAAATATTTCCATGTCAAAATTTTACAATTAAGATGGTAAGGAGTTCATACAATGGCAATGGCTATGGCTATACTATTCATTTATTATTTTCATTTATAAGATTCATCTTCTTTTTTAAATATTAATTTTATTTCTTTATTTTCTTGATGCAGGTTTTCATCCTATCTAACATTCTCTTACTAATCAGAGTATAACTCCCTTAATTTAACTCCGATGTAGGTGATCTTGGTGTCAATTTTAAGATAAAACAATTATCTAAAACTATTATGTTGAACATTATAGCGAAATATTAAACAATCAAGGTGATATTACTCCCTCAATGTAAAGGTTATTTCTTCTCGGATATGTTCTGATCTCTACCTACTAATCTGTCCATATCTCCCTCGTAAGAATTCCAAATTAAGTGATTCCAGTGGCTAAAACTCCATGACACATATAGCTATAATTCATATGTTAACCATTTATTTTAATGCCTTATAGTATGTTCCAAGAAATTAAAACACTGAAGCTATCCTAACATATTCTTCCCTGATTAACCATTTTCTGACCTTTGTTTACTAATCGGAACATATCTATCTCATATGAACTCTAAATGGAATGATTCCAGTGGCTAAAACTCCGTGACACATATATCTATAATTCATATGTTAACCAGTTATTTTAATTCCTTATAGAATGTTCTCAGAAATTAGAACACCGAAGCTATCCTAACATATTCTTCCCTAATTAACCATTTTCTGACCTTTGTTTACTAATCGGACCATATCTACCTCATATGAACTCTAAATTGAATGATTCCAGTGGTAAAAATCCGTGAGACATAAATCTACATTTGTTATGTTAACCATTTGTTTCGATTCCCTATAGAATCTTCCCAGAACTTAAAACACAGAAACTTAAAATTCTGCCACCCCTAGTCATACCCATGTAGAACTATCTACACCAACCTAAGTATTCAAACATACATAATATGTAACATGATATAGCAACATCCATGACCAATCATCAAAGTTCTAAGATCAAAATACTATATAAATATTTCAAGTTTCAAAACTTTTCTTCAAAAAGAAATATTGTTAAACTTACTTGGAGCACTTAATCCCCTAGACTTCTCCTTCCTCTTTCTTCCTTTCTTCCTCTCCTTTCCTCACTCTACCTTGCTTCTATTTTTTCCTCTCTCTTACTTGGACGAAATTCTAATGTTGTATGGGTGGATTTTCTTATATAGACCACCAAATAATTCACCTTTCATGATCACGGGTCTACCTTATCACAATTAGGTTACACTTGGTTGAATTTTTGAAAAATAAACAACTTATGTTCTTGTCTTCCTCTTCCTTAGTCAAGATATGCTTAAGAAAAGGAGATTTGTATTTTAAAAATTATGATAATATATTCTTAAGATATGGGACAAGGTCCCTTTGATTTAGGGATTTATTTACTTTTTCTTTTGTCTTAATCAATTATGATAGGTTTGCCTTTTTAAGTGGCAAATTTCTAGCCCTTCAATCTCCATTATTTGGTTGAAATTATTTGTGTGGAATAGAAATGTTTTGTCCTAATGCTATGTATTATCATACCACTTGCTAAAATTATGAGTGTAGGATATAGATGTTTTGTCCTAAAGCCTTGTATTATCATACCATTTGCTAAATTTTTGTCTTAATGCCATTTCACCTAATCTTGATTATACCATTATCTTATCACTTTATTTTTATTTTTATTTTTCCTATTGGATTTGGGCTCACTCTTGTCCATTTTTTTTTCTTTGGTTAAAATTCTACATTTCATAATAGGCTTGGTCACATTTTCATGATTTTTGAGCTACCAGTCCAATTTCTATATCCTAGTCCAAGTCTATGTTTTATTTCTTGCTTAAGTTATCCAATGGACTTGCTAAAAAAATTATGTTAAGTGGAAAACCTCTATATGAATTGTCCATAAGTGAAAGCCCAATTTATGAGTGAAGATACTAAACTTAGTAACTTTAACTCTTAAATTAGGAAAAATTACCCTAATCCGATCTTCTTGAAATTTTAAGACCTTTACTTACTTCACAAAAATTTATCTTCCTTATCCAAGAATTTCAACTTTCTTTGGCATGTTTATTTCTAATATTTCCTCTTAGGTTTTCTCTCTTTACCTATTCCATTAATGTTAGAACATTTCTATGCATACACATAAGTTGAAGAATTTCTAAGGATTATATTTCCTTAGGTATCTAAAAATTGTCTAATAAATTTTATTTCCTTAAATATTTATGTATGTTTATCCATAAAGGAAACGAAATTAGGGATGTTACTTTGAATACTTTTGTAATTTTATTAATACATGAAACGAAATTAGGGATGTTACACAATGTCCATTATGTCCAATGTCACTTATGATTCTTTTCATTGCAATAAAACTCACAAATTACCTTTTTCAAATTCCACACTCTCTAGTTCTCAACCTCTTGCATTATTATATTCTGATGTGTAGTGTAGTATCCCTAATTTCATTTTTTTTATTAGTAGATGTACATTAATTTTAAGGAAATAAAACTTATTAAACAATTCTTTTTGATATCTAAGAAAATATAACCCTTAGAAATTTTTCACCTTATGTATATGCATAGAAAATATTTTTAACATTAAGGGAATAGGTAAAGAAAGAAAATCTAATAAGAAAAAAATAAAATTAATTAGAAATAACATCTTAAAGAGAAGCGAAACTCTTGGGTAAGAAAGATAAAAATTTTTGGAAGTAAGTAAAGATCT
Organism: Gleditsia sinensis; assembly: GCA_037074535.1. Taxonomy (NCBI): domain Eukaryota; kingdom Viridiplantae; phylum Streptophyta; class Magnoliopsida; order Fabales; family Fabaceae; genus Gleditsia; species Gleditsia sinensis. Next base: position 21,357,987 of record CM073476.1, read on the forward strand.
TAAAAGTTCAAGAAGATTGAATTATGGTAATTTTTCCTAATTCAAGAGTTAGAGTTACTAAGTTTAATATCTCCACCCATATATTGGACTTTCACCTAAGAACTGTAACAACCGTTTTTTTTCTCTTTATTATTATACAATATTGAGTTCACATACACGTCATTAATCAAAACGTACATGCAACATATCAAACACATAGATATTTACATCTTGTTTGTTTTGGTTGACCAATTCCGGAGATACAGGTGCGGGTGGTTGCACCTTTACCGAGATCTGAGCCAACTCGACCATAAACATCTTATTTGATTCTGAGATCTGCTCAACATAAAGTAACTCGATCCAATATGCACTAAAAGCCAGAGCCATAGAAAAAGCTGCATAACTAATTTTCTGAACATGATATGGAAATATAGTGAGAATTAAATCCAAGTAAGTTCAACAATAAATCATCATCAATATAGCTCATCACGTCATGTTCAGCTGTATAAACTACAGAAAATATCTTTGGTCACATGAATGCATTATATCTATGCACATAAGAATCATACAGTAATGATATGTATGACAGGATTAACTATTTTCAGAATATCATATGATGGCCATCAACTTATTTTCATTTTAAGCTACCTCGGTCAGGGTGAGTATCCTCTACTCTCCGGTACGGGCTTTTCTCGCTCCGTCCGACATAACCCACTTTCTCTTTCTTTTCTCATTAACATGATCATAACCGTTGGTAGGGCGTCCCCTACTGGTGCACCACACGGGTTGCCATGTGACCGTACTCATTGCTTTTCTTTTCATAATGATAGCCAAAAATATGCTTTCAATAACAAGTATGTTCATCAAAATATAACTATTACCATAAATCATTGGTAATCATACCATGAACATAACCATTTCAAATATCACTTTATAAAATATTTCCATGTCAGAATTTCACACTTAAGATGGTAAGAAGTTCATACAATGGCAATGGCTATGGCATATATTAGTCATTTATAAGATTCGTCTTTTTTTTTTTAAATATTAATTTTATTTCTTTATTTTCTTGATGCAGGTTTTCATCATATCTAACCTTCTCTTTATGCTTGGCCTTAGTCATTTTCTTCTTATTTATATCATTTCTAACACATGTTCTTACAAATTTATAGAGCATTGTTTCCCAATTTGATTTCTACTATTACCCTATAGATAAAGAGATTCATTTAGGGTAGAAAAATGTTGAAAATAGGCTTCACCAGCTTTCAACACGGTCTGGCCATATTCCAAGACATGGCCATGCTTTAAAAATACTTCAAATGTACTCAAAAACAGCCCCGAACACGGCTAGCCCGTGCTTGAAGCACCCAGAACACGGCCTGGCTGTGCTCTATGATCTTTTCTCACTAATCAGAGCATAACTCCTATATTTTACCTCCGATTGAGGTGATCTTAGTGTCTATGGAAAGCTAAGACAATTATCTAAAACTACTATGTTAATCATATCAGCAAAATAGAAATAAATCGTGGTGTTATTACTCCCTTAAATTCAATATTATTTCTTCTCGGGTAGGTTCTAACCTTTACTTACTAATCTGACTATATCTCCCACATAAGAATTCCAAATTAAGTGATTCCAATGGCTAAACATCCGTGACACATAAATATATAATTCAAATGTTAACCATTTATTTTAATTCCTTATAGAAGGTTCTCAGAAATTAAAACATCGAAGCTATCCTAACATATTCTTCCCTGATTAACCATTTTCTGACCTTTGTTTACTAATCGGAACATATATACCTCATATGAACTCTAAATTGAATGAATCCAATGGCGAAAAATCCGTGACACACATAGATATAATTCTTATGTTAACCATTTATTTTAATTCCATACAGATAATTCCCAGAAATTAAAATACAGAAACTATCCTAACATATTCTTCCCTAATGAACTATTTTCTGACCTTTGACTACTAATCAGACCATATCTACCTCATATGGACTCCAAATTGAATGATTCCGGTGGCTAAAAATTTGTGACACATATATATTTAATTATTATGTTAACCATTTATTTTAATTACTTATAGATTGTTCCCAGAAATTAAAACACCGAAGCTTAAAATTCTGCCAACCATAGCCATACCCATGCAGAACTATCTACACCAACCTAAGTATTCAAACATACATCACATGCAAGATCAATATGTAACATGATATAGCAACATTCATGACCAATCATCAAAGTTCTAAGATCAAAATCTCATATAAATATTATAAGTTTTTTTCAAAAAGAAATATTGTTAAACTTACCTAGAGCACTTAGTCCCCTAGACTTCTCATTTCTCTTTCTTCCTTTCTTCCTCTCCTTTTCTCACTCTACATTGCTTCTATTTTTTCTCTCCCTCACTTGGACGAAATTCTAATGTTGTAAAGGTGGGTTTTCTTATATAGACCACCAAATAATTCACCTTTCATGATCATGAGTCTACCTTATCACAATTAGGATACTCTTTGTTGAATTTTTGGAAAAGAAACAACTTATGTTCTTGTCTTCCTCTTCCTTAGTCAAGATATGCATAGGAAAAGGAGATTTGTATTTTGAAAATTATGATGATATGTTCTTAAGATAAGGGACAAGGTCCCTTTGATTTAGGGATTTATTTCTATTTTCTTTTGTCTTAAACAAGTATGATAGGTTTGCCTTTTTAGGTGGCAAATTTCTAGCCCTTGAATCTCCATTATTTGGTTGATATTATTTGTGTGGAATATGAATGTTTTGTCCTAATGCCATGTATTATCATATCACTTGCTAAAATTATGAGTGTAGGATATAGATGTTTTTGTCCTAAAGCCTTGTATTATCATGCCACTTGCCAAAATGATGAATGTAGAATCACACCACTTGCTAAATTTTTGTCTTAATACCATGTAACCTAATCTTTATTATTATTACATTATTATATCATCACCTAATTTATTTTATTTTATTTTTCCTCTTGGATTTGGGCTTATTCCTACCCATTTTCTTTGCTTTGGATAAAATTCTACCTTTCTTGGAGGGCTTAGTCACATTTTGATAATTTTTGGACTATTGGTCCAATTACTATATCCTAGTCCAAGTCTATGTTTTATTGCTTGCTTAGGTTATCCAATGAGCTTGCTAGAAACTTATGTGAAGTGAAAAAACTCTATATAAAGTGTCCATAGTTAAAAGTCCAATGTATAGGTAAAGATTTTAAACTTAGTAACTCTAGTTCTTGAATTAGGAAAAATTACCCTAATCCAATGTTCTTGAAATTTTATGACCTTTACTTATTTCTAAAAATTTATCTTCCTTATCCAAGAATTTTGCATCTCTTTAGTATGTTATTTCTAATATTTCCTCTTATATTTTCTTTCTTTACCTATTCCATTAATATTAGAACATTTCTACGCATATATGTAAGGTGAAGAATTTATAAGGAAAATATCTAAAAATTACGGGATGTTACATGGATACTCTATAGAGTTTGTTCTTTCACTTCACATGAATTTCTAGCAAGCCAATTAGATAGCCCAAACAAAAGATATAGCATAGATTTGAACTAGGATATAGAAGTTGGACCGATAGCCTAAAAATCATTAAAATGTGACCAAACCCTCCATGAGATGTAGAACTTCAGCCAAAGTAAAGGAAATAGGAAAGAATGAACCCAAATCCAAGAGGAAAATAAAATAAAATAAATCATGTGATGAAATAATAGTATAATAATAATAAAGATTAGGTTACATAGTATTAAGACAAAAATTCAGCAAGTGGTGTAATAATATCTATAACCTACAATCATAATTTTAGCAAGTGGTATAATAATATATGGCATTAGGACAAAACATCTATATCTTACACTCATAAGTTTAGCAAGTTGTATAATAATACATGACATTAAGACAAAACATTCATATCCTACACAAATAATTTCAGCCAAGCAAGGGAGATTTAAGGGTTATAAACTTACCACTTAGAAAGTCAAACTTAGAGAACTAGAGGACTAAGTACTCAAGGTAAATTAGCTTAATCTCCACTTGAATCCATCTTTTATTTTCATTCTTGGGGTTCAAAACTCACCCTCCTTCTCTTATTCAAGTTGTTGAAAAAGTTAAGGGAATGGAGGAATCTTGCCACTTTCTTCAAGAGGAAATAAGAAAAAGCATTTACTAAGTGAGTTAGGGAGATCATTAGGTAGGTTTAACAATATCTCTTTTTGAAGAAAACTTTTTGAAATTTGTAACATTTATGTGGGATTTTTATCTTAGAACTTTGATGAAATTTACAATATTTGCTACTTTGATAATTGGTCATGGATGTTGCTATATCATGTTAAATGTTATTTTGCATATAATGGATGTTTTGGACATTACAGTTGGTGTGGAAAGTTCTGCATAGGTATGGCTATGGGTGGTAATTTTTTTTTTATGATTTCTACGCTGCTATTTTGTATATTTAAATGTGGTGAAAAATTGATGGAATATGATTAGATGTAAATTAGGAAGAAAATAGAAGATGACATAATAAAATGATGAACTAAAACCTTAGAAAAGGTCCGGTTAGGAAACTGGATTTTAGAGTAACTAGGGAAGCTAATATTTTTTCAAATTCTGGGAAGAATCGGTTAGGAATTAAAAGAAATTCTTAACATACAAAATGTAGATCTATATTTCACATATCTAGAAGCTCTGAAATCACTCAATTTAGAGTCCATATGTGGTAGATATAGTCAGATTAGTGAGCATTGGTCTAAAAATGGTTAACCAAGAAAGAATCTGTTAGGAAAGCTTCTGTGTTTGAATTTCTGAGAAAATTCTGTAGGGAACTAAAATAACTGGTTAACATTAAAAATATAGATATATGTCTCACGGAAATTTAGCCACTAGAATCACTCAATGTGGAGTTCATATGAGGGAGATATGGTCATATTAGTAAGTAGAGGTCAGAACCTACTCGAGAAGAAATAACATTTAACTTGAGGGAGTAATATCACCCAGATTCCTTAATATTTTGATAAAATTTTCAACATAATATTTTTTGATAATTGGTTTATCTTTAAATAGACACCAAGATCATCTAATTCGGAGTTAAAATGAGAGATTTATGCTCTGATTAGTGAGAGAATGTCAGGTAGGACGAAAACCTGCATAAGGGAATAACACAACATAGAGCATGGGCGTGTTCGATGTTGGAAATGGAATTTTGAAGCCTAAAGCATGGCTGTTTTACAGGAAATTGCCAAGCCGTGTTACAAGATACGTTTAAGCCGTGTTGGAAGTTAGTAAAATTTATTTTCAACATTTTTCTATCCTAAATGAACCTCATTAACTATAGGATAATAATATAAATCAAATTAAAGAAGAATGTTGTATTAAATTTGTGAGAACATTTGATAGAAATTATATAAGTAGGAGGAAAGTGACTAAAGGCCAAGTATAAAGAAAACGAAGAGATAAAAATAATATTTTTTAAAAAGAAGAATCTTGTAAATAAAAATAATAAATGACTAGTGTATGCTATAGCTATTGCCATTGCATGAACTCCTTACCATCTTAAGTGTTTAATTTTGACATGTAAATATTTTAAAGTGATATTTGAAAATGATTATGTTTATGTCATGATTGCATTTTTCCAATGATTTTTTATAATGATTATGCTTTGATGTTAAATTATGGCATATTAGCATAATGAACATACTTGTTATTGAAATCATATTTTTGGCTATTAATGTAAAAATAAAATAAAAGAAAATAGACAAGCACGGTCACATGGCGGTCCGTGTGGTGCACCAGTAGAGGACGCCCTACCAACGACTATTATTATGTTAATGAGAAAAGAAAGTGTGCTATGTTGGACGAAGCGAGAAAAGCCCATACCGGAGAGTAGAAAGTACTCACCCTAACCGGGGTAGCTTGGTATAAAAATAAGTCGATAGCCATCATATGATATTCTTAAAATAGTTATTCATGCCATCCATGTCATTACTATATGATTTTCATATGCATTCATGTGACCTAAGGTAATTGCTATAACTTATATAGATGAACATGACATAATGAGCTATATTGATGATGATTATGAATTATTGTTGACCCTATTGGAATTTAATTTTCACTATATTTCCATATCACGTTCAAAAGACTAAATATGCATATATTTTCTATGGCCGGCTTTTAGCGTACGTTGGGCCGAGTTGGCTAAGATCCCAGTGAAGGTGTAACCACCCGCACCCGTATCCCCGAAACTGGTCAATAGGGATGAATAAGATGTGTACATAAATGTGTTTTATTTTTGTACAGATTTTTTTAATTAATGATGTGTATGTGAACCCAAATTTGTATCAGTATTATTGCTATACTATAAACCTTAATTATTCTTGGTTAATTTAATCGAATGTTATTATGAGTTAAATAGTTAGAAATAAAGAGGTAATGACTTCAAGGAATTTAAAAAAAATTATATATTTGTTTCTATGTAAAAAAATGGAGTTGTTACATGTAGACCTCTCTTGTAGTTTTGTATAATGGTTATAAATATTATGTCATTTTTGTTGACCACTACACCTGCTATATATGGCTAACATTTAAAACAAAAAATTAGACATTCATGATATTTTTATTCATTTTAAGGCTCTAGTGGAAAAATATTTTAATCATTCCAATATTTCCTTTTATATAGATAATGGTGGTGAATACATATCTTTAAAGCCTTTTCTTTCCACCAATGGTATATCGCATCTTACCACTCCTCCCCATACCCTTGAACATAATGATATATTTGAACATCATCACCGTTATATTATTGAAACTGGCCTCACATTAGTTTGTCATGCACACATGCCTCTCCCCTTTTGGCCCTAAGATTTCTCTATAGCAATGTACCTCATCAATCGCATGCCAAAAGTTGATCTCTCCATGCAATCATCCTTTGAAAAGTTATTTAACCAACCACCCAACTACTTTAAACTCAATTTTTGGTTGTCTATGTTATCCTTGGATTCGGCTATATGGGTCTCACAAATTTGATCCTCGTTCTAAGTTTTGTGTTCTCATTGGTTATTCTCCAACACAAAGTGCTTATCAGTGCTATGATCACGTTTCAAAAAAAGTATTTATTTCTCATCATATGAATTTCATTTAGTCCATCTTTCTTTCTTCCACCTACTCTTGTCATCTTTCACGTGCAAATGACCTCACCTTCCAAGGCCACATACTACTAACCCCTTACAATATGGAACACCTACTGTTGACCCATCCATTCCTACCTTATCATTTATTCCTACAAATACTACAATTTTAGTAAACACAAACCCAAGCCACTCACCATGTCATGTGTATACATCTATTTATATATGATGCTTAACACCTTAATCTCATGTGCTGGAATGTTAATTGTTGAAACTGCATGGCTACTATTTTAGGGCTGGTATGGTGCCAAAATTGGTGATCTTTTTGTACTTGGAAAGTGCCAAATTCATGGGGAACCTATGGTGTAACATTCCAAAGATTTAGTAATTTTCATTTATGTATAGATTATTAAAAGAAATAAAGGAGTAGGGATGTAATGAAAGGATTTAAGGATGAAAATGAAAATTTATTAATATTTTTGGGGTCAAAGTGTAATTTTCTAAAAATTTAGGGGTCAAAATATAAATAATAAAATTTAAAGGACTTTCTCCAATAATTAGCAAATTGCTATTTGGTCATTCCATCATTTTTTTAAAAATCTTCCACAAGTTTATTGGAAGATCACTATTTACTCTCCCTCCTCCATTTTCTCTCTTTAGATCTAGAGTATTTTCGAGCATCCGATATCAAAACTACGGATACTACTGGATTCAGGAGGAAGAATACTACGATTTGGTCGAACAATTTTTCAAATCGATCGAAGAATCGCTGCAGATCAGAAGTAAAAAATCTTTTTTAAAAAGGTAAGCTCTGAAACTCCTATTTAGAGTCCTCAAAGTGAAAATTAGACACTGTAAATGGATTCAAGAGATAGATAAACTATAGAATATGAAATTTCTCAACTATTTGACAACTTTTATTTCATGAATAGTAAATCCAACCGACGTGAATAGTGATTTTGGGAGGTGTGAACAGTGACTCTAATTGACATGAATAGTGATTTCAGTCGATGTGAACAATATTTTTAGCCATGAACAATGACCATTGTTGACCGAACTTTTGAAGTCATTTTTAAAATTTTTAGACCCTACAAACTCGTTTCTGAGCTCTATTTGGTCAAATTTATATTGAAAAAGTGCAATTTGGGGTTGTCCAACCTGGAGCTTTATCTTGTGAATAGATAATTCTTTCTATGACTTATCCCATGCTCTTCTTGAACTTTAAATGTATAATTGGTTCTGTTTACAAATTATTTATACTATCATAAGTTTCTTAAATGTGTTAAAATATCTGCTTTGCTTACTAATTGGCACGTAGTTCAAGGAGAGTATGGTTTTACAAATAGATTTTGAAACTCATTGAATATGTAGTTCTAAATGTATTTATTATTATTTGATAAAGTGAATATTATGTGCACGAGGCACTGATCTATAAAGCTATAAAGTTACTGAATATGATTGAATGACAAGCGTAAAACTCATGGTGAGTTGTTTAATAATTATACATTGCATTTTATGAATACACACACACACACACACACACACACACACACACACACACACACACACACACATATATATATATATATATATATATATATATATATATATATATATTATGTATGGATGAATATTGACAGGTTGTATGACTTAAGACGGTATCAAGTAGGGGATGCCCTATTAGCCCGAGTGAGTCAAGGGGAGGGCCACTCCAACTGAATGACCGTGACAATGTGAGAAGGCAGATGAGTGATGAACTCACATTCCCTTATCACTTATTATGACTATAGTCGATTGGTAACTATGCGTATAGCAAGTAAGTAAATTGAATATATTGAGAGTTGTGACATGCTTGAGCATTATGTAAAAAGAACATATTTTTAGTGCATATATAGTATGTTAATTATGCATCAATAAAAGTTATGATTTTATCTCAGAAGCTTGATATTTTTCTACAACTTATACAACTGAACATAACATCATCCCTTGTTGTGTGCTTGGGATTATTTGATGGTTTTGATATAGAATCCTCCCAATATTTACATGTAAAATATTTTGGTGCATAACAAGATTTATTTTATGACCATACCGTACTGTATTTGGTTTTGAACCTCTAAATATTTTTCGAACTGTATTTTCTATGTGATAAATTTTAAGATATAAGTACATTCATATGCTTACCTAAGAGGTCATATGAGGTATTATCTGCTCACTGAGTTGTCAAACTCACTACACGATATTTTCACATTGTTCATATAAGAATACAAAGTCTGATCCTGCACATAGGTGATCAGTTAGGTGACATATTCTCTAGGTGAGTCTACGTTGTTTCCAAGGCTCACAGTATTTGAATTATACTATATTTGTATTCTAAAGTATGCTCTATATGCCATAGGCAGGATCTTTGCTTCTACTGTTACTTTGATATTTATAAGCTTAGTTTGTATTTTGTGTATATATGGGACAACCTATATGAAACTGTTTTCATTGATAAAGAAGTATATTATGCAAGTTATGGAAAATATCTATTTGTAAAATATGTGTTTCATGTGCCTTTAAATTAGGGGCGTGACAAGTTGCTATCAGAACATTAGGTTTTTTTGTGGTTATCGGAGCAAAGAATTCATTAGTAGGACTTTTAGTATGGATATGAGCTGGACATATTTATACTTCAGGTGCTATTGAGGGATTCTATAGGGTTTCAATTTCCTTTCTTTTTCAGGTTTGCTAAATTTCATTGTATAAGATTGATAGAATATTATGGTATTTTAAAAGTATCTATGGGTCAATTTCTGCCTGAAAGTGAAAATGATAGATGTGTTAGATAATTCAAAGAATTGAAACATATGCCTAATATGATTGTTTCTGAATGTGATATTCGTTGTACCCGATTGTCTAAATAGGGTAGACTTTGATGTAATATTGAAAATAAATTGGTTGGCATCATACCATGCCATTTTGGAATGTCATATTGAGGTGATTAAATTCAATATTTGTGGAGAATCTCGTTTCTTGATACAAGGAGATTATAGTGAGGTACCTAGTAATTTAATCTCTGCTCTAACAGCCCATAAGTTATTACAAAAGGTACCAATGATATTTCGTAGTGGTGAGAGATGTTGATATAAAGTATATCAGTGTAAATCAAGTTTCAGTGCTTATGGAATTTCCTTATGTGTTCTCAAAAAAATTGTCTGGATTACCCCCGAAACAAGAAATAGAATTTGATATTGATTTAATTCCTAGAACCCAACTAGTATCTATATCCCTATATAGAATGATATCGACTAAACTTAAGGAACTAAAAAAAATTAGTTACAAGACTTGTTAGATAAGGGATTTATATGTCCTAGTACTCTCCTTGTGGTGCTCTAGTCCTATTTGTGAAAAAGAAGGATGAATATCTGCGGTTAGGCATAGATTACAAATAATTGAATAAAGTGACAATGAGTAATAAATACCTATTATCTCGTATAGATGATTTATTTGACCAACCATAGTATTCTTAATATTTTTCAAAAAAGAAAATTAATTTGAGATCTGGATATCATCAATTAAGGATGAGGGAAGAGGATATTGTGAAAACTACTTTCAAGACTCGGTATGAGCACTATGAATTCTTAGTGATGTCATTTAGTTTAACAAATGCCCCAGCTGCATTTATAGACTTTATGAATATAGTACTTAAGCCATTCTTGAATCAAATTGTAAATGTATTTATTGACGATATATTAATATGTTCTAAGAGTTCAAAGGATCATAAGTAGCATTTGATGATAGTTTTACAAACTCTAAGGGAGTATAAGCTAAATGCTAAATTTTTAAAATGCGAATTCTGACTTACTAGTATTACTTTCTTAGGGCATATGGTTAGTAAGGATGGTATTCAAGTAGACCCTAAGAAAGTAGAAGTGGTACAACAATATCCACGTCTTACTATAGCTACAGATGAAAATTCAAGTCCAACTTGCACTTTCTGTAGTTGTTTGTCTTCCAATCTATTTGAGCCATAGTTAGATTAGGTACATGAACAAATGCTTATAAAGTATCAATCAACTCCTCAATATTTGAAGTTGAGATGAGAATTTGTCGTGCTGAGTGTGAGATAAACCTTTGTTCCACAGTTTGATCAAGAAAAGATAACAAACCATCAAAGAAATTGTTAACATTTAACAAACCTATCAGTTTGTAATAGATATTCAGTTGTGACCAAGAGACTACTTAAAAAAATATATTCTAAAGTACTAAACCCCTTTGGTAAGGCAATGAAGGCATAAGCGTTTCTCATCATTCTAGCCATGCACTCATGATAGAGGCTACCCTAAATTTCTCCCTAATTATTTTTCCTATGACGTTTGATACAATTAGAACTATAGGAATAATACCTAGAACTTGGCATCCTTCTACATGTGCCGCTGTAGACACACACCCCATTAATCTACGATTTTCTCCATCATAGACTAAATGAATTTTTCTTCTGGCCAGCACCATACTTAGATTTTGTGCTGTTTTAACATACTCTCCATTTTTTCTAGGTCTGGAACCACAAAAAACTCAAATATTTTGAAACTAACAGAATGTGATTTCTCCCATAACTGCACTCACCCTAATTTTGAGTATAAAGGTAAATATACTAATGTGTGTATTTATAAAACTCAAAGAAGAGGCATATTTATAATACCTATGCAAATAGGCCAAGTATAAGAGCATATTTATAACAGCTATATGAGTAACTGGTGGATATTAGCTAAATTGAAGGTAAAATTTGGAAATGACAACACGCATGCATATATACAGTAGTTGTGATTGTGGCTCATATTAAGTATATAAAGAGAATAAGATTAAGGTATTACCAGAAATTTTATTTTTCCTTGTAGTCATTGATGTCTTGATTCTTGTAGGGAAGTTATAAGTGGCGTTGTTGTAAAAAAAAGAGTGAAAATGTAAAGCGGTTAGTTGTTGAAGAGGGGCAATCAAATGATTGATCTTGTTTTTTCCAATGTTCTTACTAGTCGACTATTAGAATTATTAAGTTGACTAGTTATTTTGGAAATTTTTAATTTGAACTGAGTTATTTTACAGTTAATTTATTACTTCTATTTTGAAGCAACCAACTACATTCTACTAGTTAATTACGTACTCTTTGTTTTTCACAAACTTTTTAAGCTAAAAAATGCTTCTTTTTCATGTGCTATTCTTCCACCGAATAATAGTAGCTTTGAATTAGATTTTGGTACATATATCCAAAACTTGAGGCCATCAATTTTTGCCAAAATAACAGCTAAGTTATGTTTATAGCTTTTCAAGGATTTCGACTACCGATTTTAATTTTCTTTCAATTCTTTGTCCAAACTTCTGACTTTTAATTTTGGCACCATGCTCTATTATGTATTCCGCTTTTTTTGCTACATCATCATTCATTAATGTTTGACATTAAATGTAAAGTTCTTTTTTCTCATTATAAGGAGGGTTAATTTATTTTTTTGAAACTCAGTTATTATGGTGTCCAAGTGGTTAGTAGGTTAAAGTAATGGAGATTTTGAAAGGATTTATCTAACAAAGAACATACTTGAAAAAAAATCTTAATATCAAGTATGTATAACTATGTAAGTTGGCAGATTATGTGCAAATTAGAAAGAATAATGAGTTTACAGTATATACTGATTGAATATTAAGGTATGAAGAACACCTAAATTTATCTAATGTAGTTGAGTAGGTAAAGGAGATTTAAAAAAAAAGGCATAGATTTTGAATATTAATAGGATATACTAAGATTTAAAAGAATTGTACTAGTATAATGATAAAAAAAAGATATAAGTGATATTTTTTCATTGTTTAGTGTGTCAGCAAGTAAGAATTGAATACATTATTTTAGGAGAGCTATTCAGGAAGCCTCAGGATCTTAGTTAGATTATATTATAGCTGATAATAAATTTAAATGATATGTTTATCCATTAGAAATTATGCTTCAGGTATCTTTATATAATTTTGGTGAAAGTTGGGAGAAATTATTTGTCCTTAGTTGAACTTGTTTATATCAGTAGTTATCAGGATAATATACAAATGGCACCATTTGAGGTTTGACATGAAAAATATCGTAAGTTTCCTAATAGGTGGATGAGTTGAATAAAGTTAAGCTCTAGTATATAGGATTTTTTGCAGTCTTGAACAAAGTAGGTATAATAGTATATCACTTAGTCTTGCCATCAGGATTAAGTGATGTTGATACAGTCTTTCTTGTATCAATGCTAAAAAAATATCTATCAGATTCTTCTCATGTTATCTAATTCCAAGAAATTCAATTGGACAATAATTTGACTTAATTATAAGGAAAACCCGATGTTTATTGTTGATCGACAAGTGAAGAACTTACGGTTGAAGGAAATCTCTATAGTTAAGATTATATGGCAAAATCACTCAAGTGAAAATATTTCTTAGAAAGTAAAGATGATATACAAAAGAGATATCCCCAATAGCTTGAGTAGTGAGGTTAATAACTATAATTTATGTCTTGACTTTATTTTCTACTTGTGATAGAATGGTTTGAAATTCAGGAACTAAATTTTTTAAGGGGGGGAGAATGTAATATCCCTAAGATTTAATAATTTTCATTTATGTATGGATTATTAAAAGAAATAAAGGAGTAGGGATGTAATTGAAAGGTTTTAACAATGAAAATGAAAACTTATTAATATTTTTGGGATCAAAGTATAATTTTCTAAAAGTTTAGGGGTCAAAATATAAATAATAAAATTTAAAGGACTTCCTCCAACAATTATTAAATTATTATTTAGTCCCTTCATCATTTTTTTTAAATCTTTCGTAGGTTTATTGAGAGATCACTATTCACACTCTCTCCTCCATTTTTTCTATCTAGATCTAGAGTACTTTTAAGCATCCAATCTCAAAATTAAGGTTACCATTGGATTCAAGAGGAAGAGTACTACGATATTGGTCAAACAATTTTTTAAATCGGTCGAAGAATCGCTATAGATTGGAAGTAGAAAATCTTAGAAAAAGGTAAACTCTGAAACTCCTATTTAGAGTCCTTAAATTGAAATCTAACACCATAAATGGATTTAGGAGATAGATAAACTATAGGATGTGAAATTTCTCAGCCATTTGACAACTTTTTGTGTCATAAACAATAAATTTGTCCCGGCGTGAATAGTTATAACAACTCCATTTTTTTACATATATACAAATATATGTATTTTTAAAATCCCATGAAGTCATTACCTCTTTACTTCTAACTATTTAACTCATAATAACATTCAATTAAATAAACCATGCATAATTAAGGTTTATGGTATACCATTAATGCTGATACAATCCTGGTTCGCATACACCTCAATAATTAATAACATCCGCACACAAATCAAACACATATATGTCTACATCTTATTCATCTATTTTGACTAGTTTCAGGGATACGGGTGCAAGTGGTTGCACCTTCACCGGGATCTTAGCCAATATGACCCAACGTACGCTAAAAGTCAGTCATAGAAAATATCTACATATCTAGTCCTCTAAACATGATATGGAAATATAGTAAGAATGAAATCCTAGTAAGTTCAACAATAAATCATAATTATTATCAATATAGATCATTATTTCATGTTCATCTGTATAAGCTACAACAAATATCTTAGGTAACATGAATGCACTTTATCTATGCACATGAAAATCATATAGTAATGATATGTATGACATGAATAATTATTTTCAGAATATCATATGATAGCTATCAAATTATTTTTATCTTAAGCTACCCCGGTCGGGTTGAGTACTTTTTACTCTCCGGTATGGACTTTTCTCACCTTGTTCGACATGGCACACTTTCTCTTTCTTTTCTCATTAACATAATCATAGCCGTGAGTAGAGCATCCCCTATTGTTGCACCACACAGATCGTCATGTGACCATACTCGTCTTTTTTATTTTCACATTAATAGCCAAAAATATGATTTCAATAACAAGTATGTTCATTATACTCACATGCCATAATTTATCATCAAAGCATAATCATTGCCAAAAATCAATGGTAAAATACAATCTTGCCATGAACATAATCATTTTCGATCACTTTATAAAATATTTCTATATCAAAATTACACACTTAAGATGGTAAGGAGTTCATGCAATGGCAATGGCTATGGCATACACTAGTCATTTATTATTTTTATTTATAAAATTCTTTTTTTTAAAATATTATTTTCTCTCTCACTAAATAGAGCATAACACATTCATTTTAAATCCAACTAAGGTGATCTTGGTGTCAATTGAAAGAGAAGACTATCCTCTAAAACCCTTATGTTAAACATTTTAGTGAAATCGTAAGTAATCATGGTGTTACTGCTCCCTCAAATTCAATGTTATTTCTTCTCGGGTATGTTCAGATCTCTACTTACTAATCTGACCATATCTCCCTTATATGAACTCCAATTGAGGTTATTCTAAAGATTATAAAAAGCTAAGACACTTATATAAAACTTTCATGTTTATCATTTCTTCATATTCCTTATGAATGATTCCTAGAAAATCGAAAACAAAAATGCTTACACTTACCACCTTGGATTCTAGATTGATTCTGACCTTTTTTCATTAATTAGTTATATCTCCCTCATATAGACTCTAAATTAAGTGATTTCAAAGCCTATAGATCCGTGATACATATATCTATATTTATTATGTTAACAATGTCCTTTAATTCCCTATAGATTATGCCCAAAATTCAAACATAGAAGCATACTTAACAGATTCTTCCCTGGTTAGCTAGTTTCTGACCACTGCTTATGAATCTGACCATATCTTCCTAATATGGATTATAAATTGAATGATTCTAATGGCTAAATATTCTTGAGACATATATACATATTTTTCATGTTAATTATTTATTTAGTTCCCTATATATTTTTCTTTGAATTTTAAACCCAGAAGCTTACTTAACAGATTCTTCCCTAGTTAACCATTTTTTGACCATGGTTTACTAATCGAACCAATTCCAGTGATTAAATATCTGTGAGACATATATCTACATTTTTCATGTTAACCAATTCTTTTATTTCTTAACCAATTCATCCCAGAATTGCAAAAACAGAAGCTTCCCTGGTTACTTTGAAATCTAATTTCCTAACCAATCATTTCCTAAGGTTTTAGTTCATATTTTTATTACCTCCTCGTCCATTTTCTTCCTAATTTACATCTAATCATCTTTCATCAATTTTTCACCACATTCAAATATACAAACTAGCAGTATAAAAATCCTAAAAGTTTGCCACCCATAGCCATACCTATGCAGAACTTTTCACACCAACCGAAATATTCAAAACATCCATCATATGCAAAATAACATGTAACATGATATAGCAACGTCTATGACCAATCATCAAA
Source organism: Gleditsia sinensis (assembly GCA_037074535.1). Lineage (NCBI taxonomy): Eukaryota > Viridiplantae > Streptophyta > Magnoliopsida > Fabales > Fabaceae > Gleditsia > Gleditsia sinensis. Next base: position 21,374,517 of record CM073476.1, read on the forward strand.
GTAGCAAATATTATAAATTTCATTAAAGTTCTAAGATAAAAATCTCATATAAATGTTACAAATTTCAAAGTTTTTCTTTAAAAAAAAATATTGTTAAACCTATCTAAAGATCTCCCTAACTCACTTAGTGAATTCGTTTTCTTGTTTCCTCGTGAAGTAAGTAGCAAGATTCTTCCATTCCCTTAGCTTTTCTAACATCTTAAATAAGAGAAGAAGGGTGAGTTTTGAACCCTAAGGATGAAGAGAAAAGATGAATTCAAGTAGAGATTAAACTAACTTACCTTGAGTACTTAGTCCTCTAGACTTCTCCTTCCTCTTCCTTCCTCTCTTCTCTTTTCTTTCTCTCCTTTCCTTACTCTACCTTGCTTATGTTTTTCCTCTCCCTCACTTGGATGAAATTATAATGTTATAAGGGTGGGCTTTGCTTAAATAAACTATCAAGTGGTTCGCCTCTCTTTAGTATGTTATTTCAAATGTTTTCCTATTAGGTTTTTTCTCTCTTTACTTATTCCCTTAATGTTAGAAACATTTTCTATGCATACACATAAGGTGAAGAATTTCTAAGGATTATGTTTCATTAGATATCTAAAAATTGTCTAATAAATTTTATTTCCTTAACTAAATATTTATGTACCTTTATTAATAAAAGAAACGAAATTAGGGATGTTACATATCTCTCCCCTTAAAAGAAATTTTGTCCTCAAAATTTTAGAAATTACCTAATAAGAACAATTATGGATATTTCTTCCTCATGACTTCTTCTAGCTCCCAAGTTGATTCTTTTAGAGTTAAAACTTCTCATAACACCTTAACCAGGGGAATGGTCTTATTGTTCAATTGCTTCACGTCGGTGTCTAGTATAGATGACAGTACTAGCTGGTATGTCATGTTCTCCTTTATTTGGATTGGTTCATCTTGTATTACATGTGATGAATCTGAAAGATACTTTCGGAGCTGTGATACATGAAAAACATTATGCAAGTTGGACAAATTAGGTAGGAGGGCAACTTGATATGTTGATGTCCCCAAAGGTCTATGTCTCTTATTATAGTAACTCTTTTGCCAACTTTGAGCTGTAAGTATTTTCTCTCTTATCATCCGAATTTGTTCAGTGGTTTGTTGAACTAGATCAGGATCTAGCAAGTTCTTTTCTCCTACCTCAAACCAACATAGTGGAGATCGGCACTTCCTACTGTATAAAGTTTCGTAAGGGGCCATCTTAATACTAGAGTGATAACTATTGTTATTAGTAAACTCCACTAAAAGTAAGTACTTATCCCATCTTTTACCTTGCTCTATCACACAGGCTCTCAACATATCTTCTAAGGTTTGAATGGTCTGTTCTGTCTACACGTCAGTCTGAGGATGGTAGGTAGTACTGAACTGCAACTAGGTTCTAAAAGTTTCCTACAGTGCCTTTCAAAACTTCGATGTGAACCTCGGATCTCTATCCGAAGCGATATTTAAGGAAATTTCATATAGTCTAACTATTTTCTAGATGTATAACTAGGCCAATTTGTCTAATGAATAGTTAATTTTTATAGGTAAAAAGTGAGCATATTTGGTTAATCTGTCAACTATTATCCAGATAGAGTCATGTCCAACTGAAATCTTAGGTAAGTCTACCACAAAATCCATCGAAATACTGCCCCATTTCCATTTAGGGATCTCAAGAGGTTGTAGAAATCCCATTGACTTTTGATGCTCTACCTTCACCTTCTGACAAATTAAACATTTTGCCACAAACTCAGCAATGTCCTTTTTCATCTCTAGCCACCAGTACATCTTCTTTAAGTCTTGATATATTTCAGTGGATCTAGGATGGACTTTGTACTTACTCTAATGTGCTTCATGCATGATCTCAGTCCTTAACTCTTGTTCTTGAGGTACATAAACCCTTCCTTGATATATGATTACTCCATCTTCCAAGCCAAAATATCTTGTTCTTTGTGATCCTGTAAGTATTGGTTGTGAGCTTGAGCCTCTTTAATCTTGGATCTGAGATTACACTCTATACTAAACCTATTGATGATTAGCTTCTTTGGGGTAAGAGTAGTGACCAACTTCAAATTTCGAAACTCCTCTAGTATATGTGTCTCATACACCATCATTTGACCCATATGCAGAGATTTTTAACTTAAAGCATCAGCTATAATATTCGCCTTTCCTGGATGATACTTTATCTCAAACTTGTAGTCATTAAGAAATTCTACTCATCTTCATTGCCTCATATTTAACTCCTTTTTGATAAAAAGGTACTTAAGACTCTTATGATCACAATATACTTCAAATGTTGCCCCGTACAGATAGTGTCACCAAATCTTTAAGGCAAACACTATCGCTGCAAATTTAAGATCATGGGTTGGATAATTTCCTTCATGGGGTCTTAATTGCCTAGAGGTGTAAGCAACTACTCTCTTGTCTTGTATTAGCACACACCTTAGCCATTTCTTTGAAGCGTCACTATACACTTCAAAATGTCTTGTGGGGTCTAGGATAATTAAAACAGAAGGAGTGGTCAATCTTAACTTAAGCTCCTAGAAATTAGCTTCACATTGATCAATCCATTTGAAAGAACTTCCCTTCTGGGTCAATTTAATCAATGGCAAGATTATACAAGAGAAGTTTTGTATAAACTTTCTGTAATATCCTACCAAATCCAAGAAACTTCTGACTTCTATAACCGTCTTTAATCTTTCCCACTAAATCACTGCTTCCATCTTGCTAGGGTATACGGCTACCCCTTTGTTGGAAATGATATGTCCGAGAAATTTTACCTCTGACAGCCAAAATCTATACTTTTCCAATTTGGCATACAACTTTTTCTTTTTCAGTACTTGCAGTGTAACAACCTTTTTATTATTATTTATTATACAATATAGAGTTCACATACACGTCATTAATAAAAATGTACGTACAACGAAAATTAAACACATAAATAACTACATCTTATTTAATCTGGTAGATCAATTCCGGAGAAATAGGTGCGGGTGGTCGCACCTTCACCGGGATCTGAACCAACTCGACCATAAACATATTATTTGATTCTGGGATCTGCCCAACATAAACTAACTCGATCCAACGTACACTAAAAGCCAGAGCCATAGAAAAATCTGCATAACTAATTTTCTGAACATGACATGGAAATATAGTGAGAATTAAATCCCAGTAAGTTCAACAATAAATCATCATCAATATAGCTCATCACGTCATGTTCAACTGTATAAACTACAGTAAATATCTTTGGTCACATGAATGCACTATATCTATGCACATGAGAATCGTACATTAATGACATGTATGACAGGATTAATTATTTTCAGAATATCATATGATGACTATCAATTTATTCTCATATCAAGCTACCCCGGTCAGGGTGAGTATTTTCTACTCTCCAGTACTGGCTTTTCTCGCTTCGTCCGACATGGCACACTTTCTCTTTCTTTTCTCATTAACATATTCATAACCGTTGGTAGGGCGTCCCCTACTAGTACACCACACGGATTGCCATGTGACCGTGCTCATTTCTTTTCTTTTCACAATGATAGCCAAAAATATGCTTTCAATAACAAGTATGTTCATCAAAATATAACTATTACCAAAAATCATTGATAATCATGTCATGAATATAACCATTTCAAATATCACTTTATAAAATATTTTCATGTCAAAATTTCACACTTAAGATGGTAAGAAGTTCATACAATGGCAATGGCTATGTCATATACTAGTCATTTATTGTTTTCATTTATAAGATTCTTCTTCTTCTTTAAATATTAATTTTATTTCTTTATTTTTCTTGATATAGGTTTTCATCCTATCTAACCTTCTCTTACTAATCAGAGCATAAATCCCTCAATTTAAATCCGATTTAGGTGATCTTGATATCAATTTAAAGCAAAAACAATTATCTAAAACTCTTATGTTGAATAGTTGAACAAAATATTAAGAAATCATGGTGATATTATTCCCTCAAAGAACATGTTATTTCTTCTCGGGTAGGTTCTGACCTCTACCTACTAATCTGTCCATATATCCCCCATAATAATTCAACAATAAGTGATTCCAGTGGCTAAAAATCTGTGACACATATAGCTATAATTCTTATGTTAACCATTTATTTTAATTCTCTACAGAATGTTCCCAGAAATTAAAAGACAAAAGCTATCCTAACATATTCTTCCCAGATTAACTATTTTCTGATCATTGCTTACTAATTGGACCATATCTACCTCATATGGACTCCAAATTGAGTGATTCCAATGGGTAAAAATCCGTGACACATATAGTTATAATTCTTATATTAACTATTTATTTTAATTCCCTACAGAACGTTCCCAAAAATTAAAATACAGAAGCTATCCTAACATATTCTTCCCTGATTAACCATTTTCCGACCATTGCTTACTAATCGGAACATATCTACCTCATATGGACTCCAAATTGAGTAATTCAAGTGGATAAAAATTTGTGACACATATAGTTATAATTCTTATGTTAACCATTTATTTTAATTCACTATAGAATTTTCACAGAAATTAAAACATAGAAGCTATCCTAACATATTCTTCCCTGATTAACCATTTTCTGACCATTGCTTACAAATCAGACCTTATCTACCTCATATGGACTCCAAATTGAGTGATTCTAGTGGCTAAAACTCTGTGACACATATAGCTAAAATTCTTATGTTAACCATTTATTTTAATTCCCTACAAAATGTTTCAAGAAATTAAAACACAGAAGCTATCCTAACATATTCTTCCCTGATTAACCATTTTCCGACTATTGCTTACTAATCGGACCATATCTACCTCATATGGACTCCAAATTGATTGATTCCAGTGGCTAAAAATCTGTGACACATATAGCTATAATTATTATGTTAATAATTTATTTTAATTCCCTACATAATGTTCTCAGAAATTAAAACACAGAAGCTATCCTAACATATTCTTCCCTGATTAACCATTTTCTGACCATTGCTTACTAATCAGACCATATATACCTCATATGGACTCCAAATTGAGTGATTCCAGTGGCTAAAAGTTCATAACACACATAGATATAATTATTATGTTAATCATTTATTTTAATTCCCTACAAAATGTTCCCAGAAATTAAAACACAGAAACTATCCTAACATATTCTTCCCTGATTAACCATTTTCTGAGCTTTGCTTACTAATCGGACCATATCTACCTCATATAGACTCCAAATTGAGTGATTCCAGTGGATAAAAATCTGTGAGACATACATCTACATTTTTCATGTTAATCATTTATTTTGATTCCTTACCAATTCTTCGTATAATTTTACAAATTGAAGCACAAAAGTTTGCCACCCATAGCCATACCTATGCAGAACTATCTACACCAACCTAAGTATTCAAACATACATAATATGTAACATGATATAGTAACATCCATGACCAATCATTAAAGTTCTAAGATCAAAATCTAATATAAATATTACAAGTTTCAAAACTTTTCTTCAGAAAGAAATATTGTTAAACTTACCTTGAGCACTTAGTCCTTTAGATTTCTCCTTCCTCTTTCTTCCTTTCTTCCTCTCCTTTCCTCACTTTACCTTGCTTCTATTTATTTTCCTCTCCCTCACTTGGACGAAATTCTAATGTTATAAGGGTGGGTTTTACTTATATAGACTATCAAATAATTTACCTTTCATAATCATGGGTCTACTTTATCACAATTAGGATGCACTTGGTTGAATTTTTGGAAAACAAACAACTTATGTTCTTGTCTTCCTCTTCCTTAGTTAAGATATGCATAGGAAAAGGAGATTTGTATTTTGAAAATTATAATGATATGTTCTTAAGATAAGGGACAAGGTCCCTTTGATTTAAGGATTCATTTCCTTTTTCTTTTATCTTGATCAAGTATGATAGGTTTGCCTTTTTAGGTGGCAAATTTCCAACCCTTGAATCTTCCTTGCTTAGCTAAAATTATTTGTGTAGGATAAAGATGTTTTGTCATAATGCTATGTATTATTACCCACTTGCTAAAATTATGAGTGTAGGATATAGATGTTTTGTCCTAATGCCATGTATTATCATACCACTTGCTAAAATTATGAATGTAGGATATCACACCACTTGCTAAATTTTTATCTTAATGCCATATCACCTAATTCTTGATTACACCATTATTCCATCACTTTATTTTAATTTTTATTTTTCCTCTTGGGTTTGGGCTCATTCTTGCCCATTTTCTTTACTTTGGTTAAAATTCTACCTTTCATAATGGGCTTATCACATTTTTATGCTTTTTGAGCTACCAGTCCAATTTCTATATCCTAGTTCAAGTCTATGTTTTATTTCTTCCTTGGGCTATCCTATTGGCTTGCTAAAAATTCATGTGAAGTAGAAAAACTCTATATGAAGTGTCCATAGGTATAAGCCCAATTTATGGGTGAAGATACTAAACTTAGTAACTTTAACTCTTAAATTAAGAAAAATTACCCTAATCCAATCTTCTTAAAATTTTTTATACCTTTATTGACTTCACAAAAAATTATCTTTCTTACCCAAGAATTTCACCTTTCTTTAGTATATTTATTTTTAATATTTCCTTTTAAGTTTTCTCTCTTTACCTATTCCATTAATGTTAGAATATTTCTATGCATATACGTAAGGTAAAGAATTTATAAGGATTATATTTCCTTAGATATCTAAAAATTGTCTAATAAATTTTATTTTCTTACGAGATGTTACATGCAGCATGATTCGAAGATGTTGTTCATGTTCTTTCTTACTCTTAGAATATATCAAGATGTCATCAATGAACACTACCACAAATTGATCTAGGTAGGGTTGAAAAATGCGATTCATGTAATCCATAAAAATTGCAGGTGTATTTGTCAACCCAAAGGGCATTACGAGAAACTCATAATGTCCATAGCTAGTCCTGAATACTGTTTTTGGTACATCTTCCTCCTTAATTCTAATATGATGGTATCCCAACCTCAAGTCAATTTTAGAAAAGATGGAGGCTCCCTTCAGTTGATCCAATAAATCATCTATCCTAGGGAGAGGGTACTTATTTTTTACGGCACCTTATTTAGCTGTCTGTAATTTATAAATAGTCTCAGGCTCCCATCTTTCTTCTTAACAAACAATACAGGAGCTCCTCAAGGTGATACACTTAGTCTAATGAACTACTTGTCTAATAATTCCTCCAACTGTTTCTTGAGTTCCTATAGTTCCTTTGAGACCATTCTATACAGAGATAGACCCTGTCCTGGGTAGGAGATCAATAGAGAACTCTATCTTTCTCTAGGGAGGTAAGCCTAGAATATTTGGTGAAAATACTTCAGGAAACTTATTAGCTATTGGAATTTCATTAAGCTTCGGTTTGACTTCTTGGTTTGATAAACACAAGAGAATGTAACCAAGTACTCCACTCTTTAATTCCCGATTGACTTGATTGGCATTTAGCATCAATAACTGCATCTTTTCTTGTGGAGTAAGAGGTAGAAATTCAACGGTCTTCGTGAAACAATTTAGCAAGACCCAATTTTTAGAGATCCAGTCTAACCCTATAATTACATCAATACCTCTTAAAGGTAGACAAACGAGGTTTACAGAAAAAGTTTTCTCTTGGATGGTGACCTGACAGTCTTTATATACAAAGGAAGTTAAGACCCTTTCCCCTGTAAAAGTTACTACAGATAGCTCATAGCGGGTTTCAAAAGTAGGATACTGAAATTCCCTAATACATTCTTCTGATATAAATGAATGACTAGCACCAGAGTTAAACAACACCATAAGAGCAAATTCATAGATATAACATGTACCTTGAATCATTTTGGAGGATTAAGCTGCATCTTGGCCGCTTAGGATGAAAACCTTTCCTTTCACCTGAGGCCTTTGTTCTGGCTGCTTCCCTACATTCTATGGGCAAATTTTTGCAAAATGACCCTTTTGTCTGTAATTGAAGCAAACATCTAATCCCATGTAGTATGGTCGGTTACCATGCATACGTCCGCAATTAGTACACTTGAGTATGGAAAATTTCTGTTGGAAGGGTCAGGAACTTGCAGTCATTGCCTCTTACCAGTATCCTATCCTTTTCCTCTGACATTTCTGCCAGAGTTTTGTTGTAACATCCCAGATTTTAATAAATGAAAAATAATTTTCAATGGTGAAGGGAATGGAAGAGAATGAAATGGAACATCGATGAAACCTTAGAAAAATGATAAAGTGATTAAATGGAAAAAAGGAAAACTAGAAGGGTAGAAAGTGTAATATTCTAATTCTTTAGGACTAGAACCAAACATCAAGAAGTGAGGTAAAGATATAGTTTGGATGTGATTCTAAAGCCTATTAGAATCTTTCTAAAAGAGGAATGAAAGGATTTGGAGAAATTGAGTTAGTCAAACAAAGCCTTAGTCAAGAGTCTAGTTGGAATGTAATGGAATGGAAATCTTGTTATTGTTAAGCTTTTTGGGGTGCATTAGTTAGGGAAGGGTTGGCTTGTTGGAGAAGCTTGGAATTAAAAAATCTATCCTTTGCCTTAGAGGAGAAGTCGACTAAGATTGTTGGAAAAGATTTGGATTAAACAAATCTTATCTTGGCTTGGAGAGGAAGCCTTAACTTGGAGAGAAAGTCTTGGCTTGGAGAAGAAGTAGACCAAAAGATCAAGGGAGAAGGGAGGTAGCGGCCAAGGAAAAGAAGAGAAGAGAGAGAGGCTGAGAGAAGGAGAGGAGGGAAAAGAAGAGAAAGAGAGAGAAAAGAGAGAAAGGCATAAAGGTGAAGGTCCAAGGATTTTGTATAGAAAGGAAGAAAAAGGAGTGATCAAAGAGGAGGAAATTTAAGGAAGGTTTGAGAATAGAAAGAATCTCTGGTTTTGGTAGGTTTAACATTATTCTTTCCATGGAATTTCATATATTTTTAATGATTTATAAGTGTTTCATATATCTTATTTTGATGATGCATGATGCATATTTATGTTTAGCCATGAAAAGTGAGAGTTTGGATGCATAGATTATACATGTGCTTGCTGAAATTTGTTTGAAAAGGGTGAAAATTGATGTTTTGAATGGTTGATTCTGTTGGTTATGTTTTATTCCAAATTTGAAAATCTGTTCAACACATGAGTTGTATCCCTATTCCTCAGCTCTCTAATACCTCTAGAATTACCTTAATTGGATTTGAAATGAAAGAGATATTCCCCGATGAGTGAAGAAAGTTCAGATCTAACGCATAGAATTGCGATAATATTTTCGAACACCTTTTTCACCCGTTTATGTTTTTAATTTGTTAAATAGTAAACATAAAAGTTGTAGATGATTGTCTTAGCTTTCCTTAAACATTGAAATCATTTTAATTGGAGTTTAAATAAGGGAGTTATGATCTTTTTAGTAAGTGAAGGTCTGATTGGATGGAAATCTGGAATATAGGAAAACCTGAAACACAGCTGTGCTTGGTGACATGGCAAGGCCGTGCTTCTGGCTGTTTTATGATTTTTTAGCATGGCTTACATAACTTGAAGCACGACCGTGCTTGGTGACACGATCAAATCGTGCTTGAGGCTGGCTTTGCTCTGTTTTGCATTTTGAAGGCCCTAAATGAACTTTAATGAATGGATGATGTTAAGGAGAACCATAATACAAATAAATACCTTTTTATGATGCATTGTAGTGTGAATTTCATCCTTTTGTTATGAGAAATTAATTCACATATTGCATATTGATGAGATGTATGGTTAATGTATGGATAAAAATACATATTAATGAGACCAATGCAAGTGAATTTGTTATGTATTGATGAGATATATGTAAGTAAATTGCATATAAGATATATATGCAATGTATGGATGAAATGCATGTTGTTTTGATGCCTATGCTAGTATATCAATGCATGAGGATTACATGATATAAGCTATGCATTGTTGGTAAGTGTATTAATACATATTTGTTAAATGATGTGGTGATGATATTATGTATGATATTAGTGATGTGCTTGATTAATGCATAATCCAATTGTGATGGTCACGATGATTAAAGAATATGATGTGTACATTATTATATGACAATAGAGGGGTTATTACATATTGATTATATGAAGAGACGAAGTTGATTGTGGATGGTAAACATGATGATAACAAAGGTAAGTTGTTTGATGTATACATGGTTATATCATGTTAATGTATATGGTTGAGATGTAGCTACAGACAATTAGTCACTGAGTGTGGAGATGTGGCTATAGACGATTAGTCACTGAGTGTTGAGATGTGGCTGCAGACAATCAGTTACCCTACATGAAAGCATAATATTGAAGTATAACTTGATTATTATACATGCCTGATATTGATGCATAACATATTCATCGAATATGAAAGCATGCTATACATTCTTGTTATTTTATCATATACAAAGAGAAAATGTTTTCTGTAATTTATACAGCTGGACATAATATTGTGATTTTCTTATTTACTTTATGATGCTTTTAATGTTAAACCTATTGAAAACTTTTGTTCTCATTATTGTCGGTGTTATGTTCAGATAAGAGCAAACGATATGCTAGCTGCTTCTAAGGTACTAAATTTCGTTTCGAAATACCATTTTGGTGACTCCAAAAACGTAAACATTTCGAAACGTTTTTAAAATTTTGTGCAAACGAAAGATTTTTTAAGAAATGTTTCAAATAATTTCAAACAATATATTTTTTTAATTTTAAAATATTTTAACATAATATTAATGATGTAGATATATAAAATTATGTTAAAATTAATATAAATTAATGTCTATAGTTGAATAGTAAGAAAATATACTAGTACAGTAAGAACTCTGACTCAAATTCTAATATCATTCAACAACAACTTCTCTCCTATATCCGTCCCTCCATCTTCTTAACTCTTTTGTGATCTTTATCTTTAAGTCTCTCTCTGTCGACTATGATTCTATCTCTATTTTCAAGTATATCTCTCAAGTATCTTTTTCTCTCTTTGTTTCTCAATCTATCTTTTCATCATTTTTGTAGTTTCTTCTTTAAAATGAAGACAATGAAGGAAAGTAATGCCATGAGAATGAAGGAGGAGAGTAGAAAATTGATAAAGATGTTGTGATTTGTGGAAAAAAATAACTTGGTGTTGGATGTGATGTAATGCTACTTTCATCGATTTTCAAATTGTCAATTTTTTTTTAAATTGGTTTGGTACTTTTCCATCGAAACAACTCAAAATAAGAGTATTTCCGTCGAAACAACTCAAAACAAGAGTATTTCCATCGAAACAACTCAAAACAAAAATATTTCCATCGAAACATTCTATAACATATTAATTTTAATTGAAATGGAATAATTTTTTAACAAACACTTTGTTTCGTTTCAATAACTCTGCTTCATGTCGATAACTCTGAAAATAAAAATATTTCGGTCGTTTCGATAGAAAAGAAAGGAAATTTAGTTCCCTGGCTGCTTCCGTGCACTTGATCATAGAGATCCAGTGGATAGCGATGCCTTGTTCAGATCCCGATGCCAGCACCATCTTCTCCACCTTTTACACCCAGGGGAGATGTGTGGTATAGGGTTCAATGTTAAGTTGATGTAGTTATGTGACTCAGTGTCGCTTATGTATAAATATTAATCTCTGATGTAGTTCGGATATTATGATGATAGAATATTAGCTGCTTATATATTGTGTATGGTTCGCTGCTTGGAATGTGTTATCGGTCACTATATATATATATATATATATGTATATATATATATATATATATATATAAATTGGTCATTACATTTGTGGCCCGTTCTTCCTTTTCCAGAAGCTCCGTCTTTATTTCTCATCCTCCACTGCCCTTAAGCAATTTTCTAAGAGTCTGCATTTATTTATCAAAGGGATAAACTCCCTGATCTCCATAGCTACAACAACATTCCTTATCTCCGGATTCAATCCTGCTTCGAACTTAACAGCCTTCCATGCTTCATCGAGGTTAAATCGCAAGTAAGAAGAGAATTTAGACAACTCCTCGAACCTCGCTATGTACTGGTTTACGGTCATGCTGCACTGCCTCAATTGAAGAAATTCGATCTCTTTCTCCGCTCGCACAATACTTAGGAAGTACTTTTCCAAAAAGGTGTCTTTGAACACCTACCAGGTGATCTGCCTTACCTGGTGAGCTAAAAGTTCTCTAACTCCACGCCACCAGCATTTTGCTTCATCTTTCAGCATTTATGCAGTGAAGATAACTTGCTGCTCCTCAGTACAACCCATTACTTCAAAGATTTTTTGCAGTTCCCTTATCCATCTTTCAGCTATAATCGGGTTAAAACTGCCTTGAAAAGAAGGTGGTCTAGTCCTTAGGAACTCGGATATGTCGTTATCATTCCCTGCCATTCGGTTATTAGCATCATTCTCACCATTCTGGTTATTAGCATTCTAGAGGTATTGTAGAATTTGGTTGGTGGTTGTGACTTGGTCTCGAATTGCTATGGCAAGGTTTTCTCCGCATTGTTTTTCAGATTCTTCCTTGGTGGTGCCATTTCCTACTGTAGAAAAAACAAAGTTATGTTACTATTGAGGTGATCAAGCCCAATAGTTAGTTTCAAAAATATTTAACAACAGTTATAACACCACCTCGGCATATAGATAGGAAACACTAGTAATTTCTTACCTATATAAAATCACTGATCTCCTATACAACACAACCACAACATACTTAAGCCAATATAAGATCGATTCAGATAACCATCCACCCACTGGCTATCAAGGATCGACATGCTCTGATACCAATTATGCAACAACTCCATTTTTTTTACATATATACAAATATATGTATTTTTAAAATCCCATGAAGTCATTACCTCTTTACTTCTAACTATTTAAATCATAATAATATTTAATTAAATAAACCAAACATAATTAAGGTTTATTGTATATCATTAATACTGATAAAATCCTAGTTCGCATACACATCATTAATTAACAACATTCGTACACAAATCAAACACATATATGTCTACATCTTATTCATCCATATTGACAAGTTCTGGGGATACGAGTGCAGGTGGTTGCACCTTCACCGGGATCTTAGCCAACACGAGCCAACGTACACTAAAAGCCGGTCATAGAGAATATCTGCATATTTAGTCCTCTGAATATGATATGGTAGTGAGAGTTAAATCCTAGTAGGTTCAATAATAAATCATAATTATCATCAATATAGATCATCATGTCATGTTCATTTGTATAAGCTACAGTAAATATCTTAGGTCACATGAATGCATATGAAAATTATACAGTAATGACATGTATAACATGAATAACTATTTTCAGAATATCATATGATAGCTATCAAATTATTTTCATCTTAAACTACTGTAACAACTTCATTTATGTAAATGTAACAATTTTTTTTTATATTTGTAAAATTTCATGAAGTTATTACTACTTTAATTCTAACCACTTAACTCGTAATAATAATCACTTTAACCAAGCATAATTGTTATTAACAGTGATACAATACTGAGTTTCCATACACACCATTATTTTACAAACTACACACCATTATTTTACAAACATTTGTACAAAGATACATATTAGTTCTAATCATCTATGTCGACTACTTCTGGGGACACTGGTGCGGGTGGCACCTCCACCGGAATCTCTATCACACCTACTACAGATACATCTGATATAACTGATAGTTGCCCAAGGTAGGGCACCTCGATCCAACGTATGAAAATAATAAGTGTCATTGAGAAAATCTGCATTATTCTTCTAAACATGATATGGAAATATAGTGAGAATTAAATCCCAGTAGGTTCAACAATAAATCATAATTTACCATCAATATAGTTCATCATATCATGTTCAGCTGTATAAACTACAGAAAATATCTTTGGTCACATGAATGCATTATATCTATGCACATAAGAATCATACAGTAATGATATGTATAACAGGATTAACTATTTTCAGAATATCATATGATGGCTATCAACTTATTCTCATTTCAAGCTACCCCAGTCAATGTGAGTATCCTCTACTATATGGTATGAGTTTTTCTCGCTCCGTCCGACATGGTACACTTTCTCTTTCTTTTCTCATAATCATAATCATAACTATTGGTAGGGCGTCCCCTACTGGTGCACCACACGGATTGCCATGTGACTGTGCTCATTTCTTTTCTTTTCACAATGATAGCTAAAAATATGCTTTCAATAACAAGTATGTTCATCAAAATATAACTATTACCATAAATCATTGGTAATCATGTGATGAAAAAAACCATTTCAAATATCACTTTATAAAATATTTCCATGTCAAAATTTCACACTTAAGATGATAAGAAGTTCATACAATGGCAATGGCTATGGCATATACTAGTAATTTATTATTTTCATTTATAAGATTCGTCTTCTTTTTTAAATATTAATTTCATCTCTTCATTTTCTTTATGCTTGGCCTTTAGTCAATTTATTCTTATTTATATCATTTCTAACACATGTTCTTACAAATTTATAGAACATTTTTCTCCAATTTGATTTCTACTATTACCCTATAGTTAAAGAGGTTCATCTAGGGTAGAAAAATGTTGAAAATAGGCTTCACCAGCTTCCAACACGGTCCGGCCATGTTTCAGGACACGACCATGCTTTAAAAATACTTCAAATGTACTCAAAAATAGCCTCGAACACGGCTAACCCGTGCTTGAAGCACCCAGAACACGGCCTGGCCGTGTTCTGTGACCATTGCTCACTAATCAAAGTATAACTCCCTCATTTTAACTCCAATTGAGGTGATCTTGGTGTCTATAGAAAGCTATGAAAATTATCTAAAACTATTATGTTAATCATATCATCAAAATAGTAACAAATCTTGGTGTTATTACTTCCTGAAATTCAATACTATTTCTTCTCGGGTAGGTTCTAACATTTACTTACTAATTTGAGTATATCTCCCACATAAGAATTCCAAATTAAGTGATTCCAGTGGATAAAAATCCGTGACACATAAATATATAATTCATATGTTAACCATTTATTTTAATTCCTTATAGAAGTTTCCCATAAATTAAAAAACCGAAGCTATCCTAACATATTCTTCCCTGATTAACCATTTTCTGACCTTTGTTTACTAATCGGAACATATCTACCTCATATGAACTCTAAATTGAATGATTCCAGTGGCTAAAATTCCGTGACACATATATCTATAATTCATATGTTAGCCATTTATTTTAATTTCTTATAGACTGTTCCTAGAAATTAAAACACCGAAGCTATCCTAACATATTCTTCCCTAATTAACTATTTTCTGACCTTTGTTTACTAATCGGACCATATCTACCTCATATGAACTCTAAATTGAATGATTCCAATGGCTACAAATCCATGAGACATAAATCTACATTTTTATGTTAACTATTTGTTTAGATTTCCTATAGAAGGTTTCCGAAAATTAAAGCACAGAAGCTTAAAATTCTACCACCCATAGCCATACCGATGCAGAACTTTCTATACCAGTCTAAGTATTCAAACATACATCACATGCAAGATCAAAATGTAACATGATATAGCAACATCATGACCAATCATCAAAGTTCTAAGATTAAAATCTCATATAAATATTATAAGTTTCAAAAGTTTTCTTCAAAAAGAAATATTGTTAAACTTACATAAGAATCTCCCTAGCTCACTTAGTGAATTGGTTTTCTTGTTTCCTCTTGAAAGAAGTAGCAAGATTCCTCAATTCCCTTAGCTTTTCTAGCAGCTTAGGTAAGAGAAGGAGGGTGAGCTTTTGAACCTCAAGGTTGAAGAAGAAAAATGGATTCAAGTGGAGATTAAGGTAACTTACCTTGAGTACTTAGCCTTCTAAACTTCTTCTTTTTCCTTCCTTTCTTCTCCTCTCTTTCTCTCCTTTCCTCACTCTACCTTGCTTCTATTTCTCTCTCTTCCTCACTTGGATGAAATTAAAATGTTGTAGGGGTGAGTTTTGCTTAAATAGACCACCAAATAATACAACTTTCATGATCATGGGTCTACCTTATCACAATTAGGATACACTTTGTTGAATTTTTGGAAAACAAACAACTTATGTTCTTGTCTTCCTCTTCCTTAGTCAAGATATGCATAGGAAAAGGAGATTTGTATTTTAAAAATTATGATGATATGTTCTTAAGATAAGGGACAAGGTCCCTTTGATTTAGGGATTCTTTTCCATTTTCTTTTGTTTTAAACAAGTATGATATGTTTGCCTTTTTAGGTGGCAAATTTCTAGCCCTTGAATCTCCATTATTTGGTTGATATTATTTGTGTGGGATAGGAATGTTTTGTCCTAATGCCATGTATTATCATACCACTTGCTAGAATTATGAGTGTAGGATATAGATGTTTTTTGTCTTAAAGCCTTGTATTATCATGTCACTTGCCAAAATTATGAATGTAGAATCACACCACTTGCTAAATGTTTGTCTTAATGCCATGTAACCTAATCTTTATTATTATTACATTATTATATCATCACCTAATTTATTTTATTTTATTTTTCCTCTTGGATTTGGGCTTATTCCTACCCATTTTCTTTGCTTTGGATAAAATTCTACCTTTCTTGGAGGGCTTGGTAACATTTTCATAATTTTTGGGCTATTGGTCCAATTACTATATCCTAGTCCAAGTCTATGTTTTATTTCTTGCTTAGGTTATCCAATGGGCTTGCTAGAAACTTATGTGAAGTGAAAAAACTCTATATGAAGTGTCCATAGGTAAAAGCCCAATATATGGGTAAAGATTTTAAACTTAGTAACTCTAGTTCTTGAATTAGGAAAAATTACCCTAATCCAATGTTTTTTTTGTTGAAATTTTAAGACCTTTACTTGTTTCTAAAAGTTTATCTTCCTTATACAAGAATTTTGCATATCTTTAGTATGTTATTTCTAATTTTTTTTCTATTAGGTTTTCCCTCTTTATTTGTTCTCTTAATGTTAGAAACATTTTCTATGCATATACATAAGGTGAAGAATTTCTAAGGATTATATTTCCTTAGATATCTAAAATATTGTCTAATAAATTTTATTTCCTTAATTAAATATTTATGTACTTTTATCAATAAAAGAAATGAAATTAGGGATGTTTCAACTACCCCAGTCAAGGTGAGTACTTTCTACTCTCCGGTACGGTCTTTTCTCACTCTGTCCGACATGGCACACTTTCTCTTTCTTTTCTCATTAACATAATCATAGCCGTGAGTAGGGCGTCCCCTACTGGTCCACCACTATGTGACCGTGCTCGTCTCTTTTCTTTTCACATTAATAGCCAAAAATATGATTTCAATAACAAGATGTTCATTATACTCACATGCCATAATTTATCATCAAAGCATAATTATTACCAAAAATCAATAGTAAAATATAATCTTGCCATGAACATAATCATTTTCGAATATCATTTTATAAAATATTTCTATGTCAAAATTACACACTTAAGATGGTAAGAAGTTTATGTAATAGAAATGGCTATGGCATACATTAGTCATTTATTATTTTCTTTTATAAGATTCTTCTTTTTTAAATATTATTTCCTCTCTCACTAAATAGAGCATAACACCTTCATTTTAAATCCGATTGAGGTGATCTTGGTGTTATTTGAAAGATAAGACAATCTTCTTAAACCCTTATGTTGAACATTTTAGTGAAATCTTAAGTAATCGTTGTGTTACTACTCCCTCAAATTCAATGTTATTTCTTCTCGGGTAGGTTTAGACCTCTACTTACTAATCTAACCATATCTCTCTAATATAAACTCTAGTTGAGGTGATTCCAAAGGCTATAAAAATATAAGACACTTATATACAACTTTCATGTTTATCATTTCTTCATATTTTGATGTGTTTCCTTAAGCCAAGAAACTGAGTGTTTGGTGGAAGCAAGGATTGTCTTGAAAATTCAATAGATGTTTGATCGCCACGAGTTACCTCGAAAAGATCGGATTCAGTTCTTTAACCAAGAACCAAGGGAAGCTCTCACTTTAGGAGAAAACTCAATCTTTATTCATCATCATAAAATTTCCATTACATGAACATAAAGGACCCTTATATAGTCAAACAATCCTAAACGTAGTTGAAAACCATAAAACTCCTAATTGGACTTTAAAAGAAATATAGCCCAAACAACACTAGTTATTTGGCCCAACTAAACTAACAAAAAAAACTCATAACTAAACTAAGATTTTGCCAGCATAAAGAATGGGTCCAAATACTAATAATATCCAAAAGAAATCATAAACATAAAGCTAATAACCTTTATTTAATTCCATCCTTAAGGCTGTAAAGTGTGACCCACTTGATGTCCTGACTTGGCCCAATAACTTCCTTTTTAACCTGCACATCAAAGATTAAACCCAATAAAGTTTCTTTGACTCACTTTGCTTTGCTTCTAGTCATTGGATCACCTATCCCTTACAAAGAAACTTGGGAACGGTTTGGAATAGGTTTGATAGCACCTTAATCTCCATCATTCTCTCCCTCCTCGAAAGGATTCATCCTCGAATTAAAGGTACTACATCAAATAAAGACAAGTCAGCAATATTGAATGTAGCACTAATATTTCCATATCCACTAGGTAAATCAACTTAGACTTCCTTTAAGCCGGGAACCTCTCTTTGTGCATATCTACCCAAACCCAATCACCATGTTCAAATACAACTCTAGTTTGGCTTTTGTTGGCTTACTTTGCATACTATTCATTATTTCTCTCAATGTTAGCTCGAACCTTAGTATGCAAATCCTTTACATATTCAGCCTTTTTCTTACCATCCAAGTTAACAAAATCATTAGTAGACAAAGGTAAAATATCCAAAGGTGTTAGAGGATTAAAGCCATAGATAATCTCAAAAGGACTATAAGCAGTAGTAGAATGCACAGATCTATTGTAAGCAAACTCAACATGTGGCAAAGCTCTTTCCCAATATTTCAAGTTTTTAGACATAATAGCATGTAAAAGTGTAGTAAGTGTCATATTAACTACCTCATTTTTCCCATCTGTTTGAGGGTGTGCAACAGTAGAAAATATAAGTTTAGTCCCTAATCTACCCCATAAAGTATGCCAAAAAAGACTTAAAAACTTAGCATCTCTATCACTTGTAAAGGTGATTTGCATCTCCTACCTTAGAGAGTTTCATAAGGGGCCATCCCAATGCTAGTATGGTAGCTATTGTTACATGCAAACTCTGCTAATAGTAAATACTTATCCCATCCTTTTCCTTGCTCCATGATGCATGCCCTCAGCATATCCTCTAGGTTTTGAATAGTTATTTCAGTTTGTCTGTCTGTTTGGGGATGATAAACAGTACTAAAATGTAACTTAGTTCTAAAAGTCTCTTGGAATGCTCCCCAGAATCTAGAAGTAAACCTAGGGTCTCTATTTGAAACAATGTGGGATGGAATTCCATGCATCCTAACAATTTTTTTTATATATAACTGGGCTAATCTATCTAATGGTTAGTTGATTTTGATTGGCAAAAAGTGAGCAGAGTTGGTTAGTCTATCCACTATTACCCAAATTGCATTATATCTGCATGCGGTTCAGGGTAGTCCTACCACACAATCCATAGAGATGCTATCCCATTTCTATTTAGGTATTTTTAAAGGTTGCAGCAATCCTGATGGTTTCTGGTGTTCTATTTCACTTTTTGGCAAGTCAAGCATATAACTACAAACTTAGCAATATCTTTTTTCATTCCTGACCACCAATACATCTTTTTCAAATCTTGATAGATCTTAGTGGATCTAAGATGAATAGTATACTTGCTTTGATAAGCTTTCTCTAAAATTTTAGTCCTCAATTCGCTTTCTTATGGCACACATATTCTATTATGATACAAAACAGTGCCTTCATCTGATAAAAAATCCCTCTTGGTCTCTATGTTTTTGTAGAAATTCATCCTGCATCTGAGCTTCCCTAATTTGAGTCCTCAAATCACACTCAATTTGTAAATGACTCACAATCAGGTAAATTTTGAATTATAAGGACAAAATTCTTTTGAGGAGGTGAGAATTGTAACACCCTAAAAAATTATAAATGGCACCTATATTTCATGAAATTATTTTTAAAATATTCTAGAGGAAAAAAAAGGGAAGGGAAGAATATGGTGAGGCATGAATTTCAGGAAAAGATTGGAATAAATTATATTTAATTCCAATAAATGACCTAAATGCCTACATGAGTGGAAATAAAGAGGAAAATGAGTGGGAGAAAATTATAGGAGCTAAAATGGGATTAAGTAACCCTAATTGGCCATAAGAAATATTTTAAAATAAATAATACAAGAGTTTATAATTTTTAGAAATTAAGGAAAAATAAAAGTGAAATTTAAGGAAAAATCATGCATAAAAGCCTAAAAAGGAAAAATTAGGCTAAGGGGATGGTTTAATTGGATTTAGATGACATCAATAATCTATTAATATCTAAGGAGGATTAGAAAATTAATTTGGAACTAAACAAGCTTTAAAAAAAAAATTAAGTAGGGATAATATAAGAATTTATGACATAAAATTCAATATGTGCTTCACAAGACTTTTAAAAATTTGTGTAAATTTTTATCCAAGAATAACCAAGCCAGAAACTAAGGAGAAGGGAAGGAAGAATTTAGAATGACCTTAGGAAGCAATCAAACTCCTTAGGAAATAGTTAAGAATTTAGTTTGAATTTAATCCTATAGTTAAAGGGAAAATTAGGAAGTAACTTATGCTAACATCAAGAAATCTTAGAGAAGGAATATTTGCTGACCAAGACCTATTTGCTAGATGCATTGGTGGCCATGAAACATTAAGGCACATGGTGTTGACTCTTGAGTATTAGTGTGAGGGAAAAATGGTTATTTAGGGGTTAATCATCACATAGTCCAAATTGTTTAAATGTAGGATACAAGGTGGATTATAAGGTGTATTAGAAGCTTGTGGAAGATGAGAATCACCTTATAATCAGGGAAGCATGTAGAGCAAGGAGTTGTGAGGGTAGAGAGAGAAAGGAGAAGGGAGAAGAGAGAGAAAGTGCAAGAAAAAACTAGAAATTAAGGTAAATGTTGATTTTTAATGGTTTCAATCCTCCTTTTCTTCTGATTTTGTGTGATTTTATATGATTATTTTCATCCTTTAGAGCTACTAGAATAGTGAGAAAAGTGTGAGAATTTGGTGCCAAGTAAAGGAGAAACAAGCAAGGAAATGAGTTTAGTTTTGTGGGAGTAATTTTGGGTGAGTTTAGTAGTAATTAATTCTTTAATTTTTTCTAGAAGAAAAAAATAATTCTGGGCATGTGGACAGAATTTTGATGGTTTATTTTGCTGGAATTTCATTCAAAACAAATTACCATACGATTTGTTCACTAGGTGCATGTGTATATGTAACATCCCAGATTTTAATAAGTGGAAAATAATTCTCAATGGTGAAGGGAATGGAATGGAACATTGATGAAACCTTAGAAAAAATGATAAAGTGGCTAAATGGCAAAAGTGTAATTCTTAAAGAAATAGAAGGCATGTGTTAAGGAGAGACAACCTTCTAGAAGCTTGGAATTAAGATAATATTGTTTCTCTTGATTTGCAATAGAAATTGACTAAGGGGGAAGATGGATGGCTTATTGGAGAAGATTGGATTAAATAATCTTATCCTTGGCTTGGAGAAGAAGACTTGACTTGGAGAAGTCTTGGCTTGGAGGAGAAATAGGCCAAAAGATCAAGAGGGACGAGAGGTGACGGCCAAGAAAAAGAAGAGAAGAGATAGAGGCTGAGAGAAGGAGAGAAAGGAAAAGAAGAGAGAGAAAGGTAGCAAAGGTGAAGATCAAAGAGAAAGGAAGAAGGAGAAGTGATCAAGAGGAGGAAATCCAAGGATAGAAAGAATCTCTAGTTTGGTAGGTTTAACATTATTCATATTTCCATGGAATTTAATGTATTTTGAATGATTTATAAGTATTTCAAATATCCACTTTTGATGATTCATGATGTATATTTATGTTTAGCCATGAAAAGTGAGAGTTTGGATGCATAGATCATGTATGTATATGTTGAATTTGGCTTGAAAATGGTGAAAATCGATGGTCTAAATGGTTGGTTCTGTTGGTTATGTTTTATGTCTAATTTGGAAATATATCCAAAATATGAGTTATAGCCCTATTTTTTAGCTTTGTAATGCCTCTGGAATCGCTTTAATCGGATTTGAAATGAGAGAGATATTCCATTATGAGTGAAGAAATATCAGATTTAACGCACAAAGTCACAATGCTGTTTTCGTACACCTTTTTCACTTGTTTTGGTTTCTAATATGTTAAAGTAGTAAACATTAACATTGTAGATAATTGTCTTAAATTTCCATATACACCAAACTCAGTTTAATCAGAGTTAAAATGAGATAGTTATGATCTTTTTAGTAAGAGAAGGTCTAGTTGGATAAAAATCTAGACTGCAGGGAAAACCTGAAGCACGGCCGTGCTTGGTGACACGGCCAAGCCGTGCTTTAGGCTATTTTGTGATTTTTCAACATGGTTTACACATCTTGAAGCACGAATGTGCTTGGTGACACGTCCAGGTCGTGCTTGAGGCTAGAATTGCTCTGTTTTTCATTTTGAAGGCTCTAAATGAACTCCAATGAATGGATTGATGTGAACCCCTAATATGAACCTCACCAAGAGTAGTGAGACCCAGAATCAATATGGGATCCAATTGGAAGGATTGTGTTCTAATAAGATTTATAATAAAAATAAATTAAAGAAAATGACCTTGACCCATTATCTATAAAGAGATAAGAACCAAAGGTATAAGAAATAATGTAGACGCCACACTCAAGAAAGAAGAAGAAGATTGTGAGTGATAAATCTTGCTTGAACGCCACAAGATAAATCTTGATAAGTTTAGAAAAGTTCTTTAAAGAACCAAAGAGAAAACCCTTTCAATATTATAAATGATCAATTGAATTGTTCATGAGCATACATGCCTATTTATAGGCCAATAACCTAAACTAACAAAGAAAACTACATAGAAAACTCCTATAGGACAAGAAAAATTAGAAATAGGAAACTGTTCTAGAAACTATCAAATAGAAAACTCTTCTAGAACCTATCAAATAGGAAACTTTCCTAGTTAAATAAACAAAATATTAAAAGTAAATAAATTAGAAAAAACGTAGCTCAAATTGAGCCATAAAATAACTCATTGATTTTGGGCCTATATTCAGTCTTTAACCTTCATTCTTCTTGTACTTTAGGCCCACATTTAGATTGGCTGGTCTTGGGCCATATATAAGTGGGTTTTAATGACATGGACCAGTTTTAGGCTATTCTTTTGTAGTAATGCATGTATCTCCTTGTAGTAATGCATGTATCTCTAACCACTGGAACCTGCTCTATACTGTGTACTTCATATCAACATCTTTGACTACTACTAAATACCCCTGGCATCCTTTTTGTAACAGCTTATGAGCTGTTAAAGCTGAAATTAAATTACTCGACTCCTTACTACAATCTCCTTATATAATGAAGGAAGATTCTCCAGTGACATTAAACTTAATCACCTTATGGTGACAGCCTATAATGGCATAACATGATGACAACCAATCTATGCCTAGAATCACATCAAAGTCTACCATATCTAGAACTATCAAATCTACAAGAGTCTCCTTGTCTCCTATCGAAATCTCACACGATCTATACACATCATTTACCAGCAAGAATTCTCCCGTTGGCGTAGCAACCATAAAAGAACAATGTAAACTAGTAGGATCTCTATCCAATTTCTTAGCAAAGCATGTTGATATATAAGAATGAGTAGAACCAGGATCGAACAAGACATATGCTTTATGGGAATATACTGATAATGTACCTGTCATAATTGTATTTGAAGCCTGAGCATCTTGTCATGTCAAAGCAAAAACTTGAGCTGGTTCTCGGCCTCGACTTCCTGATCCTCTACCAGTACCACCACTACTTGCTGGAACTGAAGCTGCTCTATTTGGTCGTGCTGGCAAAGATGCAAGAGGTGAAGCTGGTTGTACTAATGGTTGACTAAAACTTCATAGTTGTGGGCAATTCCTCATCAAATGACCCATTTTTCCACACTTAAAACATGCACCCGTTTCTCTGTGACACTGTCCAGTATGAGGCCTACCACAAATAGGACATAGTGGAATCGTTCTTGAATCTTGTTGGCTAACAGGTCTCATATCTCTTTGATTCATTCTTTGCTTGTTGATATTTACTGATGTCTGATTAGAACTACCAGTTCCTGTTTGAGTGAAGCGCTATGGATTTTGAAATCTTGATCCTTTGACATTAGGATTATAACTTGTTTGAGCATTACTATCTCTTTCTCTTTTTCTTCTCTTTAAACCTTCAATATTTGCTTGTTCTCGTGTTTCCATCATTTTAGTACAGTCCATAGCTGCTGAATAAGTTAAAAAATGATTCATCTAAGCACCCACCGATTTAAACAACGGGCGTATCAATCCCGAAACAAACCTCTTAATCCTATCCTTTTCTGTAGGAACCAGAAATGGTGCATATTTGGATAACCGAGTAAAACGGATGTCATATTCAGAAACTGTCATGTTTGGTGTCTGTCTTAATTCTTCAAATTCTCTGGCCCTCTTGTCTCTTTCACTCATTGGCAGGAAGCGATTCATAAATGCTTCCTTAAATTCTTCCCACTCAATTGGTGGTAAAATAACTGACCTTCCTTGTACAAATGTCTCAAACCAAACTTGAGCCACATCAGATAGTTGAAAAGATACCAGTTCAACAGATCTTCGACTAGAGCATTCCAAAGCTCTTAGGACATGTTCCATAGCATTAATAAATATCTGTGGGTCTTCATAAACATATGCCCTATAAAAAGTCAGAGGTTTCAACTTAAGGAATTGCGATAATGACACCTTAATCCCTATAAACTTGTCCTCTTGCTCAACTATTCTTCCTAGTTCTTGCACTTCAAGAGCATTTTCTGGTGGATGGCCTTCCCTTCTGCCTTGTTCCACTATAAATCCAGCCAATGTCTCTAAACTTCTATGTATACCAGCAATCATATCAACAGTTCTATCATGTGACTCCTGAGGGGGTTTTACTCGTTCCTCAGGAACTTTATCAGATACATGGGTCTATTCATCTTGTCTTGGGGTTCTCATACCCCGTGCACACCCTCTACTTCTACCTCTTCCTCTAGGTCAGCCTCTACCACAGCCATTTTGTACTGGAATTGTAGATTGTGCAGACTCTTCAGTAGAGGGTGCACGATCTAAAGCTTCTTCTTTAGTGACCGCTCTAGTTCTTGGCGGCATCATTTACTATATAGAATAAAAAACCTGACTATAATATTTAATCAAACCTCACGCTAGGAACTTAAGCACACTTGGAATAGAAAGGAAGTTAATATCCTATAGAATCCCTCAGCAGCACCAGAAGTATAAATATGTTCGGCTCATATCGATACTAAAGGTCCTACTAAGAATCCTTTGCTCTGATAGCTACAGGGAAACCTAATGCTCTGATACCAACTTGTCACACCCCCAATTTTAGGAATGTGAATAACACTACTGTCCGTTAACTTTATCTTTATCTATTTACAATCAACTTCATATTATGGCATATCAGGATAATGTCATACATTTACAAGTTCCCAATACAACTAATAATACATGCTAATGCTACACTTAACAATATTACAACGGAAGCAAAGATCCTGCCTGTGACGTTCAGAGCAACTCTAGAGTACAATTATATTATAATTTAAACACTAGAGTCCAGAAACAATTTAGGTTCACCAAGAGAGTACGACACTTAGTTGATCAAGAAGTCGCAGGACCAAACTCTGGGTCTTTATTTGAAAAACATATCAACCACGTGTAGTGAGTTTTACAACTTAGTGAATAGATAATTCCTCCTATGACCTCTTAGGTCAACATATGTATGTACTCTTTATTTTAAAACTTTTTACATTAAAAATTACAATTCAGAGGTACATCCATATGGAACATGCATTTCAAATAATCTCTGTGCAAAATCATATTCATATTCAATTCTTAAGTAAATGTTGTAAATTCGATAATAAAATCATGATATGCATAAACATAATTCTTATGAAAACATTTGGAGAATCCTATATCAGAACTACCATATCAGAGTTTAAACCCTTTCATACTTTGGTGGTATAAGATTTGCCTAAACTCAGCATTCCGCTGAGGTTTGCCCTACTACCATTCAAGAGGACACGCGAAGGGACTCTATATGGGTATTTCCCAAGCACACAGTAAGGGAAGACAAATCACATATCATATAACTGGCATCTCGCCTATATAGAAGGCATTTTGCTCTCCTTCACATATCATCTCTCGTGTGTTGGTTCTCACACGAGGCTAGCACCACCCCTTACTAGCTAAAGCAATCAAGGTGTACCAGGGATAACATCACCTACTGTTAGCAAACAGTGTTTCCAATAGGATTCCTCCACAGAAAATACCATATGCACATATGCCATATAATCTAGTATAAAATTCTCAATATAATGTAGACTTTTAGTCTCAGCATAGATTCATCTGTCATAAATTTTTCATTCAAGGTTTATCACATGTACATGCCCTTTCTCGAGGTAATCATATCACTGTATAAATCAATATCATGTGCAAAACATATTTCATTTGCCATATAATGAAAAATACATGTAAAAATCATATGTTCAATGTATTTCAAAATTCATTTCAAAAGTCATACTCTTCTTGAACTAAATATCATATTGCAACCGTTTCAAATATCCTAAACCATTTCAGGAACATATAAAAGTATAAATAACTTGTAAACATACTCATTTATCAATTTAAAGTTCAAGAAAAGTAAAAACAAGTCATAGAAGAATCATCTACTCACAAGGTAAGAGCCCTAGATTGGATAGCCCTAAAATGCACTTTTCCACTCTCAATTTGATCAAAGAGACCTCAAAAATGTATCTGGAGGGTTCAAAAACCTAGAAAATGACTCCGGGACCTTGGTCAATGTTCACGACTAGAAAACATTGTTCACGCCTGTCGAAATCACTATTCACAACCGAAAATTACTATTCACTCGCCGAAAATTACTATTCACGACGAACAAAAAGCTGTCAGATGGCCAAAAATATTCATATCCTAAGGTTTATCTAGCTCATGAATCTATCTATGGTGTCAGATTTTCAATTGGAGGTCTATAAGTAAGAGTTTCAGAATTTACCTTTTTTTGATATTTTCTACTTCAGATCTACAGCGATTCAACGGCTAATTTGAAAAATTGATCGGTCAAAACTGTAGTATTCTTTGTCCTGAATCCAGTTGTACCCTTAATTTTGAAATCAGATGCCAATATGCACTCCAGATCTAGAGAAAAAATTAAAGGTTACTATTCACACTATACACTCTCACTATTCATCAGTTTTCAAAAATTCTGGTAGCCTCGTCTCCGTTGTCTCCTCCTTCCCCTTTTTTTTAGTAATAATAATAATAATAATAATTTAATAATTGAATAATAGGATTTTCTTTTATATATATTCATATAAATTTCGTTTTTCATCCTAAAATATTCCAAAAATTTCTAAAAATTTACATTCTCATAAAACTTTAATTAAACTCTTAAATTACGATTTTTCTTGATAAAAATCGTAATAAAAAATCTCAAAATAAATATATTTATACATATTAAAAGAAAGAATGCAAAACCATAATTATTTTAATTAAAAATATACTTACTTTTAGCAAAACATAATCAAATAAAATATATATTTGTTTATAGCAAAACACTATCATTTAAAAATAAAAATTATGCCCCAAAACGTAAATTCTCATATTTTATTTTATCCCCATTTTCAAAATTCTCTCTTTCTTTCCAATTTTTTTAATCAGAATTTTCGTTAAATTTTACGATTATTAGAATATGAGTGGTTTGTTATGCCATTTGGATTAACTAATGCACAAAGTACTTTTATGAGATTGATGAATCATGTTTTACGTGCTTTTATTGAAATTTTTTTAGTTGTATACTTTGATGATATTCTGATTTATAGCAAAAACTTGAATGAACATATTGAGTATTTAAAATTGGTTTCAGATGTTTTGAGAAAAAAAAAGTTATTTGCTATCATCAAGAAGTGTACCTTTTGTACAGATAAACTTGTATTCCTTGGATTTGTTATTAGTGCTCAAGGAATTAAGGTGGATGAAGAAAAGATAAAGGCAATTCAAGATTGGTCAAGTCCTACAAATGTGGGTAATGTTAGAAGTTTTCATGGGTTGGCTAGCTTTTATAGAAGGTTTGTAAAAGATTTTAGTAACTTAGCTGCACCTTTGATTGAAATAATAAAAAAGAATGTGGGTTTTAAGTGGGGTGATGAACAAGAAAAGGCATTTAATTTGATTAAAGAAAAATTGATTAATGCACCCTTACTTTCTTTATCTAACTTCACAAAAACTTTTGAAATTGAGTGTGATGCCTGAGGAACAGGTATTGGAGCTGTTCTAATGCAAGAAGGGCGTCCCATTGCCTACTTTAGCTAAAAACTAAGTAGAGCAGCCCTAAACAATTTGATATATGAAAAAGAGATGTATGCATTGGTTAAGGCATCGAAAACTTGGCAACACTATATTTGGCCAAAAGAGTTTGTGATTCACACTGATCATGAATTTTTAAAGCATTTGAATGGTCAACACAAGCTAAACAAGTGATATGTCAAATGGGTGAAGTTTATTGAAATATTTCCTTATGTGATTATGTATAAAAAAGGTAAGGAAAACATCGTGGCTGATGCATTGTCTCGAAGGAATGTTTTACTTTCTACTTTAGATGCAAAATTGCTTGGTTTTGAATATATACAAGACTTGTATGTTGATGACTCCGATTTTAGTAATGTATTCAATGCATGTGAGAAAGTGGCATTTGGTAAGTTCTTTAGGTAAAATAGATTTTTGTTTAGAGAAAATAAATTGTGTGTGCCTAAATGTTCATTGCATGACTTGCTTCTTAGAGAAGCTCATGGAGGTGCTTTGATGGGCCATTTTGGCATATCTAAGACTTTGAGTGTTTTGCATAAACATTTCTTTTGGCCTTATATGAAACGTGATGTAGAACAGATATGTGAAAAGTGTATCATTTGTAGACAAACTAAGTCTACAACTAAACCACATAGTTTATATACTCCTTTTCCTATAACTAATAAATCTTGGATGGACATATCTATGAATTTTATGTTAGGCTTACCTGGGTCAAAAAGGGGTAAGGATTCTATATATGTGGTTGTTGATAGATATTTTAAAATGGCACATTTCATACCATGTCATAAAACTGATGATGCATCACATATTGCTGATTTGTTTTTCAAAGAAATTGTGAGATTGCATGGCATGCCTAGGAGTATTGTGTCTAACAGAGATGCAAAATTCTTAACCTATTTGAAAGATTTTTTGGGATAAGTTAGGGACGAAACTTTTATTTTCTACTACTTGTCACCCACAAATTGACGGTCAAAATGAAGTAGTTAATATGATTTTATCTACTTTGTTACGTGCCATAATTCAAAAGAATTTGAAATCATGGGAGGAATGTTTACCACATGTTGAGTTTGTATATAATAGGAGCATACATTCTACAACTAAGTTTTCTCCTTTTGAAATTGTGTATGGGTTTAATCCATTAACTCCTTTACCTATGGCTGAGCGTGTTAATTTAGATGGAAAGAAGAAAGCTGAATTTGTTAAGAAAATTCATGAAAAAGCTTGACAAAACATTAAGAGAAAAACTAAGCAATATGTCAAACAAGCTAATAAAGGGCACAAGAAAGTTGTATTTGAGCTCGGTGATTGGGTTTAGTTGTATATGAGGAAGGAATGGTTTCCAGCTCAAAGGAAATCTAAATTACTTCTAAGAGGAGATGGTCCATTTGAAGTGATTGAAATGATCAATGATAATGCCTACAAATTAGATCTTCCATGTGAGTATAATGTTAGTGCAACTTTTAATGTTTGTGACTTGTCTTCTTTTGATGTAGGTGATGATTTTAGGACAAATCATTTTCAAGAAGAGGGGAATGATGAGATCATGGCTAGGACTGACAAACAAAAATGGAATACAGACCCGCTTTAAGTCCTAGTTGGACCTATCACAAGAGCTCGGGCTAAAATATTCAAAGAAGCACTTAATGGTCTAATTCTAGAGATCCATCAAGAAGAAAACTACAATACTAGTAAAGAAGAGTCAAGACTAGTCCATATCATTAAAATTCACTTAACTATGGGCCAAGACCCGCCAATCTGAATATGGACCTAAAGTACAAGAAGATTAAAGGTTAAAGATTGAATATAGGTCCAAAATAATGGATTTATTTAATGACCCAATTTAGCCTACGTTTTTTTTTTCTGATTTATTTACTTGTATTTTTTTCTTTATTTGATTATGAAAGTTTCTTATTTCTTATTTTCCTTTCCTTGTAGAAGTTTCCTATGAATTTTTTTCTTGTTTGTTTAGGTAATTGGCTTATAAATAGGCATGTATGCTCTTGAACAAGACAAATTACCATTAATAATATTTGAGAGTGTTTTCTCTTTGATTTTTTAAAGAACTTTTCTGAACTTATCATGATTTTCTTGTGGCGTTCAAACAAGATTTATCACTCACAATCTTCTTCCTCTTTCTTTATTATGGTGTCTACAATATTTCTTATACCTTTGGTTCTTATCTCTTTATAGATAACGGGTCAAGGTCATCTTTTTATTTATTTTGCTATAAATCTGAATTAGAACATGATCCTTTCAAATGGATCCTGTATTGATTCTGGGTCTCACTACTTTTTGTGAGGTTCATATCAGGGTTTCACATCATCAAACCCCACTGAAGCACCGAAAAAATATTGAACAATTTCTAGCGCTTTTCAAAAACCATTTTCTTGTATACATATGTGTATTTTTCTATTCAGACTTTGGTATTGGTGGAAACAACATCTATATTTCACAATGGCTATAAAAACATTTAATTCAAAGATGCATGCATTCCTTTCTACATAAATATAATATAATTAAGGTGAATATAACAATAAAATTCTAAACTAACAAGAAATATACCAATAATTCAATGGAGAAATTAAAAGAAATATGTCTCCATGACTTGAACCTAGACAAATGCAAAACCACAATGATTGAAACTCTATCTCCTATCCTAGTATAACTTGCTATTGGATCAACAGATTGATCCCACAAAGTACACGTCAATTTTTTGTTTATGTATAACTCATGATATGTTAAAAACTATATATGTATATATCAATTAGTGATGATTTGCATCAAATGTAAAAAATATGGATGCTTCAAGTGTTCTTACTGCAACTTCTCTGGCTGAATTTCAATTTCGTTGTTTTGCTTTCCATTACTTTGACATCTTGCGTAAGAAATTATATATATAACTTTAAAATCATTATTGTCATTCTAAAAAATTAATGCAACAAAAATAAAAAAAATTATCATTTTTATATACCTACAAAATAAGATTCATTAGCAGCTTCTGAAACAAAATGATAGCCATGCATAGGTATAATAGCTTCATCATAATTTTCAAGCTTAGTTGTCTTGAAAAAAATGAGTTTATATGTATCATAGTTGTCCTAAAGATTCCATCATTTGCACCAACACCAAAATTAATAAACACATATGCCTTCCCTTCATTCAATTAGTGCTTGAAATCACCAATAAGGCTGCTTTTTAAAGTTGCCTCAATTCTTGTTCCCTAATATGTAAAACATAAAGAGTAATATATTTAAACTTGGCATCCTATAAGAAATTATATTTTCAACGACAACTTGAAAAGTCATCACTAAACAATATCTTTTAGTAGCGACTTAGAAAATTGCCAATAAAAACTGAACTTTTATGACGACCTTCTAAGTTGTCATTAAAAATTAGAGTTTTTGTGACGATTTGATTGAGTCGCCACTAAAAGTTACACTTTTAATAACAACTTTCCAGAATCATCATTAAAAGTGTGGACTTTAAATTTGTAAACTAGACTTCCAATGACGATTTATGAGTTAAATTCAAATTTTTATTGACAACTATTGAGTAAAACAAACTAAAAAAATAAAATCAAAAGTCCTCACATATTCTCACTATCTCTGGAAAACCAATCCGCACCTTCCTTTTCTTTGCTACCAAAATTTGTATTTCGTTGTCTTCTCCCTCAATCTCTCTATGTCATTTCTCTCCCTGAGTTTGCTTATCAATTCTCTTGCTCGATGCCCCTATTTTTTCTTTCTTGGCTTCGCTTTCTCTTTCATCTCTGTTTGGTTATCTCAATCTCTCGTAGCTTCTCTTTGGATTTTACAAAAAAATCTTTGAGAACTCTAGTCTTTTTTCAATCTTTCTCTAATGCCCTACATACTTATCTAAAAGATGAAAAATCCATACTAGTATTAGAACGGAGTGAAGAATTAGGGTTCAAAATGCATTTTTGTGGGATTTAGAGTTCAAAATGGAGGAGATAAATGGAGTGAACAACGGGATGCAGAGTCACTAATATTGGCCTTTTTTCCCTTATCTACATTCTGCCCCCCTTGAGTAATGCTTAGAGATAAGATGCCGATAGTTTCCATTAGTAAGATTTTTTATGTTTTGTTGAAGTTTATTCTACTTTCTTGCCTCTATCCATCCTTGTTGCATATATGCATAGGGATTTTTTTTATATATGCAGAGGGATTTTATTATATATTTTGCCCTGGTCCATCCTTGTTTCTTTCTTGCAACTTATATTTTGGTTTTCAGCTCAGTTCTTTAAGGGAACTATTTTATTATATATGCAGAGGGATTAGGCATCTTTGTGGCATAATTAATTTTCTACCTATTTTTCTTTTCTGTTGTTGTTTTCATTTTACTACTTTATAATGTCAAAAGGGATTTGCATAATGTTAAAAGGGAATTTTCTCTCATAAAGTATTATTGTAGAAGCATACCAGATTAAGAAATTACATCCTTCTTTTAATTATTGTTATTTGAAACATGGTCAGTTTTCTACTTATATATATATATATATATATATATATATATATATATATATATATATATATATATATATATATATATATTCTTGTGATATATACGTGATAGATATCATTTAAGGAAATCATGATGGGTGCCAGTTGAAGGATTCAGAGAAAGAGTGGAATATCCCACTAGCTTTAAACTAGTTCACCAAAAGATTGGCAAGAACATTGGTATGAAAATTGATAGAACTCTTGGATTAGAATTGGATTTTACTTTTTGGTGATTATGATGCATGGCTCTGATTTTCATTTCACTTGTATCATTTGAAGTTTATTATAGTTCATCTAAGCCTATATTTGTTCTTTACATTCTTCACGTAGTAGTCTGTTAGGGATGAACATGAGTGTGAGGATAATGAAATTGGGGATCAGTTGTTGGGCCACAATAATAGGTCCAGGGTATAGAGAGTTTATGAGAGGAAGAATAAGAGGATAGGGGCAAAAGGGTCTTTGGTTGGAAAGTTAGTTAGTAGTGGGGGAATATAGGAGATGTTGCAGGAGAAGGAAAGGGCATGAGAACAGTAACTAATTTTATCAAAGGGGACGAGATACTTGAGTTTAGGTATTTTATAGGAGATTGACTCCAGGGAAGGATTATTCACTGTAGTCCTTACTTATTATTATTGAATTTTCTATCCTGGTTCCATCAATTGGTCTGACCTGTCAGATCACACAATGCCACCAAAAACAACTAGAGAGGCACTGGAGGCTCGTTTGTCTGCCATGGAAGCAGTTGGTACGCGGGTGGAAGGATTGGAAGCAATCTTGGGGGATTTTCAGGCAGCATTGATGGAAATGCAGCATTCTCAATTAGAGATGTAGAGGTCAACGTTTGAGAATATGCAACAGTCACAAGAACATTTACTATAAACGTTGTAGAAGGAGATGGAGAAAGCAGTTGGAAAAAGAGTAGAAGGGGACCAAGGGAGGTTTGGACCATCGGAGGTTTCTTCCTCTACAGAAAGACCAATGAGAAACACGATGAGATAGCCAGGGTTGGGAGTGTCCCAAGATGGATGGGATGAGTATCGTATCTTGGCAAAGAAGGTTGAGCTTCCCGATTTCCATGGAACGGATCTGATGGGCCAGATTTAGAGAGCAAAGGCTTATTTTGAAGTACACAATACTCCAAAAGACTTAAAGGTGAAGCTGTCACGACTCTGTATGGAAGGAAACACTATACACTGGTTCATGTTATTGAGGGAGATGAATCAAAACCTTTCGTGGGTAAAACTTAAACAGGCATTGTTGCTGAGGTATGGGGGAACGATTTACAATAATCCCTGTGAGGAATTGTTTGTACTACACCAAGCAGGAATCGTTGAGGAGTATATCGATAATTTTAGCCTAAGTTTCTCGATTGTCAGAGGCTCAATATCTGGGATATTTCATGGGGGGCTTTCATCCAGAGTCATAGTGGTGCGCGATGTAGATTACAAGAGACATGGAACGTGAAATTGAGGGCATTGTTGTGGACACAGAGGTAGCTGTGTACCGTTCATGGATGGGTCAAAATGCTGCGGGTAGATTTTTTGGGTCGGGTACCACCCACATAACCCAAGAAGGGCCCAACCCGATTAAGCCTGTCTCAAATGTGAGTGGAACGGCGTCACATGGGCAAGGGAGAGGAACATCATCATTTTCTTCTACATCTTGGTGTATAGTAGGACCGAAAATGGCAACGCTAAAGACAATGAAGTTGGAAGGGGAGCTTATGGGAGTACTCATTTTGGTGTTAGTTGACAGTGGGGCCAATCATAATTTTGTGCCTCCACAAGTAGTGTCTGCCTTAAATGTTCTAGTAGACTCGTGCAAGAAATTTGGAATGAGGTTAGGTGATGGTAATAGGATCCTTACGAAAGGAAAGTGTGAAGGGTTGCCTCTACAGTTGGGTGACAATAACATTATGATTGATGCTTACGTCTTGGATCTAGTGAGAGTAGACATGATTTTGGGAGTAGCTTGGTTGGAGACTTTGGGAAAGGTTATGATGGACTGAAAAGTAATGCCCATGACTTTCCAATCAGACAAAGGAGAAGTAAGGCTTCAAGGGGTCAAAGATGCGGGTTTTAGTCGTGACAGGTCTGAGATCAGTGCTGGTTCTCTCTTAGGATTATGGATTCATATACTATAGTGGTTGAAGGTGTACTATGGCAAATTGCAGATGATTTGAAGGTAGTGGAAATGGAGGAAAGCACCATACAGCAGAGACAGGACTTAGAGGAACTTGTGAGAAATTTCTCTAAAGTGTTTAGAGAAATGGTAGGCCTTTCGCCTCATTGGGAGGTTACTCATCATATTGTGCTGAAAGAAGGAACAGAACCGATCAAAGTGAGACCCTATCGGTATTCACATCACCAGAAGGATGAGATAGAGCAACAAGTCCTTCAGTTGCTCAAGCTGGGAATTATTTGTAATAGCTCAAGCCCATTCTCTAGTCCAATAATCTTAGTTAAGAAGAAAGATAGCTCATGGAGAATGTGTGTGGATTATAGGGGCCTTGAATAAAGTTACAATTCAATACAAGTTTCTAATACCTGTAGTTGATTGTTAATTGATGAACTACATGGGGCGAGTTTTTCTTTCTCAAAGTTGTATCTTAAATCGGTTTATCATCAGATCTGATTGAAGGAGGAATGTAACATCCCTAATTTCGTTTCATGTATTAATGAAAGTACAAAAGTATTCAAAGTAACATCCATAATTTCATTTCTTTTATTGATAAAGGAAATAAAATTTATTAGACAATTTTTAGATATCGAAGGAAATATAATCCTTAGAAATTCTTCACCTTATGTGTATGTATAGAAATATTCTAATATTAATGGAATAGGTAAAGAAAGAAAACCTAAGAGGAAATATTAAAAATAAACATGCTAAAGAAAGGTGAAATTCTTAGGTAAGGAAGATAAATTTTTATGAAGTAAGTAAAGGTCTTAAAATTTCAAGAAGATTAGATTAGGGTAATTTTTCTTAATTTAAGAGCAAAAGTTACTAAGTTTAGTATCTCCATCCATAAATTGGGTTTTCACCTATGGACACTTCATATAGAGTTTTTCTACTTCACATAAATTTTTAGCAAGCCAATAGGATAGCCCAATGAAGAAATAAAACATAGACTTGGACTAGGATATAGAAATTGGACCGGTAGTCCAAAAATCATGAAAATGTGACCAAGCCCATTATGAAAGGTAGAATTTTAACCAAAAGTAAAGAAAATGGGCAAGAATGAGCCCAAACCCAAGAGGAAAAATAAAAATTAAAATTAAAATAAAGTGATGATAATACAAGTGGCATTAAGACAAAAATTTAGCAAGTGGTGTGATATCCTACATTCATAATTTTAGCAAGTGGTATGATAATACAAGGCTTTAGGACAAAACATCTATATCCTACACTCATAATTTTAGCAAGTGGTATGATAATACATGACATTAGGACAAAACATTCCTATCCCACACAAATAATTTCAACCAAATAATGGAGATTCAATGGCAATAAATTTGCCACCTAAAAAGGCAAACCTATCATACTTGATTAAGAGAAAAGAAAAAGGAAATGAATCCCTAAATCAAAGGAACCTTCTCCCTTATCTTAGAAACATATTATCATAATTTTCAAAATGCAAATCTCCTTTTTCTATGCATATCTTGACTAAGGAAGAGGAAGACAAGAATATAAGTTGTTTGTTTTCAAAAAATTCAACCAAGTGTATCCTAATTGTGATAAGGTAGACCCATGATCATGAAAGGTGAATTATTTGATGGTCTATTTTTCTATATCATGTTACATATTATGTAAGTTTGAATACTTAGGTTGGTGTAGATAGTTCTGCATAGGTATGGCTATGGTTGGCAAAATTTTTAGCATTATTTTTAAATTTCTGGGAAGAATCCTTAAGGAATTTAAAGAAATAGTTAACATGAAAAATGTAGATCTATGTCTTACGGATTTTTAGCCACTGGAATCACTCAATTTGGATTCTGTATGACGTAGATATGGTCTGATTAGTATGCAGTGGTCAGAAATTGGTTAATCAGGGAAGAATATTTTAGAATAGTTTCTGTGTTTTAATTTCTGGCAACTTTCTGTAGGGAATTAAAATAAATGGTTAACATAAGAATTATATATATATGTGTCTCGGATTTTTTTGCCATTAGAATCACTCAATTTGGAGTCCATATGAGGTAGATATGGTCTGATTAGTAAGCAGTGGTTAGAAAATGGTTAATCAGGGAAGAATATGTTATGATAGTTTCTGTGTTTTAATTTCCGGGAACATTCTGTAGGGAATTAAAACACATAGTTAACATAAAAATTATAGATATATGTGTCACGGATTTTTATCCACTCTAATAACTTAATTTCTAATTTTTATGAGGGAGATATGGATCGATTAGTAGGCAAAGGTCAGAACCTATCCGAGAAGAAATAACATGTACATTGAGGGAGTAATATCACCTTGATTTCTTAATATTTCGCTAAACTGTTCAACATAATAGTTTTAGATAATTGTTTTATCTTGCAATTGACACCAAGATCACCTACATCGGAGTTCAATTGAGGGAGTTATGATTTGATTAGTAAGAGAAGGTTAGATAGGATGAAAACCTCCATCAAGAAAATAAAAAAAATAAAATTAATATTTAAAAAATAAGAAGAATCTTATAAATGAAAATAATAAATGACTAGTATATGACATAGCCATTGCCATTGTATGAACTTCTTACCATCTTAAGTGTGAAATTTTGACATGAAAATATTTTATAAAGTGATATTTGAAATGATTATGTTCATGGCAAGATTACCAATAATTTTTGGTAATAGTTATATTTTGTTGAACATACTTGTTATTAAAAGCATATTTTTAGCTATCATTGTGAAAAGAAAAGAAATGAGCACGGTTACATGGCAATCCGTGTGGTGCACCATTAGGGAACGCCCTACCAACGGTTATGATCATGTTAATGAGAAAGGAAAGAGAAAGTGGGCCATGTCAGACGGTGCGAGAAAAGCCCGTACTAGAGAGTAGAAAATACTCACCCTGACCAGGGTAGCTTAATATGAGAATAAATTGATAGTCATAATATGATATTATGAAAATAGTTAATCCTGTCATACATGTTATTATTGTACGATTCTCATGTGCATAGATATAGTGCATCCATGTGACCAAAGATATTTGCTGTAGTTTATATAGCTGGACATGACGTGATGAGCTATATTGATGATGATTTATTGTTGAACTTACTGGGATTTAATTCTCACTATATTTCCATATCATGTTTAGAAAATTAGTTATGTAGATTTTTCTATGGCTCTGTCTTTTAGTGCACGTTGGATCAAGTACTTTATGTTGGGCAGATCCCAGAAGCAAATAAAATGTTTATGGTCGAGTTGGCTTAGATCCCGGTGAAGGTGCAACCACCCGCACCTGTATCTCCAGAATTGGTCAACCAGAATAAATAAAATGTAGATTTTTATGTGTTTGATATGTTGTATGTATGTTTTTATTAATGACATATATGTAAACTCTGTATTGTATAAATTAAATAAATGTTATTTTGAGTTAAGTTGTAACGAGGTAATAACTTCATGGTATTTAAAAAAAAAATTGATACTTAAATGGAGTTGTTACATAATTGGTACCAGAGCAGGTCGATCCTAGATGGCCAGTGGGTGGATGATTATCTGAATCGATCTTATAGTGTCTTGAGTATGTTTGTGGTTGTGCTGTGTAGGGATTAGTGAATTCATATAGGTAAGAAATTACTAGTGTTTCCTACTTACATGCCGAGGTGGTGTTATGATTGCTGTTAAATATTTTTGAACTAACTATTGGTCTTGATCACCTCAATAGCAACATAACTTTTTTTTTGCCACAGTAGGAAATGGCACCACCAAGGAGGAATCCGAAAAATAATGCGGAGGAAACCCTGCACAACCTGGCCACGGCAATTTAAGACCAAGTCATGACCACTAATCAAATTCCACAATACCTCCAGAATGCTAATAACTCGAATGGTGTGAATGGTGTTAACAATCGGATGGCTGTAAATGATAACGGCATATCCGAGTTCCTGAGGACTAGGCCACCTTGCTTTCAAGGCGGCTTTGACCCGATTGTAGTTGAAAGATGGATAAGGGAGTTAGAGAAAATCTTTGAAGTGATGGGCTGTACTGAAGAGCAGCAAGTAATCTTTGCTGCATATATGCTAAAAGATGAAGCATAATACTGGTGGCGTGGAGCTAGAGAACTTTTAGCTTACCAGGGAAGTCAAATCACTTGGCAGGTGTTCAAAGACACCTTTTTGAAAAAGTACTTTCCAAGTACTGTGAGGGCAGAGAAAGAGATCGAATTTCTCCAACTCCGGCAGGGTAGCATGACTATAGACCAATACATCGCGAGGTTTGAGGAATTGTCTAAGTTCTCCTCTTATCTACGATTTAACCCTGATGAAGCATGGAAAGCTGTTAAGTTCAAAGCGGGACTGAACCCGGACATAAAGAATGCTGTTGTAGCTATAGAGATTAGGGAGTTTGTGCCTCAGATCAATAAATGTAGACTCTTGGAGAAAAGTTTAAAGGCAGTGGAGGACGAAAAGTAAAGGCAAAACCTATGAAAAAAGAAGAAATTTTTTTCCAACCCTAGCAAGAACGTGAGAAGAAGTTGATATAGAGCTGGTAAGAGGCCATTAACTGCGGGTCCCAGACCTTTCCAACAAGACCTCGCCCTAGTCAAGTGCGCTAAGTACGGACGCATGCATGGTAATCGGCCATGCTACATGGGACAAGATGTCTACTTCAACTGTGGACAGAAGGGTCATTTTACGAGAAACTATCCACAGAATGTGGGGAAGCATCCAGAACAGAGGCCTCAAGTGAAAAGAAGGGTTTTCACCCTGAGCGGCCAAGAGGCAGCTCAATCTTCTGAAATAATTCAAGGTACATGCTATATCTATAGATTTGCTCTTATGGTGTTATTTGACACTGGTGTTAGTCATTCATTTATATCGGAAGAATGTATTAGGAAGTTTCAGTTTCCTATTTCTGAAACTCCCTATGAGCTATCCGTAGTAACCCCTACAGGGGAAAGGGTATTAACTTTCTCTGTATGTAAGGACTGTCAAGTCACCATCCAGGAGAAATTTTTTTCTGTAGACCTCGTCTGTTTACCTTTAAGAGGTATTGAGGTCATTCTAGGGTTAGACTGGATGTCTAGAAATCGTGTC
This sequence comes from Gleditsia sinensis, assembly GCA_037074535.1. Classification (NCBI taxonomy): domain Eukaryota; kingdom Viridiplantae; phylum Streptophyta; class Magnoliopsida; order Fabales; family Fabaceae; genus Gleditsia; species Gleditsia sinensis. Next base: position 21,414,786 of record CM073476.1, read on the forward strand.
TTACTGAATTGTTATAACAAGACCGTTGAATTTCTACCTCCTACTTCGAAAGAGGAGGTCTAGTTATTGATGCTTAATGCCAATCAAGTTAATAGGGAGTTGAAGAATGGAGTACTTGGATATAATCTCTTGTATTTATCAAACCTAGAAGTCGAATCGAAACTTGATGAAATCCCAATAGCCAACGAGTTTCCTGAAGTATTTCCATAAGATATTCCAGGCTTACCTCCCAAGAGTAAGATAGAGTTCTATATTGATCTCCTATCTAGGACAGGGCCTATCTCTATTGCACCATATAGAATGGCCTCGAAGGAACTACAGGAACTCAAGTAACAGTTGGAGGAACTATTAGACAAGCAATTCATTAGACCAAGTGTATCACCTTGAGGAGCTCCTGTATTGTTTGTTAAGAAGAAAAATGGGAGCTTGAGACTATGCATAGACTACAGACAGCTGAATAAGGTGACTATAAAAAATAAGTACTCTCTCCCTAGGATAGATGACTTATTGGATAAACTAAAGGGAGCCTCCATCTTTTCTAAAATTGACCTGAGGTCTGGATATCATCAGATTAGGATCAAGGAGGAGGACGTGCCAAAAACTACCTTCAGGATTAGGTATGGGCACTATGATTTTTTCGTAATGTTCTTCGGGTTGACGAATGCACCTGCAATTTTCATGGATTACATGAATCGCATTTTTAGACCCTACCTAGATCAATTTGTTGTAGTGTTCATTGATGACATCTTCATATATTCTAAGAGTGAGAAAGAACATGAACAATATCTCCGAATCGTGCTGCAAGTGCTGAAAGAGAAAAAGTGATGTGAACCCCTGATATGAACCTCACCAAGAGTAGTGAGACCCGGAATCAATATAGGATCCAAGTTGAAGGATCGTGTTCTAATCAGATTTATAACAAGAATAAATTAAAGAAAAGGACCTTGACCCGTTATCTATAAAGAGATAAGAATAAAAGGTATAAGAAATATTGTAGACGCCACACTCAAGAAAGATGAAGAAGATTGTGAGTGATAAGTCTTACTTGAACGCCACAAGATAAATCTTGATAAGTTCATAAAAGTTCTTTAAAGAACCAAAGAAAAAACACTCTCAATAATATAAATGATAATCTGAATTGTTAATGAGCACACATGCCTATTTATAGGCCAATAACCTAATCTAACAAGGAAAAGTAATAGAAAACTCCTATAGAGTAAGGAACTCCTATAGAGTAAGGAACTTAAAAATAAGAAACTCCTACAGAACTAGGAAAACCTCTTCTAGTCAGACAAGGAAAGCTAGGAAAAAACTCTTCTAGTCAAACAAGGAAACCATCAAATACTAAACTTTCCTAGTCAATTAAAGTAAAATAAATCAGAAAAAAATGTAGCCTAAATTGGGCCATAAAATAACTCATTGATTTTGGGCCTATATTCAATTTCAGGCTTGAATCTTCTTATACTTTAGGTCCATATTTAAATTGGCTGGTCTTGGCCCATATTTAAATGTGTTTTAATGACATGGACCAGTTTTGGCTCTTCTTTTGCCGTAATGCAAATATCTCCTTGATGGGCCTCTAGGATTAGACTATTAAGTACTTCTTTGAATATTCTAGCCCGAGCTCTTGTAATAAGTCCAACTGGGACTTGAAGCGGGTCCGCATTCCATTTCCGTTTGTCAGCCCTAGCCATGATCTCATCATTCCCCTCCTCTTGAAAAGGATTTGTCCTCAAATCATTACCTACATCAAATGGAGACAAGTCAGAAACATTAAAAGTTGCACTAACATTATACTCACCTGGAAGATCTAATTTGTAGGCATTATCATTGATCTTTTCAATCACTTGAAATGGACCATCCCCTCTTGGATGTAATTTAGATTTCCTTTGATCTGGGAACCTTTCCTTCCTCATATGCAACCAAACCCAATCACCGGGCTCAAATACAACTTTCTTGCGCCCCTTATTAGCTTGTTTGACATATTGCTCAGTTTTTCTCTCAATGTTTTGTCGAGCCTTTTCATGAATCTGCCTAACAAATTTAGCTTTCTTCTTTCCATCTAAGTTAACACGCTCAGCCATAGGTAAAGGAGTTAAATCCAAAGGAGTTAAATCCAAAGGAGTTAATGGATTAAACCCATACACAATTTCAAAAGGTGAAAACTTAGTTGCAGAATGTACGCTCCTATTATATGCAAACTCAACATGTGGCAAACATTCCTCCCATGATTTCAAATTTTTTTGTATTATTGCACGTAACAAAGTAGATAAAGTCTGATTAACTACTTCAGTTTGACCGTCAGTTTGTGGATGACAAGTAGTAGAAAATAAAAGTTTTGTCCCTAACTTACCCCACAAAGTCTTCCAAAAATAGCTTAAGAATTTTAAATCTCTGTCAGACACAATACTCCTAGGCATGTCATGCAATCTCACAATTTCTTTGAAAAAAAAATCAGCAATATGTGAGGCATCATCAGTTTTATGACATGGTATGAAATGTGCCATTTTAGAAAACCTATCAACAACCACATATATAGAATCCCTACCCCTTTTTGACCTAGGTAAGCCTAGTACAAAATCCATAGATATGTCCATCCAAGGTTCATTGGGTATAGGTAAAGGAGTATATAACCCATGAGGTTTAGTTGTAGATTTAGCTTGTCTACAGATGATACACTTTTCACATATCTGTTCTACATCACGTTTCATATGAGGCCAGAAGAAATGTTCATGCAAAACAGCCCAAGTCTTGGATATGCCAAAATGTCCCATCAAAGCACCTCCATGAGCTTCTCTAACAAGCAAGTCACGTAATGAACATTTATGCACGCACAATTTATTTTCTCTAAACAAAAATCTATTATGCCTAAAGAACTTACCAAACGCAACTTTCTCACATGCATTGAATACATTACAAAAATCAAAATCATCAACATACAAGTCTTTTATATATTTAAACCCAAGCAATTTTGCATCTAAAGTAGAAAGTAAAACATTCCTTTTAGACAATGCATCAGCCACAATGTTTTCCTTACCTTTCTTGTACTTAATCACATAAGGAAATGTTTCAATAAACTCTACCCATTTGGCATGTCGCTTGTTTAGCTTGTGTTGACCCTTCAAATGTTTTAAAGATTCATGATCAGTGTGAATCACAAACTCTTTTGGCCAAAGATAGTGTTGCCAAGTTTTCAATGCCCTAACCAATGCATACATCTCTTTGTCATATGTCGGATAGTTTAAGGTTGCTCCACTTAGTTTCTCACTAAAGTAGGCAATGGGACGCCCTTCTTGCATTAGAACTGCTCCAATACCTGTTCCTGAGGCATCACACTCAATTTAAAAAGTTTTTGTGAAGTTAGGTAAAGAAAGTAAGGGTGCATTAATCAATTTTTCTTTAATCAAATTAAATGCCTTTTCTTGTTTATCACCCCACTTAAACCCCACATTCTTTTTTATGACTTCAGTCAAAGGTGCAGCTAGGCTACTAAAATCTCTTACAAACCTTCTATAAAAGCTAGCTAACCCATGAAAACTTCTAACATTACCCACATTTGTAGGGCTTGGCCAATCTTGAATTGCCTTTACCTTTTCTTCATCCACCTCAATTCCTTTAGAACTAATAACAAATCCAAGGAATGCAAGTTTATCTGTGCAAAAGGTACACTTCTTGATGTTAGCAAACAACTTTTCTTTTCTCAAAACGTCTAAAACAAGTTTTAAATGCTCAACATGTTCATTCAAGCTTTTGCTATAAATTAGAATATCATCAAAGTACACAACCAAAAATTTGCCAATAAAAGTACGCAAAACATGATTCATCAGTCTACTTGGTGCATTAGTTAATCCAAATGGCATAACTAACCACTCATATAAACCATATTTTGTTTTAAAAGTAGTTTTCCATTTATCACCTTCTCTCATTCTAATTTGATGATATCCACTTTTAAGATCAATTTTTGTAAAAACACAAGAACCATGCAATTCATCAAGCATATCATCTAATCTAGGAATGGGATGTCTATACTTTATAGTGATATTATTAATAGCACGGCAGTCAACACACATCCTCCATGTCCCATCCTTCTTAGGCACAAGTAACACCGGAACTGCACAAGGACTCATGCTCTCTCGCACATACCCCTTCTCCATGAGCTCTCCAACTTACTTTTGAAGCTCTTTTGTCTTCTCCAGATTACTTCTATAGGCTGGCCTATTTAGAATTGATGCTCCGGGTATAAAATCTATTTGATGCTCAATTCCCCTAATTGGTGGTAAGCCATTGGGTATTTCTTCGAGGAATACATCCTCATAATCTTGCAAAAGAGAAACTACAACACTAGGCAAAGAAGAGTTAAATTCATTAATACTTAAACAAGTCTCTTTGTACAAGAGTACAATTAAAGGCTTATTTAAACACAATGCTCTTTTGGCTTCACTCTCTCTTGCATAAAAAATCGTTTTTTTTTCTCTCTTTCTCTTGATTCAACCTCTCTTTCTTTTGAAACATCACTCACTTTTTTTATGTCACTCACTTTTTTCAACTTCACTTGATCTTCAAACACTTGCTTTGGAGTTAAGGGCACAACAGTGATTTTTCTTTTATCATGTACAAATGAGTATCTATTGGTATAACCATCATGAATTACATGTCTATCAAATTGCCATGGTCTTCCCAAAAGAATATGTCTTGCCTGCATTGGCACCACATCACATAAAACTTCATCTTTGTACTTTCCAATGGAGATTGACACCAACACCTGTTTAGTCACCTTAATTTCTCCACAATCATTCAACCATTGTAGCTTATATGGCTTTGGATGCTTTAAAGTGGCCAAACTCAATTTTTCAACCAAACTAGTGCTAGCTACATTAGTACAGCTTCCCCCATCAATAATCATGCTACATACTTTATTATTAACATGACATCTAGTATGAAAAATATTTTCTCATTGTACCTCTTCATCTTGTTTGATTTGCACACTAAGAGCTCTCCTTGTAATCAAAAGTTCTCCATCAATGGGATACTCAACGTCACTTGCATCCTCCAAAGGGGGCATAGACTCATTATCGGACTCACCTTCGGTCTCAATGTCACCATCTTCTTTCAATATCATTACTCTTTTATTTGGACATTGACTAGCAATATGACCCATTCCCAAACACTTAAAACATTTAACATCTCTAGTTCTAGAAGGTTGGGAAACAATTTTACCTGCATTTGGTGTGCCTCTATTTTTAATTTCTTTGGAGGGTTTGACCTTGGGTTTTTCATCCCGCCTACTCCAATTCGACTTCCATGTTGAAGAAGAACTCGAATTTTGTCCCATTCTTGAGGATCCCTTCCTTTTTAATTGTTGCTCCACCTTTATGGCCATGTGCACCATGTCATCCAACTCCATATAATGTTGCAACTCTGCCACATTCGCTATATCACGGTTTAAGCCGACTAAGAATCTCGCCATTGTAGCTTCTCGGTCCTCCTCCACATTGGCTCGAATCATGGCTATCTCCATCTCCTTATGGTAGTCTTCAACACTTTTAGAACCTTGAGTAAGGCTTTGCAATTTCCTAAACAAGTCCCTATGGTAGTGGCTTGGAATAAATCGCCTCCTCATAATTGCTTTCATCTCCTTCCACGTCTCAATGGGTCTTTCTCCATTTCGTCTCCTGCTTAAAATCAATTGATCCCACCAAATAATAGCATAGTCAGTAAATTCAATGGCAGCCAATTTTACCTTTTTCAACTCAGAATAGTTGTGACAATCAAACACCAACTCCATCTTTTTCTCCCATTCTAAATAAACTTCTGGATCATTTTTACCTTGAAAGGGTGGAATTTTCATTTTAATACTTTCTAAATTATTATCAACCCGATTCCTAACTTCTCTAAACCTCCCACCATATCTCCTATTGTTGTCATTCAGATTCCTATCAACTTCATCAAAACCATCTCTATAATACCCTTCATCTTCAACACTTTCCCTTGATTGAACTCTCCCTTTCCTACGTATATTAGCAGTGTTTTGTGACTCTTCCACATGTGCATTCTCTACTCGATCTAACCGTTCATGAATTTGCTCCAGCTCCACTCTCAAAACTCTTCTCATCTCACTTACTAAAGCTTCCATCATCAACTTTGGATCCACCATTCCTGACACACCTTCGGAAGTAGTTTTGTCCTTGTTGTGGGACATGATTTTCCTGAAAAACAATGTTAGAGTAAAACAAATTCTCACAACACTAGCTTACGTGTTTCTCTCAAGATTAATGGCACTCACACTCGTGTTTACTCAAATTTTGGCTTTTACCCTCTTATAAGCTCACACCCTTTTGCCTTTTTCCTCTCTTAGTCCCCTCTTTCAGTTCTTTATTGAACTCAAAAAAACTCACACAAAAATTTTCTTATAATAATCCAAACTCAACTAATAGAGTACAAAGAGTTAAGGAAGAAGAAAAAGAACAGAATTTTAAGAAACAAAGGGAACAAAGCAATAGAACTTTAGAAAAAAAAACGGAATTAAAGACAAGATAAGAAGTTGAATAAGAAAAATCACACCACGAAGCAACTAGAATAGAAAGAAATAAATGACTAGAGAAAAAGAAACAATTGAGATAGCAAAAATAACCAAAATAAGAAAACCAAATATCAAAGCAAGAAAAAAAATTGATGCAATTAGAATTACTATATCACTCTGTTTTTTTTAAGATCAAAATGCAAAATCTAGGTGGAACTTGAATTTCAACAACAATTGGTTCTATTATTTTATTTTTTTCGAATTTCCTCTCTCTTTTTTCAGAATTCTGCACTACTTTTTTTTTCTTTTTTTTTTTCAATTTTGATTTTTTTTTGAATTTTTTTTTTCAAATTTTTTTTCTTCAGAATATGCACTTGAACTAAGAACACTAGAAATAAAACAAAAATTAGAAGATAAGAAGAATGAAGAATACAGAAAAAAAATACGAGATAGTAAGAAAGAATAAGAATAAGAAAACAAATAGGATAGATCAAACCTGATTTAGAACTTAGGCTCTGATATCAAATGATGTGAACCCCTGATATGAACCTCACCAAGAGTAGTGAGACCCGGAATCAATATGGGATCCAAGTTCAAGGATCGTGTTCTAATCAGATTTATAACAAAAATAAATTAAAGAAAAGAACCTTGACCCGTTATCTATAAAGAGATAAGAACCAAAGGTATAAGAAATATTGTAGACGCCACACTCAAGAAAGAGGAAGAAGATTGTGAGTGATAAGTCTTACTTGAACGCCACAAGATAAATCTTGATAAGTTTATAAAAGTTCTTTAAAGAACCAAAGAGAAAACACTCTCAATAATATAAATGATAATCTGAATTGTTAATGAGCATACATGCCTATTTATAGGCCAATAACCTAATCTAACAAGGAAAAGTAATAGAAAACTCCTATAGAGTAAGGAAACTTAGAAATAAGAAACTCCTACAGAACTAGGAAAACCTCTTCTAGTCAGACAAGGAAAGCTAGGAAAAAACTCTTCTAGTCAAACAAGGAAACCATCAAATACTAAACTTTCCTAGTCAATTAAAGTAAAATAAATCAGAAAAAAACGTAGCCTAAATTGGGCCATAAAATAACTCATTGATTTTGGGCCTATATTCAATTTCAGGCTTGAATCTTCTTGTACTTTAGGTCCATATTTAAATTGGTTGGTCTTGGCCCATATTTAAATGGGTTTTAATGACATGGACCAGTTTTGGCTCTTCTTTTGCCGTAATGCAAATATCTCCTTGATGGGCCTCTAGGATTAGACTATTAAGTGCTTCTTTGAATATTATAGCCCGAGCTCTTGTAATAAGTCCAACTGGGACTTGAAGCGGGTCTGCACTCCATTTCCATTTGTCAGCCCTAACCATGATCTCATCAAAAAGTTATATGCCAAATTGAAGAAGTGTGAATTTTAACTGTCAGAGATGAAGTTTCTCGGACATGTCATCTCTAATAGAGGGGTAGCCATAGATTCTAGCAAGATGGAAGTAGTGATTCAGTGGTAGAAACCAAAGACGGTTACGGAAGTCAAAAGTTTCCTGGGTTTGGTAGGATACTGCAGGAGGTTTATACAAAACTTCTCTCGTATAGCCTTGCCATTGACTAAATTGACTAAGAAGCGAAGTCCTTTCAAATGGACTGATCAATGTGAAGCTAGTTTCCAGAAGCTTAAGACAAGACTGACCACTCCTCCTGTTTTAATTATTCCAGACCCCACAGGATATTTTGAAGTGTATAGTGATGCTTCAAAGAAAGGGTTAGGATGTGTGCTGATGCAAGATAAGAGAGTAGTTGCTTACGCCTCTAGGCAACTGAGACCCCATGAAGGAAACTATCCAACCCATAATCTTGAATTGGCGGTAGTGGTGTTTGCCTTAAAGATTTGGCAACACTATTTGTATGGGGCAACCTTTGAAGTATATTGTGATCATAAGAGTCTTAAATACCTATTTGATAAGAAGGAGTTAAATATGAGGCAACGAAGATGGGTAGAATTCCTCAATGACTACAAGTTTGAGATAAAGTATCATCCCAGAATGGCGAATGTTGTAGCAGATGCCTTGAATCGAAAATCTCTGCACATGGGTCAGATGATGGTGTATGAGATGCAGATGCTAAAGGAGTTTCAAAATTTGAAGCTAGCCACTACTCTTACTCCAAAGAAGCTAGTCATTAATGGTTTAAGTATAGGGTGTGACCTTAGAGCTCAGATCAAAGAGGCTCAAACTCACGACCAATACTTACAGGATCATATAGACCAAGGTAATTTTTCTGTCATGGAAGATGGAGCAATCATGTATCAGGGAAGGATTTGTGTCTCTCAAGAACGAGAGTTGAGGACTAAGATCCTGCAGGAAGCGCATCAGAGTAAATACACAGTCCATCCTGGATACACTAAAATGTACCAGGATTTAAAGAGGATGTATTGGTGACTAGGGATGAAAAAGGACATTGCCGAGTTTGTTGCAAAATGTCTCATTTGTCAAAAGGTAAAGGTGGAGCATTAAAAGCCAGCGGGATTTCTACAACCTCTTGAGATCCCTAAATAGAAATGGGACAGTATCTCACTAGACTTTGTTGTGGGATTATCTAAGACTTCAGTGGGACATGATTCTATTTGGGTAATAATTGACAGATTAACCAAATTTGTTCACTTTTTACCCATAAAAATTAACTATTCACTGGATAAATTAGCCCAATTGTACGTCCAGAAAATAGTTAGACTGCATGGAATTCCCTTAAATATCATTTTTGATAGAGATCCGAGGTTCACATCAAGGTTTTGGAAGGCATTGCAGGAAGCTTTTAGTACTCAGTTGCGGTTCAGTATTGCCTACGATCCTTAGACTGACGGGCAGACAAAATGAACCATTCAAACCTTAGAAGATATGTTGAGGGCCTGTGTGATAGAGCAAGGTAAAGGATGGGATAAGTACTTACCTTTAGTAGATTTTGCTTATAATAATAGCTATCACTCTAGTATTAAGATGGCCCTCTATGAAGCTTTATATGGTGGAAAGTGCCGATCTCCACTATGTTGGTTTGAGGTAGGTGAAAAGAACTTGTTGAGTCCTGATCTAGTTCAACAAACTACTGAACAAATCAAGATGATACGAGACAAAATACTTATAGCTCAGAGTCGGAAAAATAGTTACTACGATAAGAGACATAGACCTCTAGAGTTTGAGCAAGGAGACCATGTATTTCTGAAACTTTCTCCGACTACTAGAGTTGGTAGGTTTCTCAAAACAAGAAAGTTAAGTCCGTGATTTTTGGGACCCTACCAAATTCTGAAGAAAGTTAGGACATCAGTATATCAAGTTGCTCTCCCACCTAATTTTTCCAACTTGCATAATGTTTTCCATGTATCACAGCTCCAGAAGTATCTTCCAGACTCCTCACAATTGATACGAGATGAACCAATCCAAATAAAGGAGAACATGACATACCAGCTAGTACCAGCATCTATATTGGACACTGACGTGAAGCAATTGCGGAACAAAACTATTCCCCTAGTTAAGGTGTTATGGGAAGGTTTGACTCTGGAAGAAGCAACTTGGGAGCTAGAAGAAGTCATGAGGAAGAAATATTTGAAATTGTTCTTATTAGGTAATTTCTGAAATTTTGAGGACAAAATTTCTTTTAGGGGGAGAGAAATGTAACATCTCTAATTTCATTTCATGTATTAATGAAAGTACAAAAGTATTCAAAGTAACATCCATAATTTCATTTCTTTTATTGATAAAGGTACATAAATATTTAATTAAGAAAATAAAATTTATTAGACAATTTTTAGATATCGAAGGAAATATAATCCTTAGAAATTTTTCACCTTACGTGTATGTATATAAATGTTTTAATATTAATGGAATAGGTAAAGAAAGAAAACCTAAGAGGAAATATTAGAAATAAACATGCTAAAGAAAGGTGAAATTCTTAGGTAAGGAAGATAAATTTTTGTGAAGTAAGTAAAGGTCTTAAAATTTCAAGAAGATCAGATTAGGAAAATTTTTCTTAATTTAAGAGCAAAAGTTACTAAGTTTAGTATCTCCACCCATAAATTGGGATTTCACCTATGGACACTTCATATAGAGTTTTTCTACTTCACATAAACTTTTAGCAAGCCAATAAGATAGCCCAATGAAGAAATAAAACATAGACTTGGACTAGGATATAGAAATTGGACCGGTAGTCCAAAAATCATGAAAATGTGACCAAGCCCATTATGAAACGTAAAATTTTAACCAAAGTAAAGAAAATGGGCAAGAATGAGCCCAAACCCAAGAGGAAAAACAAAAATAAAAATAAAAGTAAAGTGTTGAAATAATGGTGTAATTAAGATTAAGTGACATGGCATTAAGACAAAAATTTAGCAAGTGGTGTGATATCCTACATTCATAATTTTAGCAAGTGGTATGATAATACAAGGCTATAGGAAAAAACATCTATATCCTACACTCATAATTTTAGCAAGTGCTATGATAATACATATCATTAGGACAAAACATTCATATCCCACACAAATAATTTCAACCAAATAATGGAGATTCAAGGGCTAGAAATTTACCACCTAAAAAGGCAAATCTATCATACTTGATTAAGACAAAAGAAAAAGAAAATGAATCCCTAAATCAAAGGGACCTTGTCCCTTATCTTAGAAACATATTATCATAATTTTCAAATTACAAATCTCCTTTTTCTATGCATATCTTGACTAAGGAAGAGGAAGACAAGAACATAAGTTGTTTGTTTTCCAGAACTTCAACCAAGTGTATCCTAATTGTGATAAGGTAGACCCATGATCATGAAAGGTGAATTATTTGATGGTCTATTTAAGCAAAATCCACCCTTACAACATTGGAATTTTTGTCCAAGTGAGGGAGAGAAAAAATAGAAGCAAGGTAGAGTGAGGAAAGGAGAGGAAGAAAGGAAGAAAGAGGAAGGGGAAATCTAGAGGACTAAGTGCTCCAGGTAAGTTTAACAATATTTCTTTTTGAAGAAAAATTTTGAAACTTATAATATTTATATGAGATTTTGATCTTTTAACTTTGATGATTGGTCATGGATGTTGCTATATCATGTTACATATTATGTAAGTTTGAATACTTAGACTGGTGTAGATAGTTCTGCATAGGTATGGCTATGGTTGGCAAAAGTTTTACCTTATATTTTTAAATTTCTGGGAAGAATTCATATGGAATTTAAAGAAATAGTTAACATGAAATATGTAGATCTATGTGTCAAGGATTTTTAGCCACTGGAATCACTCAATCTGGAGTCCGTATGATGTAGATATGGTCCGATTAGTATTGAGTGGTCAGAAATTGGTTAATCAGGGAGGAATATTTTAGAATAGCTTCTGTGTTTTAATTTCTGGAAACTTTATGTAGGGAATTAAAACACATGGTTAACATAAGAATTATAGATATATGTGTCACAGATTTTTAGCCACTAGAATCAATCAATTTGGAGTCCATATGAGGTAGATATGGTTTGATTAGTAAGCAGTGGTCAGAAAATGGTTAATCAGGGAAGAATATGTTAGGATAGCTTCTGTGTTTTAATTTCTGGGAACATTCTATAGGGAATTAAAATACATAGTTAACATAAACATTATAGATATATGTGTCGCGGATTTTTACCCACTAGAATCACTTAATTTCTAATTTTTATGAGAGAGATATGGACCGATTAGAAGGCAAAGGTCAGAACCTATCCGAGAAGAAATAACATGTACATTGAGGGAGTAATATCACCTTGCTTTCTTAATATTTCTCTAAACTGTTCAATATAATAGTTTTAGATAATTGTTTTATCTTGAAATTGACACCAAGATCACCTTCATCGGAGTTTAATTGAGGGAGTTATGCTCTGATTAGTAAGAGAATGTTAGATAGGATGAAAACCTCCATCAAGAAAATAAAAAAAATAAAATTAATATTTAAAAAATAAGAAGAATTTTATAAATGAAAATAATAAATGACTAGTATATGACATAGCCATTGCCATTGTATGAACTTCTTACCATCTTAAGTGTGAAATTTTGACATGGAAATATTTTATAAAGTGATATTTGAAATGGTTATGTTCATGGCAAGATTACTAATGATTTTTTGTAATAGTTATATTTTGTTGAACATACTTGTTATTGAAAGCATATTTTTGGCTATCATTGTGAAAAGAAAAGAAATGAGCACGGTTACATGGCAATCCGTGTGGTGCACCAATAGGGAATGCCCTACCAACAGTTATGATCATGTTAATGAGAAAAGAAAGAGAAAGTGGACCATGTCTGACGAATCGAGAAAATCCTGTACTATAGAGTATAAAATACTCACCTTGACCGGGGTAGGTTAGTATGAGAATAAATTGATAGTCATCATATGATATTCTGAAAATAGTTAATCCTGTCATACATGTTATTATTGTACGATTCTCATGTGCATAGATATAGTGCATTCATGTGACCAAAGATATTTGCTATAGTTTATATAGCTAAACATGATGTGATGAGCTATATTGATGATGATTTATTGTTGAACTTACTGGAATTTAATTCTCACTATATTTTCATATAATGTTCAGAAAATTAGTTATGCAGATTTTTCTATGGCTCTGTCTTTTAGTGCACGTTGGATCGTGTACTTTATATTGGGCAGATCCCAGATTCAAATAAAATATTTATGGTTGAGTTGGCTTAGATCCCGGTGAAGGTGCAACCACCCGCACCTGTATTTCTGGAATTGGTCAACTAGAATAAATAAAACGTAGATTTTTATGTGTTTGATATGTTGTACGTATGTTTTAATTAATGACATGTATGTAAACTCTGTATTGTATAAATTAAATAAATGTTATTTTGAGTTAAGTTGTAACGAGGTAATAACTTCATTGTATTTTTTTTAAAAAAAATTTGATACTTAAATGGAGTTGTTACAAGGAAGATGTGGAAAAGACTGCATTTCGCACTCATGAGGGACACTATGAGTATTTGGTCATGTCGTTTGGATTAATGAATGCTCCGGAAACCTTCAAAGCAACCATGAACCATATTTTCAAGCCATTTTTGCACAAATTTGTACTAGTATTTTTTGATGACATACTAGTATATAGTGCAGATTGGAGTTCTCATTTGTGGCATTTAGCTATTGTTTTAGAGATTCTTTAGAATAATCAATTTGTGGCTAATAAAGGCAAGTGCAGTTTTGGGAAGAACACAGTGGAGTATTTAGGCTATGTTTTGTCTAAGGAAGGGGTTGTAGTTGATCCTAAAAAAAGTATCCATTGTGCTAGAATGGCCTATCCCTAACAATGTCAAAGGGGTCAGGGGATTCTTGGGTTTGATTGGATATTATCAAAAATTCATTAAGGGTTATGGAAGGTTGGCTAAGCCTCTTACAAAACTAACCAAGAAGGATTCTTTTACATGGAGATCAGAGCCACAACAAGCTTTTGAAGATTTAAAGAGGGATGTTATTGTAGCTCTTGTACTTGCACTCCCAGACTTTTCTAAGCCTTTTGCACTTGAGTGTGATGCTTTAGGTACTAGGTTAAGTGTTGTTTTAATGCAAGAGGGAAGGCCACTGGCATACTACAGCAAGGCTTTGTCCTCAGGTTACCTTTCTAAATCCATTTACAAGAAGGAACTAATGGCAGTAGTATTACCCATTCGACATTGGAGGTACCATTTGATGGGAAGATAATTTGTAGTCTATTCATATCAAAAAAGCCTAAAAGCCTTACTAACTTAGAGGATCACTATTGCAGATCAACAAAATTGGATGGCCAAGTTGTTGGGGTTCAAGTTTAAGGTAGTGTATAAACTGGGACCTGAAAACAAAGCAGCATATGCTTTATCCAGACTACCAGTAGAAGAGGAGCTGGCTGCCATCATATCCTACCCCATTTGGCTACAAGAAACGAAGCTGCTGGCTGAGATAAAAAGGGATGTTGAATTATAAAAAATAAGGGAAGCACTAGAATTTGACCCAAACAGTAAACCAGGGTTCTTAATGCAAAATGGGGTGCTATTTTTTAAGGAGAGGTTAGTGATACCTGCCAAGTTAGCATTAATCCCTACACTACTAAAAGAATTTCACTCTTTAGCTTCAGGGGGCTATTCTAGTTACTTGAGAACCTACAGAAGACTGGCTACTAATTTATATTGGGTTGGAATGAAGAAAACAGTGATAGAGTTTGTCCAAGCTTGTCCTACATGCTAACAAATGAAAAGTGCAGCAACCTTGCCTGGTGGGTTGTTATAGCCCTTACCCATTCTAGAGAGAATTTAGGAGGAAATTTCATTAGATTTCATTCCTGGACTTCCCAAATCCAAAGGACATGATGTAATTTTAGTGGTGGTGGATCGTCTCTCTAAATATGCCCATTTTATCTTATTGAAACATCCTTATTCGACCAAAAGCATCACTGTTGTCTTCATTAAGGAAATCATAAGGCTGCATTGTATTCCATTATCAATCTTAAGTGATAGAGATCCTATTTTTGTAAGTGAATTTTGGAGGGAGATCTTTCATTTATAAGGGACAGCCTTAAAAATGAGTTCTTCTTAACATCCAGAGACCGATGGGCAGACATAAGTAGTAAATCGATGTATAGAATCATATTTAAGGTGCTTTGCCTCTGAACAGTCACGCAATTGGTCTTTTTGGTTGCCCTAGGCTGAACTTTGGTATAATACTACATTCCACATCTTTACGGCTACTACGCCTTTTGAGGTAGTTTATGGACGTCTACCCCCTCCAATAGTTAAATTCCTATGTGGAGAAACTAAGGTGGAAGTAGTAGCAAATGAACTCTTAGATCGTGATAAGGCCTTAAGACAATTGAAGGGCCATCTTAGCAAGGCTGAAGATCAAATGAAGTACTATGTTGATAAAAAAGAGAAAGGTTGAATTTGCTGTTGGTGATTGGGTGTATTTAAAACTAAGACCTCATAAACAAGCATCCTTGTCACCACGCATCTACTCCAAGTTGTCTCCTCGATACTATAGTCCATTTCAAATCATTGGTCATCATGGGGAGGTAGCTTATAAACTTTGTCTCCCTCCTCAAAGACAGGTACACCCTATATTCTATGTCTCGCTACTAAAATAGGCCATTGGAGACCACACTGCTACTGCCATATTACCCAACGATATGGAGTCAAATTTGGTGATAGATCTTATGAAGGTTTTGGTTGTTAGAGAAAAGAAGGAGCATGGTCATTACTCACGGGAATATTTGATTTAATGGGCTGGTCTGGCTTTAGAGGATGCAACATGGGAAGAAGCCTCACCTTTAATTCACCAATTGCCACACTTCAGCCTTAAGGACAAGGCTGCTGATCTAGCAGGGGGTATTGTTAGGGATGAGCATAAGTGTGAGGATAATGAAACTGGGGATCAGTTGTTGGGCCATAGTAATAGGCCTAGGGTATAGAGAGTTTATGAGAGGAAGAATAAAAGGATAAGGGGAAAAGGGTCTTTGACTAGGAAGTTAGTTAATAATGGGGGAATATAGGATACGTTGTAGGAGAAGGAGAGGGCATGAGAATAGTAACCAATATTATCAGAGGGGACGAGATATTTGAGTTTGGGTATTCTGTAGGAGCTTGACTCCAGGGAGAGATTATTCACTGTAGTCCTTACTTGTTATTATTGAATTTTCTATCCTAGTTCCATCACAGTCTTTGTTGTTCTCTCAAGTTGAATGTCCATTATTCTTTGTTCTTACATGGGACTTGTGGTAGTTCAATTGACTATAGCTTTAGAACTCATAAAATGGGACATGTTTAATAGGGAAGATGGTTGCATCTAAGTTTCAAATTGCCCATTTTTTAAAGATTAACCGTCAAAACAATTTTGGATAGGTGCTGGTTCTATGTTATTGTCTTCCTAGACCAAATAAGCAACGGGTGTAGTGTTTTGTTCTAAATTTGCATGTGCATCATGGTAATTTTGGTAACAGGTCTTTATGGTATTATACATGTTGTAAAGTTGTCTTCTTTATAGTGTTAATAGTAATGATATTATTTTCATATCATACCACAATATGTAATTCTCTGTGAAACTTCATAAAAATGTCTGGAATCTGGATAGACATATTTGAATATCTTTGTATTAGAGAAATGGAATTTCTTTTATTCTCACATTTCAAACTGCACAGCAATTTTATTTTGGCTTTCAGTACAAAGGCTGAAAAATGTGATTGAGTTATCTCAGTGTTAATTGAGGTGTTGTTTGATGTATTGACATTGACCTTTACTCTCCTAGCCATGATGACTCAAGTGATTTGCTATGATAACATTAAGCCTTTAGGTTTTTGTTGTTGTTTATGTTTCAAAGTTTGTTATGTGCAACATAGGAGTCAGAAATTCTCCAAATATGCAGTTGGAATTGGCTCTGTGTTGCACTATTTTTTTTCATAGCAATATTCACCTAGTCTTGGCTTTGGCTAAAGATCATAGCAAACAATGTGGAACTCTTCTATGCTAGAAGCTCATCATTTACTGAGAAAATGTAACAACTCCATTTAAATATCAAATTTTTTTTTTAAATACCATGAAGTTATTACCTCGTTACAACTTAACTCAATATAACATTTATTTAATTTATACAATACAGAGTTCACATACATGTCATTAATCAAAACATACGTACAACATATCAAACACATAAAAATCTACATCTTATTTATTCTGGTTGACCAATTCCGGAGATACAGGTGCGAGTGGTTGCACCTTCATCGGGATCTAAGCCAACTTGACCATAAACATTTTATTTGCTTCTGGGATCTAGCCAACATAAAGTACTCGATCCAACGTGCACTAAAAGCCAGAGCTATAGAAAAATCTGCATAACTAATTTTCTGAACATGATATGGAAATATAGTGAGAATTAAATCTCAGTAAGTTCAACAATAAATCATCATCAATATAGCTCATCACATCATGTTCAGCTGTATAAACTACAAAAAATATCTTTGGTCACATGAATGCATTATATCTATGCACATAAGAATCATACAGTAATAATATGTATGACAGGAGTAACTATTTTTAGAATATCATATGATGGCCAATAACTTATTCTCATTTCAAGCTACCCCGGTCAGGGTGAGTATCCTCTACTCTCCGGTACGGGCTTTTCTCGCTCCGTCCGACATGGCACACTTTCTCTTCTTTTCTTTTTCTCATAATTATAATAATAACCGTTGGTAGGGCGTCCCCTACTGGTGCACCACACGGATTGCCATGTGACTGTGCTCATTTCTTTTCTTTTCACAATGATAGCCAAAAATATGCTTTCAATAACAAGTATGTTCATCAAAATATAATTATTACCAAAAATCATTGGTAATCATGCCATGAACATAACCATTTCAAATATCACTTTATAAAATATTTCCATGTCAAAATTTCACACTTAAGATGGTAAGAAGTTCATACAATGGCAATGGCTATGGCTATACTTGTCATTTATTAAGATTCATCTTCTTTTTTAAATACTAATTTTATTTCTTTATTTTCTTGATGCAGGTTTTCATCCTATCTAACCTTCTCTTACTAATCAGAGCATAACTCCCTCAATTTAACTCTAATGTAGGTGATCTTGGTGTCAATTTCAAAATAAAACAATTATCTAAAACTATTATGTTGAACATTGTAGCGAAATATTAAGAACTCAAGGTGATATTACTCTCTAAATGTATAGGTTATTTCTTCTTGGATAGGTTCTGACCTCTACCTACTAATCGGACCATATCTACCTCATATTGACTCCAAATTGAGTGATTCAAGTGGCTAAAAATCCATGACACACATATCTATAATTCTTATGTTAACCATTTATTTTAATTCCATACAGATAATTTCTAGAAATTAAAATACAGAAGCTGTCCTAACATATTCTTCCCTGATGAACCATTTTCTGACCTTTGACTACTAATAAGTTCATATCTTCCTCATATGGACTCCAAATTGAATGATTCCAATGGCATAAAATCCATGACACACATAGCTATAATTCTTATGTTAATCATTTATTTTAATTCCATACAGATAATTCTCAAAAATTAAAATACAGAAGCTGCCCTAACATAATCTTCCCTGATGAACCATTTTCTGACTTTTGACTACTAATCAGCTCATATCTTTCTCATATGGACTCCAAATTGAATGATTCCAGTGGCTTAAAATCCATGACACACATAGCTATAATTCGTATGTTAACCATTTATTTTAATTCTCATAAATTAAAATACAAAAGCTGTCCTAACATATTCTTCCCTGATGAACCATTTTCTGACCTTTGACTACTAATCAGCTCATATCTTCCTCATATGGACTCCAAATTGAATGATTCCAGTGGCTAAAAAGAAATGACACACATAGCTATAATTATTATGTTAACCATTTATTTTAATTCCATATAGATAATTCCCAAAAATTAAAATACAGAAGCTGTCCTAACATATTCTTCCCTGATGAACTATTTTCTGACCTTTGACTACTAATCAGCTCATATCTTCCTCATATGGACTCCAAATTGAATGATTCAAGTGGCTAAAAATCCATGACACACATAGATATAATTCTTATGTTAACCATTTATTTTAATTCCATACAGATAATTCTCAGAAATTAAAATACAGAAGCTATCCTAACATATTCTTTCCTGATGAACCATTTTCTGACCTTTGACTACTAATCAGCACATATCTTCCTCATATGGACTCCAAATTTAATGATTCCAGTGGCTAAACATCCTTGACACATATATCTTTAATTCTTATGTTAACCATTTATTTTAATTCCCTGCAGATAATTCCCAAAAATTAAAACACAGAAGCTAAAATTTTTTCCACCCATAGCCATACCTATGTAGAACTTTCTATACTAGTCTAAGTATTCAAACATACATCACATGCAAGATCAATATGTAACATGATATAGTAACATCATGACCAATCATCAAAGTTCTAAGATCAAAATCTCATATAAATATTATAAGTTTCAAAAGTTTTCTTCAAAAAGAAATATTGTTAAACTTACTTGGAGCACTTAATCCCCTAGACTTCTCCTTCCTCTTTCTTCCTTTCTTTCTCTCCTTTCCTCACTCTACCTTGCTTCTATTTTTCCTCTCCCTCACTTGGACGAAATTATAATGTTGTAAGGGTGGATTTTCTTATATAGACCACCAAATAATTTACCTTTCATGATCATGGGTCTACCTTATCACAATTAGGATATACTTTGTTAAATTTTTGGAAAACAAACAACTTATGTTCTTGTCTTCCTCTTCCTTAGTCAAGATATGCATAGGAAGAGGAGATTTGTATTTTGAAAATTATGATGATATGTTCTTAAGATAAGGGACAAGGTCCCTTTGATTTAGGGATTCTTTTCCATTTTCTTTTGTCTTAAACAAGTATGATAGGTTTGCCTTTTTAGGTGGCAAATTTCTAGCCCTTGAATCTCCATTATTTGGTTGATATTATTTGTGTGGGATAGGAATGTTTTGTCCTAATGCCATGTATTATCATACCACTTGCTAGAATTGTGAGTGTAGGATATAGATGTTTTTGTCCTAAAGCCTTGTATTATCATGCCACTTGCCAAAATGATGAATGTAGAATCACACCACTTGCTAAATTTTTGTCTTAATGCCATGCAACCTAATCTTTATTATTACATTATTATATCATCACTTAATTTATTTTATTTTATTTTTCCTCTTGGATTTGGGCTTATTCCTACCCATTATGGGCTTATTTCTACCCATTTTCTTTGCTTTGGATAAAATTCTACCTTTCTTGGAGGGCTTGGTCACATTTTCATAATTTTTGGGCTATTGGTCCAATTACTATATCCTAGTCCAAGTCTATGTTTTATTTCTTGCTTAGGTTATCCAATGGCTTGCTAGAAACTTATGTGAAGTGAAAAAACTCTATATGAAGTGTCCATAGGTAAAAACCCAATGTATGGGTAAAGATTTTAAACTTAGTAACTCTAATTCTTGAATTAGGAAAAATTACCCTAATTCAATGTTCTTGAAATTTTAAAACCTTTACTTGTTTCTAAAAATTTATCTTCCTTATCCAAGAATTTTGCATCTCTTTAGTATGTTATTTCTAATTTCTTTCCTATTAGGTTTTCCCTCTTTATTTGTTCTCTTAATGTTGGAAACATTTTCTATGCATATACATAAGGTGAAGAATTTCTAAGGATTATATTTCCTTAGATATCTAAAATATTGTCTAATAAATTTTATTTCCTTAATTAAATTTTTATGTACTTTTATCAATAAAAGAAACGAAATTAAGGATATTACAAAAAATATGGGTTAATGATTTTATGTCGAAGGTTGTAGCTATGGCAAATTTTTGCAAGAAAAATTCAGCCTTCCATGGTGGCATGGGTTTTGTGTAAATTGTAACAAAATTATTTGAACAGAAGGAAGACTTGATGAGACTACTTTTGGCATGAAGATTTGTTCTAATAATGTTAGTTTTCAGGATAACAAATTGGTATATTGGTCTGCCGAGATAAGACTGGATTTTATGCAAAAAAAGCTTGAAGATTTGAATTTATAGGGTATAGACAGTTATTCATCATGCACTGATGATGTAGTTTGTCATAAGTCATGGTATTTCGTGGCAGCTAGAAATAGTTTTACACATTACATTTTTCTTTTTAGATTAATTTTTTTTGGGGTTACTATGGTGATGCTAATTTCTCTTACATAATTCTTTATTACTCTTTTTGTATTATCATTGGTAACAAAATTAAAATATCTATGTCAGAGATGGCAATAAAGAATTGGCCCTTTTTTAAGAGCTAGGGGGTAGCTTGGTTCTAAAAACTGACCCTAGAATTTAGACATAAGATTGATTCATTTATAAATACAAAATTTTAACTATTTTTTAAAAATAATTTCCCTTTTTTTGAGGACATATGTTAGTACTTCCAAAGTGCACTTAAAGATCAAACGGTGAAAACTTTAACAATTTTAATTTTATTATATTGTAGTGAATTTCCAAAAATTAATTTTATAATTGTATGGATTATCAACTTTTGTTGTCTATCTTTCCATGTAGGCGATGATTTGTCGATTGATTCATTTAGACATGAGATTGATTCATTTTATAAATATGAAATGTTAACTATTTTTTAAAAATAATTTCCCTTTTTTTGAGGACATATGTTAGTACTTCCAAAGTGCACTTAAAGATCAAATGGTGAAAACTTTAACAATTTTAATTTTATTATATTGCAGTGAATTTCCAAAAATTAATTTTATAATTGTATTGATTATCAACTTTTGTTGTCTATATTTCCAGGTATGCCATGATATGTCTATTGATTCAAATAAAACAATAATGACATTATACAAGAGTCTTAATTAAAGACGTCAAGCTAACTCTTCTACAAAATTCATATAGTTAGTGTGAGAAGCGTTTATAAAATTTTGTTATTGTGTTAGAATTAGTTAATTTCATTTGTAATTAATTTTTTTTTTCAAATGTGACTAACTATATTACATTAAATGTTTGTGATTGAACTTATTGTTGTTAATATAAATTTAAATAAGATACTTTTCTTTCTATTATAAATTGAAAAAGATAGTTAATTTATTAATTACATATTTTATTTTTTAATTATTGTTTGGATTAATATTTATAAATTTTAATAATAAAAAAATTAATATAAATAAAGAGAAGTTTACACATATTTTTGGTGACCACTAGTGACAAAATAGGCATTTAATGTTTGGCAGCGACAAAAATTGCCACTAAGTCTACTTTTACTAACAAAAGATTATGTGGTCACAAAAGTTGCTATAAAAAGTTCAATTTCAGTGATAGAGTAATAGGTGATGACGTGGTGGTAATTAAAAGTTTAGTGGCGATTTTAAGATTTTTAGAAGCAATTTTTTCTTGTAGTTTATCAATTAATAAAATTTAAGTGTAATGAATGGTAAGTTTAAACAAACAAAAAAGTAAAACCTTTTAATCCAAGAATAACATATCTATACTGTTGACTTGATCACTATTATATTTTAGTGAGTTCCACCACGTCGTGATGATTCGCACCTTAAATTTTCAGGAGTCCTTGAATGGGCTGATGATGTTTTGTATGTAATCAAACCTCGGTGTCATATCACAGTACTGGTCTTTGAAACCTAATATTTATGTGGGTCTAAACTAAAAAAACTCAATAAAAGATCACACTGATGATAACATCGAATACATAGAAATATATCAACCACCTTAATATTTACTTTTAAAAAAATAACATGCCAAAAGCCAAATAATACATGAAATAAAACATCATATTATACTATGTATGCAGATATAAAAACACTTCATTCTGTTATATCTTAACTAAGAACCACCCAACGTTTTCTATGCTAACTTCTGGAACACTCTTTGTATACGACATTATTTGTTGATTGAAATGCCTGTGCCTCTTTATCACAAATAAAATTTTTTAAGCCATTCTTGCTTGTAATTCTGGAGACTGTAACATACAATTGGCCATGACTAAAGACTAGCTTTAGGAAATACAAACCAACATTTGAAAGAGATTGACCCAACTTTTGTTAATTGTCATTGCAAAACAAACAGCCAAGGGATATTGTCCTTTTTGTAGCTTAAAAGGCCACTTGATTCTGAAGAGGTTAACACCATTCTGGGAATTAAAACCTTGTGCCCAATGTTGTTAGCTGATATTACCTTTGCTTCAATGACATGATTTACCAACTGAGTGATTACAATCTTGAAGGACCTGAAAAGATGCTTGTTTATGAGCATCTGCCAAACAAAACCCTTGACCACTTTCCATTTGATAATGAGAGCTTTCTACCAAGCACAGACAAAGATATGGATGAATCTATTTTTTTTTGTCTGTTAGTGGGAAAATTGTAAAATCACAAAATTTTTGTAAAGTTCAATATTTTCTAAAAAGTATGACCATCTCTATGACGTATGGCCATTTCCAACCCTGTTCATATTGAACATGAATAATTTGCTATAAAAAAACAAAAGGATGAAGCAGCAGCAAGGGTGCACTATCCACAATCCACCCCTGTTCATATTGAACATGATCATACTTTGCTATAAAAAAAAAAAGGATGGAGCAGCGGCAAGGGTGCACTATCAACAAAATGAGGGATAAAACTGAACTTTCTATTGCACTGAACGTCTGTACCTAAAGGCAACTTGTAAAATTCTGCAACATTCAACAGTAATCTTCTCATAATTGACAAATAAGGAGGAAAAGCAAACCCAAAACTCATTTTCCAAAATTTCTTATGTATCAAAACTCGTTAAATTCAAGTAAGGATGCGCAGAAGACATATATCAACGTAAAATTTTTATCATAATTCCGTTACAAAGTAACATACTTCTTGTAGGAAGATAGTTTGCAGCAAGTTTAGAGAAGAACTCAAAATTCTAAAGTCTGCTAGACAGCGACTATATTAAGCCTCTTTTGAAAGCAAAAACCCAAATAATTTAAGGGAAAGAGATATAGTATAATTTACAGAATATCATGAGATCTTTTATTTTTGGTAACTTTGACTTTTATCTTTCAAATTAATGACAAATTATTTGTGAAAAAAAGCTAAAATCAGTATTTACATATTAAATTTACATGTTATTACCATATTCAGGAAAGTGGGCAAAGCTCTCCCCATGTAAGCCTTTATCTCAACATTTTGGCGCTGATGTACATCATGGTTCTTATCAAGGCAAATAACTTCTCCATCTTCTGATCTTCACTTTCTTCTTCTTCATTCTCTAGTTACCTTTTACTCCTATCTCCTTCCATGAAAGATATATTCAGCTTCTCTCTACTATTATTAGCAACTTCTGAATTTGAAGAGGAGAAAGAGAGAGATGATGGAATTTGAAAAGCTTGATAATTAATTGACATGCAAAACAAGTTAACACTATCTTTTTCTTTTCTTTCCACTAATCATATTAATGAAATAACGAGAATGCCCATGTACTTATATGCGCCGGCTTCTTTAGGTGTGAGAGTATCATAACTTCGTGTAAAAATTCTGGACATTATATTGATTTAAAAATTAAGAAAATATTGATTATTTAAGTCTTTTAAGATGTTGAGATATAGGATTGTAATAAAGCATATCATCATTATTTAGTTGTGCGCAAGATTTTTTATTATTTGCATGCTTTTTTTCATATGGAAATGGATGCTTGTTTTATACTGTAAATCTAATATATGTGTGTATATATATATATATATATATATAT
Organism: Gleditsia sinensis; assembly: GCA_037074535.1. Classification (NCBI taxonomy): domain Eukaryota; kingdom Viridiplantae; phylum Streptophyta; class Magnoliopsida; order Fabales; family Fabaceae; genus Gleditsia; species Gleditsia sinensis. Next base: position 21,439,599 of record CM073476.1, read on the forward strand.
TAAAAAAACTTATATATAGATACTGTTTTGAATATTTGTATGATTCTATTTCTTTATATATTATTTTAATGATATGAATTATTTTTATAAAAAATATACTACATCTCATTCACACACTAATTTAATTTTGAAGAAAAAATATACTTCTTTTTGGGGTATGATATGAAGAAACAGTGTATACAAAAACTAGAGTCTACAAAATTTATGCAGCAAATCAAGCGTTAAACTAAAACATTTCACCCAAACAAAATAAAAACAAAAGAAGGATCCAACCTATCAGCAGTCCTTGTTGCTAAAGGAAATCTGGTGACAGAAGTATATTGGGCCACATATATAATGATGGGCCACGATATAATGAATGGAAGTGGGCCTTCGGTACTTGTTTCTTTTCAACCCACGAGTGTGCCGTCCTACTTAAATCGTCTCTAATCGGTAGGGTTTGTTTTAGATTCAAGTTTTTCATGTTAACTAACTCTGGTGGCCTATAGAAATGATTGAGTTTTCTTATGTAGTTTGTGTTCATTCCCAAGCGACGTCTTTCTGGTTACTAGCAACATCTTGGCGGTGTGCGACTGATATATTCTTTATGGGCATGTTTTGTTTCTATCATACTAGCTACTTTTTAATTCTCAGTTCATATTTTTCTATTCATCAATTTTCTAAGGCAATCATAGTGATAATTTGCCTGGATTTCTTCAATATATCGTACAGGCAATATAATTGGCATGATTTTTTTTTATTAGGAAGAAGTAATGAAAAAGGGGGAGTTGGAAATAGGGTGATGACGCTCAAAGGGCCTGCAAGCTTGACCAAGGAAGTGAGTCTAAGCATGCAAAAGGTATGTGTAGTAAAGATACTATGTTTTGATAGCACTTTATCCCAATCTTATTTTCAAAGGTGGCGTTTGATTTATGAAAAAAATTATTCTCAAGAAAGTTATATTCTAAAATCTTATTTTCAAAAATGAAACTTTTAAAAAACTTGAAAAAATATGTTTGTTTGTCATTTCATTTTTTTTTAAAATAATTTGTTGTATTCCTATTAAAGAGTGGATGACAGTTAAGCCATTTCACTCTCAAAATTTTTCCATTTCTATGGAAATCTTTTATTTCCACCCTTACATGTCGGAATAAAATTAGTCTCTTTTCTTCATAGATTTTTTAGTCTTGAAAATGAAATTTTATCTTTAATACCAAACATGGGAAATTTTTTTTCTTACTTCACTTTCTCGGAAATCCTAGAACATAACTGATATCAAACACTAGCTAAAGGTGAGGGATTCTCGGGAATGAAATTTTATTTCTGATACCAAACATGGAAAAAAAAATTTCTTAACTCACTTTCTTGATAATCCTAAAAGATAACTGATACTGAACACTAGCTAAAGGTGAGGGAGGGTTACATGTGTTCCTTGTAGAGATAAAAGGGACAAAGTTTCAAAGAAGCACATCAACAAAAGGAGAAAAGTACTTTTGATTATTCTATTTTTGTCTAGATAAAAACTAGAAAGTTACATGTTTTTCATTGATTGAATAGGGTTTTGTGTCATACTCACTTTAACATTTATCTAACCAGTGATTGTCTTTCTTCTACTTTTCAGTTATCATGATGTTGATTGGGCTGCTTTTATTGTAGGTATAACTTTTTTACATTCATTTTAAAATTTTTGTCAAAGCTTGCTTGTCTTTTGTTTTAAAAGTTTAACATTCTTGGCCACCTTGAGGTTTGCATCACAGTTTATGATGAAATTAATTATTTTTATTGAAAAGAAATTGATTTAACATTTCTTCTTCCATTTAATTTTCTTTTATTATCATTTTAGTTCGAATAAGGTTCTAGTTGGCTTTCTGTCTCATGATTATGTACTCGTGTTTGCTATAAATTGATGCCTTTATCTCAATATTAACATTTGAAAATGCATGTAGCTAAAGTAGATACTTGTTTATCATGTTTATCTAAATACCGCAAGTTCATGGTGTAGCTGTAGTTAGTTTGGTAAGCATGTGTCATATCCGATAGAGACTAATGTATCAACTACTAGAATCTTACGAAACAAACTATCTGAATCAATAGAATTTAAGAAAAGTATAGGATGACAATTCCCAAACAATTAAAGTAAATAGATGATTGAATTCAATTATAAAAAGACCTAAGATTAAGGCTTACCACACTTATGATAATCAACAATCAAGACAAGTATTTCCAATTGCAATTATTTGAGATATCAGGGTTGGTTTAATTTAAGCTCATTTATAGCCTTTTTCAAGGTCTAATAACAATACCTAAGTTAATCTAATTGCCTACTTTTGTGGTTTAGGTTAACTTAAACTCTTTAAGTTCCATGCCAACCAACTGATTCAATTTGTAGAGAATCTTAAACTACTTTCATGATTAAAATACTTTTAATTAACTATCAGGTTATGACAATAATTTTCACCTTTCAATTCATCAGTTATTTACCTAAGATGTGACAAACATTAGTCAGACATTCATCAACACATATATGCATAGTAGTCAAACTGATTATCCACAAATAATCACAAAGGGAATTCAATACATCAGAAGTGGGTTTCCCCAATCCTAGAATATAATCTACTTACACATAATTGAATCAAAAAACAAACTAAATTTCATTAAATAAACCATGAATGTTTAATACAATCAAAAGAGAAAAAGAGATAGAGGTAGAGAGATAAAACTAGTGTAGAACACGGAGATGAATTTGAGATACAATATTCAATTCAATGTAAATTCTAGTCTAGAGCCTAAAGAAATTGAAATTTTGCTAAAAAAAACTAGCCCTAAAGTGTCTAGAATGTCTTCTTCTCCTCAGAAAATCGTGTTTCCCTCAATATTTATCTTGGCTGCATAAAACCTAACACACACAAAGCTATACGGACTTAAAGCACGACTGTGTTTTAAAACAAGGCCTGGCCGGGCTTTGAGTTAGTTTTGGAAAAGTGCACGTAGGTTCAGTATGGAACACGGCTTGGCCGTGTTTGGAGGCACAGAACACGGCCTGGTCATGTTAGGTATCATTGGCCTGCTCTCAATCCAAAGAACACTCCAAATATGTATTTTTCCTTGGTTCTTGGGCCCTTTTGCTCACCTATGAAATGAAAACACAATCGAGTAGTATTCAGAGCAGCAAAAAAAAATTTCATGATAGTAGAAAAATAATCACAAGTTAACAATGAGTTAAAGGATGAAAAGTAATGAATAAACACATAATTTTCCCATTTATCAACTCTTTCATGTTTAAAATTTTGCTTGTCCTCAAATAAATAACAAATCATACCAGCAGAAAAGGAGAAGATGAACTCAAATTCAAAAAAATAGGAAAACATAACAATTAATTCTTCACCCAATCAATGTGATGTTAACAGATATATGAGTAGGCATTTATCAGTTAGTCTCTATTCATATAATATAAACCTGAATTCTTTTATTATACACCTACTTCTATTGTTACCATAAAATTTATACACCAAATTGATTTTTGAGCACTCAAGTAGGACATCGCATCCTTTCTATCTCCCTACCTTGCCTTACCTCTATTTCAACTATCACTTTACTTACTCAAAGTCTTTTGCTTCACACTTTATTTTATATATATTTATATAGTGAATGCATTTTATGCTCTATCTCACTAGGATATAGGCAACTAGGTACTCATACTAAGGCCTTTTTGGTGCCTTGAAGGTTAAGTACTCTTAGAGTGAACACTTCTTGGGTTTTATATCCCCTCATTCTTCACCTTTCTCTATCTTCACACTTCCATCATGCCCAAAATAAAAAAAAGGGCATATAAGTGAGGTGGTTTTAAAGAATTAGAGGTTTAATACTAGAAGAGAGATTAGATGACAAAAAAATTATTTTACATTTTGTCATACATCACATTTTCACGAGATAAAATTAACCAATATTACATAAGTCTATCAACAGAACTGCTAACTTTGTGACTAAATTACTCAAATGAAACTTCAAAAAAGCTAAACATGACTCATATATATATATAATTAAGCAAAGACTAAGTCCCAAAAGTAACTCCCTTATGCTTAAATTTGACATTGTTCCCAATGTCATTATCAATTAATACACATGCAATAGAAGGGAATAAACTTTCTTGTTCATTGGTCTTCTGGTGGTGGAAGAGGTAGGTGTTGGGAGAGGTGCCAATTATAAAAAGTTTATATCATGTTATGCGTGGAACCCATCATGTCTTCCATGGATTCCATTCTGGCTTGCATGGCATGCAGAGTGGTCTTTTGATTGAGTTACTCCTCTTCCATTAGGCTAAGCTGTGAGGAGGAGTCTTAATCATCAAGAGGTGCATAAGAAGGACGTACAGGATCAGTAAGATGGGAAGGGGGCTGTGGGGCTGATAAGGCTAGGAGTGGTTGATGGGGTTGTTCATCTTCTTGAAAGTCAGAAATATCATCATTATTGCCATATTCTAGGGAATATATCCAATTATCTTGATTAGTGACCACCGTTCTATCTAGGCTAGATACATAGAAAATATTTTTCCCTTAGAGATGCAACTAATAGTTGGTAGTTTTCTTTACAATCAATTTCATATGTAGGCATAATTCTAAATCAATCCATCTTTTACAACTATTGATGGAAAATCTTATAAATTTGGCTCTAAGCCTAGCTCTGTAGCAATGGCAATCACTAATCCCCCTGTCATAATTTTTTCGCTCATAGCATTACCCATTCTAGCTATTTGTTGGGTCATGAATGCGTTTGTATCAACCTGACTAGCATTTATCATAGCCCATAAAAAAAATATAATTCTCGTTGATTTACAACCCTATCACTTTCAACCCTACCAACAATGGTATGGGCCATTAGGCATTGTAAAAATCTAAAGCATGGGTTGCAAATTGATGAGGCTTTAGAAATTGATGCACTATATTTCCCCCTAAAGAAGTTAAGTTCCAAAATTGTTGTGCATTAAAACCTTGGGGACCATTTTAGGACCTCTAGGAGCTAGTCTTTATAATGCATTAAATTGGGATAGTGATAAACTATAATCATTGTCAAATAGCTTGAAGTTAACGCGGGCCTGATCGATGTTGGGACCCTAAAACATGACCACATTAACTGAGCTAAAATATTTCAATATAGTTTTGGCATAGGCTGGGTAACGGAGCCTTACAAATGTTACCCACCCAATCCTATCAATCAGATAGCAGACATCAATAAGTAGACCGAACTGATCCAAACTCTCCTCATCCATATATCGGGTACTCAGCATTCTTCTTTTTACCAATGTATTGTATCATGTCCATTGATTATCATCAATGTACATGATACTATATTCATTCAGTTGATGAGGGAGTTGGGTCAGTCGTTGGCCTGCCTCTACCAGGTTGGTGGGATTAGGAGGATCCTTGGCCAATTTTGACTCTTTTTAGAGCCATTGATAATGATATGCAGTATATTTCAAATTGGATGAACATTATAAATTTTAACAGCACACCAACAACCTATAATATATGGTCTAGGACAAGTAGCAATGCCAGGCAACCAAATAAATTTAGTCCATAATAATTAATGCCTCAAGCAAATTTAACAATGATACATAACAATGGCAATAGGATAAGTGCTAAGATTAACTAGTGAAAACCAGACTAAACAATAAGCATAGTACAATGGTAATTAGATTAACTAGCAAAAGCCAAAAAATATTAAGTAAATCCCAAAGGTAAAGTAACATGAACAAGAAATTTGAAGCTGAAATTAAAGTAGATTAAAATAACTAAAGTAAGATAGAGGGATAGAGAGAAAGTACCTGATGATGAGGTAGCAGAGGAGATGAACAACTAGGCAATGTCCAAGGAGTTGGAAGGGACTGGGAAAAAGTCACAAAGGCCAAGGGATTAGTAGGTTGAAGGGCATTCGTGGATGGGAAGGGTGAAGTAGAATTAAGAGGTAAATGTGAGGGGAATGGGGTTGACAAAGGGGAATGGAGCCTTAAGAAGGGCATGAGGGCAGAAAAAATTAGAGGTTTGGGTTAAGGGTTGGTTGTGGTGGTCTGGAAGGAATGGAAGAGGCTCGAAGAATGGTGGTTTGGGTTTTGGGTAGGGATGAATGGTGGAGGGTAAAACTCAGGGAAAGGTTATGGTTGGAAGTAGGAGGTGGGGTTAGGTATAGGAATGTGAGGGTAGCTCATAGAGGTGTATAGGGATAGGGTTTGAGGGTAAAGGAAGAGAGGGAGCACAGGAGGTGTAACATCCCTAATTTCGTTTCTTTTATTAATAGATGTACATAAATATTTAAGGAAATAAAACTTATTAAACAATTCTTTTTGATATATAAGAAAATATAAGCCTTAGAAATTTTTCACCTTATGTTTATGCATAGAAAATGTTTCTAATATTAACAGAATAGGTAAAAAGAGAAAACTTAATAGAAAAAAAATTAGAAATAACATCCTAAAGAGGGGTGAAATTCTTGGGTAAGGAAGATAAAAAAAGTTTGAAAGTAAGTAAAGATCTTAAAAGTTCAAGAAGATTGAATTAGGGTAATTTTTCCTAATTTAAGAGTTAGAGTTACTAAGTTTAACATCTCCACCCATACATTCAAGAACTTTGATGAAATTTACTATATTTGTTCCCTTGATGATTGGCCATGAATGTTGCTATATGATGTTACATGATGATGTTACATGTTGATCTTACATGTGATGTATGTTTGAATACTTAGGTTGGTGTGAAAAGTTCTGCATAGGTATAACTATGGGTGGAAAACTTTTAAGATTTTTATCCTATTATTTGTATATTTGAATGTGGCGAAAAATTGATGGAATATGATTATATGTAAATTAGGAAGAAAATGGAAGAGGACGTAATATAATGATGAACTAAAACCTTAGGAAAGGTTTGGTTAGCAAACTAGATTTCGGAGTAACTAGGGAAGCTTTTGTGTTTGAATTTTTGGGCAAATTTTGTTACAAATTAAAAAGAAATAGTTAACATGAAAAATATAGATATATGTCTCACGGATTTTAAACCACTGGAATAACTCATTTTGGAGTCCATAAGAGGTAGATATGGTCAGATTAGTATATAGTAGTTAGAAAATTGTTAACCAGGGAAGAATCTGATAGGATAGCTTATGTGTTTGAATTTATGGGAAAATTTTGTAGGGAATTAAAATAGCTAGTTAACATAAAACATATAAATATATGTCTCACAGAATCGTAGCCACTAGAATCACTCAATTTAAAATTCATATGACGGAGATATGGTCCGATTAGTGAGTAGAGATCAGAACCTACCCGGGAAGAAATAACATTTAGTTTGAGAGAGTAATATCACCAAGATCCTTTAAGATTGCGCTAAAATGTTCAACATAATAGTTTTAGATAATTGTTTTATCTTTAAATTTACACTAGGATCACCTAAACCAGAGTTAAAATGAAGGAGTTATGCTCTAATTAGTGAGAGAAGGTCAGGCAAGACGAAAACCTGTATCAGAGAATAACACAACATAGAGAATGGCCGTGTTCCAAGGCATGACCAGGCTGTGTACGTTGTTGGAATGGGCATTTTGAAGCCTAAAGCATGGCTGTTTTATAAAAAATGGCTAACATGTGTTACATGATACGTTTAGGCCGTGTTGGAAGCTGGTAAAACTTATTTTCAATATTTTTCTACCCTAAATGAATCTCATTAACTATAGGATAATAATATAAACCAAAATGAAGAAGAATCTTATAAATGAAAATAATAAATGACTAGTGTATGCCATAACCATTGCCATTGCATGAACTTCTTACCATTTTAAGTGTGTAATTTTGACATAGAAATATTTTAAAATGATATTTGAAGATGATTATGTTCATGGCATGATTGTATTTTTCCAATGATTTTTTATAATGATTATGCTTTGATGTTAATTATGGCATATGAGCATAATGAACATACTTGTTATTGAAATTATATTTTTGGATATTAGTGTAAAAATAAAATAAAAGAAAAGAGACGAGCACGGTCACATGGCAGTCCATGTGGTGCGCCTGTAGGGGATGCCCCACTTAGGGCTATGATTATAATAATGAAAAAAGAAAGAGTAAGTGCGCCATGTCAGACGGAGCGAGAAAAGCCCGTACTAGAGAGTAGAAAATACTCACCCTAACTGGGGTAGCTTGATGTGAGCATAAGTTGATAGCCATCATATGATACTCTAAAAATAGTTATTCATGTCATCCATGTCATTACTGTATGATTTTCATGTGCATAGATAAAGTGCATTTATGTGACTTAAGGTAATTGCTGTAGCTTATACAGATGAACATGACATGATGAGCTATATTGATGATTATTGTTGTTTTAATTAAAACTTGCAAGCGCATGAATCTATTGGAGTATAGATTTAATGGTATGCAAGGTCGATCCCATGAGGATTGCCAATTGAGAGAAAATCTAATTCAGATCCAAAATAAATATTTCTAACCTAGTTGCCAGAATATTTGTTTTGTGAGAAGAGTACTGAACAAAGTATGTGAAGAACTAAAATACAGAAATTAGATAAGAATATATTCAAAGTAATGAAACATACTAAGGTTAGGGGATCCACTCTTGGTACATTAAATAATAATAAATTTTAACTCTTTTGTTACTCAAATGGAATTCTCACATAAATGAGGTTCCATTCGGAAGATATATTACATTAAACGCGCTTTGGTTTATAGATGAAGTGTATTTTTCTTCTTTTTATTGTATTATTAATAGTAAATAACTTTTGTAAAATGGATTCAAATATACATCGTGCTAATAATTATATTGTCTACAATAAATCAAGAATAATTTAAGCATTTATTATGCCAAAGATTGTCTACAATGTATCAATATTCGCACTTTACAAAATTTAAAATAAAAAGATGTAAAAGGAAGAAAAATATACAAACAGAGTCAATAATAATAATATAAAGTAGGCGGTAAAATCAGCCATTAAGAAAGTAAATAACAAGAAAATAATAAAAGTGTAGAAAATAAATAATAGAAGGACAAAAAACCATCATCTAAGAAAGTAAATAACAAAAAAATAATAAAAGTGCAGAAAATAAATAACAGAGGGGCAACAAAGCCATCCTCTAAAAAAAGTAAATAACAAGAAAATAAATAATAAAAGTGCAGAAAATAAATAACAGAGGGGCAATAAAGCCATAATCTAAGAAAGTAAATAACAAGAAAATAAATAATAGAAGGACAGAAAATAAATAATAGAAGGGTAGAAAATAAATAATAGAGGGGCAATAAAGACATCCTTTAAGAAAGTAAATAACAAGAAAATAAATAAGAAGATAAATATAACATCAAGTATAAACATTGAGATTAAGAGTTAAATAAATTCTTATTTTCATACCAAGAGTTTCACCCTTTCACCTTAGCATTAGGAGATTAGTTCTCCATAATCAAGGTAAGAAAGCAAAATGAAAGATGAAGAAGCACGATAAAATTTATGAAAGAAAGTAAAGATACAAAATGTATAAAGAGAGAAAAATATTACAAACACTTAGAATTCCAACAAAAATTTTCCAAGCTCACTCTTCAGCCTTTCTCCTCCCCTTTTAGCTCACAAGATGTCTCTATATATAGATAAAACAAGGGAAGTAGGTGACAAAAAATGGTGGGTAGCAAATTGCACTAAAGTTGACAAGTTGTGTTGCATTATGTGCCCTGAAAGTCATCGTGATATATCTCCTTGATAACCACCGAAGCTGCTAATTCCATCAATATAAACGTTGTATATATTTTCATTTTCTTTCCAGCCATATAAGGTGGAAAAAAATTGGCCACGTATTTTGTGATTTATGTCCAAAACATTGCAGCAAGGTCAGGCTGGCTGTAACAATAAACTTGTTCTATTATAGCCCAAGTTTTGCCCTTTTAGTGTTCGAATTTGCTGACCACTTGAACATAAAATTTGTAGCAAATTATATTTTCTATTCACCTACCAAATTTCGTATCCAATAAATATGTATTTTCTGAAATATGGTCCAAATACTACAGTAAGGTTGGACTAGACTGCAACAGTAAACATGTTCTGTTCTAGCCCAAATTTGGTCCTTTGGATGTCTGAATTTTCTGATCACATAAACATAAAAGTTGTATGATATTATGTCAGCTATTCTTCTACCAAATTTTTTTACATAATATATATGTATTTTCTGAGATACGGCCAAAATACTGTAGTAAGATCAATTTGAAAAGCAAGCAGCAAACAAATTTTTAACATTGGGTGTTCTTTCTTGAATCTTTATATTTCAATTCTTTTAGAAATGTGGTCATAAATCAAGATTACATTGATGCATATATCTATTAGGATGCGTCTCAAGAGACAAAAATATAATGCTCCTTACTCAGCAATCCTTAACGAATTTATTTTATCTGCTTGATTTATAGACATCATTTTCAAAGAATCACAATTTAACTTTGATTCCTCCAATTAAGTCCATTTTCTATTCTTCTCTCCATCTATAAAAATACACAAAATTAAAGACAAATAAAGGAGATAAATGCTTAATTGAGGCAAAAAGATAAGATAAAAATATTTAATTTATGAGTACAAAACTCACTCATTAATGATAATTATGATTTATTGTTGAACCTATTGGAATTTAATTTTCACTATATTTCCATATTATGTTCCAAAGACTAAATATGCATATATCCTCTATGACTGGCTTTTAGCATATGTTGGGTCAAGTTGACTAAGATACCGTTAAAGGTGCAACCTCTCGCATCCGTATCCCTGGAACTGGTTAATAAGGATGAATAAGATGTGTATATATATGTGTTTGATTTTTGTATGGATGTTTTTAATTAATGATGTGTAAGTGAACCCAGAATTGTATCAGTATTATTGTTATACTATAAACCTTAATTATGCTTGATTAATTTAATTGAATGTTATTATGAGTTAAATAGTTAGAAATAAAGAGGTAATGACTTCATGGGATTTTACAAATTTATATATAGTGTGTGTGAAAACAAAAGAAAAAAAATAGAGTTGTTACATAATTAATATAAGAGCAGGTCAATCCTTGATGGCCAGTGGGTGGATGGTTATTCGAATCGATCTTATAGTGTCTTGAGTATGTTTGTGGTTATGTTGTGGTGGGGGATCTGTGATTTCATATAGGTAAAAAATTACCAGTGTTTCCTATCTATATGCCGAGGTGGTGTTATAACAACTATAAATATTTTTGAACTAACTATTGGTCTTGATCAATTCAATAGCAGCATAACTCTGTTTTTGCCACTCTAGGATATGGCATCACCGAGGAGGAACCCAGCAAACAATGTGGAAGAAATCCTACACAACTTGGCCACAACAATTCGAGACCAAGTTATAGCCACTAATCAAATTTTTCAATATTTCCAAAACAATAACAACTTAAATGGAGAAAATAATGCAAACAACCGGTAGCCAAAAATGATAATGGCCTGTCTCAGTTCTTGAGAACTAGACCACCTTCTTTCTAAGGTGCCTATGATCCAATGGTAACCGATAGGTGGATAAGGGAATTGGAGAAGATCTTCTAGGTGATGGGATGCATTAATGAGCAGCAGGTTATCTTTGCTACATATATACTGAAGGATGAAGATGAGTGTTAGTGGCGAGGGGCCAGAGAACTGCTAACTCACCAGAGGAGGCAGATCACTTGACAAGTATTTAAAGACATTTTCTTGGAAAAGTACTTTCCAAGTACTGTGCGGGCCGAGAAGGAGATCGAATTTCTCCAACTCAGACAGGGTAGCATGTCAGTAGATCAATATATCGCTAAGTTTGAGGAGTTGTCTAAATTCTCCTTTTACTTGAGGTTGAACCCTGAGGAAGCGTGGAAGGTTGTTAAGTTTGAAGCAGGATTGAACCCAGAGATCAGGAATGCAGTGATAGCCTTAGAAATAAGGGAGTTTGTGCCCTTGATAAATAAATCTAGACTTCTGGAGAAAAGTTTAAAGGCAGTGGAGGACGAGAAGCAAAGGTGAAACTTGTGGAAGAAGAAGAAAAGTTTTCCCAACCCTGGAAAAAATGTGAGAAGAAGTGGATATGGAGCTGGTAAGAGGCCATTGACTATGGGTCCCTGACCTTTTCAACAAGACCTTACCCTAGTCAAGTGCACTAAGTACGAACGCATGCATAGTAACCAGCCATGCTACATGGGATAAGATGTCTGCTTCAATTGCGGACAGAAGGGTCATTTTGCAAAGATCTGTCCATAAAAAGTAAGAAAATAGCCAGAACAAAGGCCTCAAGTGAAAGGAAAGGTTTTCACCTTGAGCAGCCAAGAAGCAGCTCAATCCTTTGATATAATTCAAGGTGTGTGCTACATCTGTGGATTTGCTCTTATGGTGTTGTTTGACTCTAGCGCTAGTCATTCATTTATATTGGAAGAATGTATTAGAAAGTTTCAGTATCCTATTTCTAAAACTCCCTATGACCTATCCGTAATAACCCCTACAAGGGAAAGGGTATTAACTTCCTCTGTATATAAGGACTGTTAGGTCACTATCCAGGAGAAAACTTTTTCTGTAGACCTCGTCTGTCTACCTTTAAGAGTGATTGATTTCATTCTAGGGTTATACTGGATGTCTAGAAATCGGGTCTTGCTGAATTGTTGCAACAAGACCATTGAATTTCTACCTCCTACTCCAGAAGAGGAGATACAGTTATTGATGCTTAATGCCAATCAAATCAATAGGGAGTTGAAGAATGGAGTACTTAGATACATTCTCTTGTTTTTATCAAACCTAGAAGTCGAACCGAAACTTGATGAAATCACAGTAGCCAATGAGTTTCTTGAAGTATTTCTATCAGATATTCCAGGCTTACCTTCTAAGAGAGAGATAGAGTTCTCTATTGATCTCCTACTTGGGACAGGGCCTATCTCTATTGTACCTTATAGAATGGCCTCAAAGGAACTACAGGAACTCAAGAAACAATTGGAGGAACTATTACACAAGCAATTCATTAGACTAATTGTATCACCCTGGGGAGCTCCTGTGTTGTTTGTTAAGAAGAAAGACGGAAGCTTAAGACTATGCATATACTACATACAGCTGAATAAGGTGACTATAAAAAACAAGTACCATCTCCCTAGGATAAATGATTTATTGGATCAACTAAAGGGAGCCTTCATCTTTTCTAAGATTGACTTGAGGTTGGGATATCATCAGATTAGGATCAAGTAGGAGGATGTATCAAAAACAGCTTTTAGGACTAGGTATGGGCACTATGAGTTTCTCGTAATGCCTTTCGGGATGACAAATGTACCTATAATTTTCATGGATTACATGAATTGCATTTTTGGACCCTACCTAGATCAATTTGTGGTAGTGTTTATTGATGACATCTTAATATACTCTAAGAGTGAGAAAGAATATGAATAACATCTTCGAATCGTGCTGCAAGTTCTGAAAGAGAAAAAGTTGTATGCTAAATTAGATAAGTGTGGATTTTGGTTGACAGAGGTGAAGTTTCTCGGACATGTCATTTCTAATAGAGGGGTAACTGTAGACCCTAGTAAGATGGAAGCAATGATTCAGTGGGAAAGACCAAAGACGGTTAGAGAAGTCAGAAGTTTCTTGGGTTTGGTAGGATACTACATGAGTTTTATACAAAAATGTTCTCATATAGCCTTGCCATTGACTAAATTGAACAGGAAGGGAAGTCCTTTGAAATGGACTGATCAATGTGAAGCTAGTTTCTAGGAGCTTAAGACAAGACTGACCACTCCTCTTGTTTTAATTATTCCAGACCCCATAGGACATTTTAAAGTGTATAGTGACACTTTAAAGAAAAGGGTTAGGGTGTGTGCTAATGCAAGATAAGAGAGTAGTTGCTTATACCTCTAGACAACTGAGACCCCACGAAGGAAACTATCCAACCCATGATCTTGAATTAGTGGTTGTTTGCCTTAAAGATTTGGCGACACTATTTATACGGTGATCATAAGAGTCTTAAATACCGTTTTGACCAAAAGGAGTTAAATATGAGGAAACAAAGATAGGTAAAATTTCTCAATGACTACAAGTTTGAGATAAAGTATCATTTGGGAAAGGCGAATGTTGTAGCTGATGCCTTGAGTTGAAAATCTTTGAACATAGGTCGGATGATGGTATATGGGATGCAAATGCTAGAAGAGTTTTGAAATTTGAAGCTGGACACTATTCTTACCCGAAAAAAACTAATCATTAATGGGTTGAGTATAGAGTGTGACCTTAGAGCCCAGATTAAAGAGACTCAAGTTCACGACCAATACTTATGGGATCATAATAATCAAGACAATTTTTCTGTCTCGGAAGATGGAGTAATCATATATTAAGGAAGGGTCTGTGTTTCTCAAGAACGAGTATCTGAGTAAATACACAGTCCATCCTGGATCCATTAAAATGTACCAGGACTTAAAGAGGATGTATTGGTGGCCAGGGATGAAAAAAGACATTGCTAAGTTTGTGGCGAAATGTCTAATTTGTCAGAAGTTGAAGGTAGAGCATCAAAAGCCAGTGAGATTTCTACAATCTCTTAAGATCCCTAAATGGAAATGGGACAATATTTCAATGGACTTTGTAGTGGGCTTACCTAAGACTTCAGTTGGACATGACTCTATTTGGGTCATAGTTGACAGATTAACCAAATTTGCTCACTTTCTATCCATAAAGATTAACTATTCACTAGACAAATTAGCATAGTTCTATGTCCAAGAAATAGTTAGACTACATGGAATTCCTTTAAATATCATTTTGGATAGAGATCCGAGGTTCACATCTAGGTTTTAGGAGGCGTTACAAAAGGCTTTTAGAACCCAGTTGCAGTTCAGTATTGCCTACCATCCTTAGATTGATGGGCAGACAGAATGAACCATTTAAACCCTAGAAGATATGTTGAGGGCTAGTGTGATAGAGCAAGATAAATGATGGGATAAGTACCTACCTTTAGTGGAGTTTGATTATAATAATAGTTATCACTCTAGTATTAAGATGGTCCCCTAAGAAGCTTTATATGGTAGGAAGTGCCGATCTCCACTATGTTGGTTTGAGGTAGGAGAAAAGAACTTGCTGGGTCCTGTTCTAGTTCATCAAGCCACTGAGCAAATCAAGATGATACAAGACAAAATACTTACAACTCAGAGTCGGCAAAAGAGTTACTATGATAAGAGACATAGACCTCTGGAGTTTGAGGAAGGAGACCATGTATTTCTGAAGGTTTTTCTGACTATTGGAATTGGTAGGTCTCTCAAGACTAGGAAGCTAAGTCTGCGATTTTTGGGACCCTACCCAATTATGAGGAAAGTGGGGACATTAGCATATCAAGTTGCCGTCCCACCTAATTGTCCAACTTGCATAATGTTTTCCATGTACCACAGCTACGTAAGTATCTTCCAGACTCCTCACATGTAATACAGGAAGAACCAATCCAAGAAAAAGAGAATATGACATATCAATTAATACTGATATTCATATTGGACACCGACGTAAAGCAGTTGAGGAATAAAACCATTCCCTTGGTTAAGGTGTTATGGGAATGTTTGACTCTGGAAGAAGCAACTTGAGAGCTGGAAGAAGTGATGAGGAAGAAATATCTGCAATTGTTCTCATTAGCTAATTTTTTAAATTTTGAGGACAAAATTTTTTAGGAGGAGAGAAATGTAACATCCCTAATTTCATTTCTTTTATTAGTATATGTACATAAATATTTAAGGAAATAAAACTTATTAAATAATTCTTTTTCATATATAAGAAAATATAACCCTTAGAAATTCTTCACCTTACGTGTATGCATATCAAATATTTCTAACATTAACAAAATAGGTAAAGAGAGAAAATCTAATAGGAAAAATTAGAAATAATATTATAAAGAGAGGTGAAATTCTTGGGTAAGGAAGATAAATTTTTTTTGAAAGTAAGTAAAGATCTTAAAAGTTCAAGAAGATTGAATTAGGGTAATGTTTCCTAATTCAAGAGTTAGAGTTACTAAGTATAACATCTCCACCCCATACATTGGGTCTTCACCTATGGACACTCCTTAGAGTTTGTTCTTTCACTTCACATGAATTTCTAGCAAGCCAATTGGATAGCCCAAGCAAGAGATATAGCATAGATTTGGACTAGGATATAGAAGTTGGACCGATAGCTAAAAAATCATTAAAATGTGACCAAGCCCTCCATGAGATGTAGAATTTGAGCCAAAGCAACGAAAATGGGGAAGAATGATCCCAAATTCAAGAGGAAAATAAAAATAAAAATCATGTGATGAAATAATAGTGTAATAATAATAAAGATTAGGTCACATGGCATTAAGACAAAAACTCAGTAAGTGGTGTGATAATATCTATATACTACATTCATAATTTTAGCAAGTGGTATAATAATACATGGCATTAAGACAAAACATCTATATCCTACACTCATAATTTTAGCAAGTGGTATAATAATACATGGCACTAGGATAAAACATTCCTATCCTACACAAATAATTTCAGCCAAGCAAGGGAGATTCAAGGGCTAGAAACTTGCCACTTAGAAAGGTAAACCTATTATACTTGTGTGAGAAAAAAGAAAAAGGAAATGAATCCTATATCAAAGGGACCTTGTCTCTTGTCTTAAGAATATTTTATCATGATTTTCAAAATACAAATCTTCTTTTGCTATGCATATCTTGACTAAGGGAGAGAAAGATAAGAATATGAGTTGTCTTTCCTAAAAAAACAACTAAGTGCATCCTAATTATGATAAGGTAGACCCATGATGATGAAAGGAGGGCCACTTGATAGTTTATTTAAGCAAGAACCACCTTATAACATTAGAATTTTGCCCAAGGGAGGGAGAGGAAAAACAGAAGTAAGGTAAAGTGAGGAAAGGAGAGAAAGAGAGGAAAAGAGAGGAAGGAAGCATAGAGAACTAAGTATTAATGGTAAGTTATCTTAATCTCCACTTGAATTCATCTTTTCTCTTCATCCTTGGGGTTTAAAACTCACCCGCCTTCTCTTATTCAAGCTACTGGAAAAATTAAGGGAAGGGAGGAATCTTGCCACTTCCTTCAAGAGGAAACAAGAAAAAGAATTCACTAAGTGAGTTAGGGAGATCATTAGGTAGGTTTAACAATATTTTTTTAGAAAAAATTTGAAATTAGAAACATTTATATGGGATTTTGATCCTAGAACTTTGATAAAATTTACTATATTTGTTACCTTGATGATTGGCCATGGATGTTACTATATGATGTTACATGTTGATCTTGCATGTGATGTATGTTTGAATACTTAGGTTGGTGTAGAAAGTTCTGCATAGGTATGGCTATGGGTGGCAAAATTTTAAGATTTTTATGCTGCTATTTTGTATATTTGAATGTAGTGAAAAATTAATGGAATATGATTATATGTAAATTAGGAAGATGACGTAATATAATGATGAATTAAAACCTTAGGAGTGGTTTGATTAGGAAACTAGATTTTAGAGTAATTAGTTAAGCTTTTGTGTTTGAATTTCTGGAAAATTTTTGTAGGAAATTAAAAGAAATGATTAACATGAAATATATATATATATATATATATATATATATATATATATATATATATGTCTCACGGATTTTTAGCCCCTTGAATCACTTAATTTGGAGTCTAGATGAGGTAAATATGGTCATATGAGTATGTAGTGGTCAGAAAATAATTAACCAAGGAAGAATCTAATAGGAAAGCTTTTGTGTTTGAATTTTTGGGAAAATTTTGTAGGGAGTTAAAATAACTAGTTAAATAAAACATATAGATATATATCTCACAGAATATTTGCCACTAGAATCATTCAATTTGAAGTTTATATGAGGGAGATATGGTCTGATTAGTGAGTAGAGGTCTGAACTTATCCGAGAAGATATAACTTTTAAGGGAGTAATATCACTAAGATTTCTTAAGATTTCGCTAAAATGTTCAACATAATAGTTTTATAGAATTCTTTTATCTTTAAATTTTCACTAAGATCACCTAAATCAGAGTTAAAATAAAGGAGTTATGTTTTGATTTGTGAGAGAAGGTCAGGCAAGACGAAAACCTGCATAAGAGAATAACATAACATAGAGCATGGTCGTGTTTCAAGGCACAGTTAGGCCGTGTTCAGTGTTGGAAAGGGTATTTTAAAACCTAAAGCAAGGCTGTTTTATAAGAAATGGCCAAGCTGTGCTACAGGATACGTTTAGGCTGTGTTGGGAGCTGGTAAAACTTATTTTTAACATTTTTCTACCCTAAATGAACCTCATTAACTATAGGATAATAATAGAAACTAAATTGAAGAAGAATCTTATAAATGAAAATAATAAATGACTAGTGTATGTCTTAGCCATTGCCATTGAATGAACTTCTTATCATCTTAAGTATGTAATTTTGACATGGAAATATTTTAAAGTGATATTTGAAAATAATTATGTTCATGGCATGATTGCATTTTTCCAATGGTTTTTGATAATGATTATGTTTTGATATTAAATTATGGCATATAAGCATAATGAACATACTTGTTATTAAAATCATATTTTTGGATATTAATTTAAAAATAAAAGAAAATAAAAGAGAAGAACACGGTCACAGGGCGGTCTATGTGGTGCACCAGTAGGGGACCCCTACTTACGGCTATGATTAACATATTGAGAAAAGAAAGAGTAAGTATGCCATGTCGGACAGAGCGAGAAAAACCCGTACTGGAGAGTAGAAAATACTCACCCTGACTGAGGTAGCTTGATATGAGAATAAGTTGATAGCTATCATATGATATTCTGAAAATAGTTATTCATGCCATCCATGTCATTACTGTACTATTTTCATGTGCATGACCTAATGTAATTACTATAGCTTATTGATGATAATTATGATTTATTGTTGAACCTACTGAGATTTAATTCTCACTATATTTCCATATCATGTTCAGAAGACTAAATATGCAGATATTCTCTATGACCGACTTATAGCGTACGTTGGGTTGAGTTGACTAAGATCCCAATGAAGGTGCAACCCTCCTGCACTTGTATTCCCAGAACTGGTCAATATGGATGAATAAGATGTGTACATATATGTGTTTGATTTTTGTATGGTTGTTTTTAATTAATGATGTGTATGTGAATCCAAAATTGTATTAGTATTATTGCTATACTATAAACCTTAATTATGCTTGGTTAATTTAATTGAATGTTATTATGAGTTAAATAGTTAGAAATAAATAGGTAATGACTTCATGGTATTTTACAAATATATATATATATATATATATATATATATATATATATATATATATATATATATATATATATATATATATATATATATATATATATATGTATATGTGTGTAAAAAAAGGAAAAAAATGGAGTTGTTACAGTAGGGGGGATCTCAGGTAAGGGGAAAAGGGAAAAGATAGATGTTGGAGGCTTGGGTATCAGAGGGAGATGGAAAGAGGGGTAGAGGGATTGAAGGGAGGGGAAGACAGAGGCTTTGGGGATTAGCAAAGGGGAAGGGAGTGATGGAGAGGGAATGAGCATGGGATGGGAAAGAAAAAAGAGGGTAAGGCTATCTCACGACCTTTATCCTTCTTTTTTCATAAACCTTTCCTGGGTATAGGCACGACCATGTTGTAGGTTGGAATGTAACACGGTAAGGGGCCAGTCAATAGTCTAGAACATGACATTGCGATGTTGGCTGTAGGAACACATCTGTAGGGGGTACGGCCGTGTCCTGGGACATGACTTACCCGTGTTGCTTGTGAGAATTCTAATTTTCCTACTTCCTTGGGCACGGTTGTGTCACATGACACGACATGCCTGTGTTGGGTGTTGGAATGCCTTTTCTTTCAAATTTTGCCATTATTTAAGATACCTTTGAAGTCTATCTCTTTCCCAATCTTAGACACCTACAATTTGACATAAAAATAATCTAAAAATGCATCTCAGTACCCAAACTAAAGGGATGAAACCAAAAGTAAGTGCAAAAACAAAACCTAAAGCATTAAACAAAATAAAAGGAAACTCAAAACTAAAATGTGGGTTGCCTCCTATAAAGCACTCTTTTAAAGTCATGAGCTTGACTCATTTGCATGTTTTTATACTAAATAGAGCTCTAAGAGAGTTTGGATAACTCTCTTCTTGATCCATTGTCCTGTATCATAATACTTGAGGCATTGCTTATTCAGTTGTCTTGTATCATAATGCTTAAGGTGTTGCTTATTGAGCTTTAAGGATCCAATTACCTCACCCCATTTTTCAATTGCTCTATAGCTCAGATTGGGAGAAAATGGTTCAAGTTCTACCTTTAAAACCTTAAATTCCTCTACAACTATTGATTTTTGATTGAGGTCCACCTTAAGTTTTTCTACCCTTGCCTCTGAAGGGAGAATGTGACTCTCATCAAGCTTCAACTTGTTTAGCACAAGGAAAAGAAGCCTCTACATGGCATAGCTCAAGTGGGTTAGTAGAACAGAGACTTATAACATCTTTACTCATATTTTGTTCAGAAAAGTCAATCATGTAACAAGATTTATTTAAAGATGGTGATTTCATTGCATTTGCCAAATTGAACTTGATTTTCTCATCCCCTACATTCAAGAAAAGCTTTCCATCTTTTACATCAATTACAACACGAATCTGTAGTTAGGAAAGACCTTCCAAGAATGATGGAGATTTTATTATTTTCCTTTATCTCTAATATGACAAAATCAACAAGTATGAAAAATTACCAACCTTTAGAGAAAATACCTACTGGATGCTTGACGGATCAATCCACCAACTGAAAAGAAAAGGTGGTCAACTTCAGGTCACCCACCCATTTGGAGCTTTTTGCATATGGACATAGGCGTAATGTAACATCCCGTAATTTTTTTTTTCAATAATAATATTTTGCTATAAATAAATATATTTTTATTTGTTTAAAAATGATTATGTTCTGCTAAAGGAAATTATATTTTTAATTAAAGTAATTATTGTTTTGCTTGAAATAATTATATTGGCCTTTAAAATTTTTTTGTTGTATTATTAGAAATATTCTTTCTTTTATTATGTATAAAGATATTTATTTTATGATTTTTTTCATTAAGATTTTTATCAAGAAAAGTCATGATTTAAGAGTTTAACTAAAGGTTTATGAGAATGTAAATTTTTAGAAATTTTTGAGATATTTTAGGATGAAAAATGGTATTTATATGAATAAATATAAAATAAAATTCTATTATACAATTATTAAATAACAAAAATTATTATTATAAAAAAATAAAAGAAAAAGGAGAATGGGGAGACGGAAACAAAACGAAGGATTGTAGAATTTCTGAAACGATGAATAGTGAAATAGTGTGAATAGTAACCTCCATTTTTCTTTTTAGATCTAGAGTGTCTACAGGTCTCCGATATCAAAACTAATGGTACCAATGGATTCAGGATGGAGAGTACTACGATTTTGACCGAACAATTTCTCAAATCAGCCATTGAATCGCCGTAGATCGGAAGTAGAAAATCTCAGAAAAAGGTGAACTCTGAAACTCTTACTTAGAGACCTCAAATTGGAAATCTGACACCGTAGATGGATTCAAGAGTTAGATAAATCTTAGGATATGAAAATTTTCAACTATCTAACAACTTTTTGTTCTTGGTGAATAGTATTTTCTGGTGGTGAATAGTGTTTATCGACGATGAATAGTATTTCCGGCTGTGAATAGTGACCAAGCTCTCGGAGTCATTTTCTAAGTCTTTGGACCCTCCGGACACATTTTTGAGGTCTAATAAGTCAAATTCGGATTGGAAAAGTACATTTTAGGGCTATCCAACCCAGAGCTCTACCCTGTGAGTAGATAATTCTTTCTATGACTTATCCCATACTCTTCTTGAACTATAAATGTATAATTGTTTCTATTTACAATTATTTATGCTATCATAAATATCTATTTTTCTTACGAACTGACACATAGTTCAAAAAGAGTATGGTTTTAGAAATGGATTTTGGAACTCATTGAATATGTGGTTCTAAATGTAATTATCATTATTTGATAAAGTGAATATTATGTGCATGATGCGTTGATTTGTAAAGCTGTATTCTTGTGAAAATGATGCATGTTATATTATAAATGAGATTGAATGGCAAGTGTAAAGCTTATGGCGAGTTGCTTGATAATTATGGTAAGCATAAAGCTCCTGGCAAGTTGCTTGATAATTTTACATTACATTTGATAAATATGCATTAATATATATGTATCTATATGTATGGATGAATGTCGACGGGTTGTATGTCTTGTGACGGTACCGAATAAGGGGCGCCCTATTAGCCTGAGTGAGCCAAGGGAGGGCTGCTCCAACTGAGTAACAGTGGTAATGTGGGGAGGCAGGAGGGTGATGAACTTACATTCCTTGATCACTTATTGTAACTGTAGTCGATCGGTTACTATGCGTATAGCAAATTGCATTGACCAGACGCAAAATGAGGCAGGTCATTTTACATTGAGTGTGTGGGTTGACCAGATCAACGAGTGAGGCAGGTGCATTAAAAGTGATGATTTTATCTCCAAATCATAATATTTTACTATAGCTTATACAGCTGAGCATAACAACATTTGTTTAATGATTATACCATGCTGTATATGGTTTTGGATATCTGAATATCCTTTGATTTGAGAATATTTGAAATACGGGTCCCATATAAATGTACTTCTAAACTATTTTTTGTGTGACAAATTTTAAAATATAAGTACATCCATATGCTGACCTAAGAGGTCATAGGAGGAATTATTTGCTCACTGAGTTGTCAAACTCACTACACGATATTTCCACATTTTTCAGATGAGAATATAGAGTCTGATCCTGCAGATAGGTGATCAGTTAGGTGACATATTCTGTGGATGAGTCTACGTTGCTTCCAAGGCTCTCGGTTTTTGAAATATACTGTGTTTGTATTCTAGAGTGCTCTGAATGCTACAGGTAGGATCCCTGTTTCTGTTATACTTTAATGTTTATGGACTTGGTCTGTATATTATGTATACATGAGAGAAATGACAAAGAATTGAATTGTGCATCTTTATGGAGAATATCTGATTGTGGAAAAAATGTTTATTTTACGTAACATAAATTGGGGGCGTTACACATAAGGCTTATACTTTCTCTAAGATCACATAAGGCTCGGTCAATATGCATGTCTCTAATAGAACAAGGGATAGAGAAGCTTCCAGGTTCCTTAAGTTTTGGTGGCAACTTATTCTGGATTAGTGCGCTGCACTTATTTGTCAATGCCATTATTGTATACTCCTTAATTTTTCTCTTATTTGAGAGGATCTCTTTCAAAATTTTTGCATAGGAGGGCATATAAGAAACAACTTCTAAGAAAAGGATATTGATGTGTAGCTTCTTTAACACATACAAAAATATTTCATACTTCTTCTCTAATCTAGCTTTAACTAATCTCTAGGGAAAGAAATTGGTGGTTTATATGGTTTAAGAGCCATATACTCGAGGTCTTCTTCTCTCCTTTCCTCCCCCTTGGATTCTTCCTCTTTTCTATGTTCAGCTTCAACTTGGGGTTTTTATTCTTTGTCCTCCCTTTTACCTTCTAGCTCATCCAACTTCTTACCACTCCTCAAGGTTATGGCTTTGCCATGCACTATGGGGTTCTCAGTTTGGCTAGAAAGTCTGCCAAAGTTCCTGTTTGATGAGCTAGCTTACTATGCAATTTGTGTCTTAAGCATCTTATTATGTGTAGCTAGTGAATCAACTTTAGAGGCTATGTCTTTTATGGCTTCATTCATTGAATGTTTTTGAGCTATGAATTCCTCATTTTGCTTGGACTGAGTTACTATGAAATTTTTTATCAGAGCTTCTAGATTGGACTTTGGTTGGGGTGGTGGATTAAAAGGCCTTTGATTTAGAAATCTAGACAGTTGTCTAAAATTATTCTAAGGAGACTTATTGGCATTGGCCTTATATGAGAAGTTGGGATGGTTCCTCTTACCTAGGTTATAAGTGTTACTAAAAGGATTATTCATTTGATTGTTACTGACAAAATTCATTTGTTTGCAATCCTATGGTATAGGGTTCCCAAGTTGGCAATCATTGGCAATATGGCCAACACATCCACAAATCTCACAAGTAGAAGAAGTAGAAGAAGAACTAACAGCATTGATGCTCAATTTATTATGAAATAGTGCATCAACTTTAAGAGATATATAGTTAAAAGTATCAACTTCATACATACCTGTTCATTTTATTTATGACTGTCTGTCACTAGACCAAGAGTAATGGTTTTGTGCCATATCTTCAATCAGTTCATAGGCCTCATTAACAGTTTTATTCATTAAAGCTCCTTCAACTGCAGCATTCATAGACATATGTGTGTTATAGATTAGTCCATTCTAAAAGGTATGGACTATTAGCCATTTTTTCAATCCACGGTGTGGACACCATTTAAGGAGTTACTTAAATCTTTCCCATGCTTCATATAAATATTCTCCATCCTTTTACGCAAAAGTAGTAATTTGATTATGCAGGTGGGCTGTCTTGCTTGAGGGAAAGTTCTTGGCTAAGAATGCTTGTGATAGTTATTGCCAAGTAGTGATTGATCCGGATGGAAGGGAATGTAACCATGCTCAAGCCTTGTCTCGCAAAGAGAATGAAAATAGCCTTAAGCGAGTGGCATATGATGAAATTCTATTGAGCTTTAAGTTGTCACAATACTCCAAGAACACTAAGAGGTAGAAGTGACAGTTTCAACTCAAAGTTATTCGTTTCCATTGTTGGCCTAACTATAATGGGATTCAGGTCTTGAGTATCTGGGGTGGTAAAATATTTCAAAGAACGATTATTATAGTTCGCCATTGTAGGCGGTGTTTAATCTTGCTCCCTTTTCCTTTTACGTAATTTTCTTTCAATTTCAAGATCAAAGTCAGCAAGATGTTCATGGTCTCTTCACATAAAATGATAGCACACCTACAAAAGAAAACAAGAGATAAAATTAGCAAAGTAAAATAAAAATAAATAGAAAAATAAAAAGAAAATTTAGTCTAGCTCTTTCACAAAATAGACTAATATTGACATAGTTGGTCCCCATCAATGGTGCCAAAAACTTGTTTATCATGTTTATTTAAATACCACAAATGCATGGCGTAGCTTTAGCTAGTATGGCAAGCACGGGTCATGTCTCACAGAGACCAATGTATCAACTACTAGAATCTTACAAAATAAATTATTTGTATCAATAGATTTTGAGAGATGTGTAGGATGTCAATTCACAAAAAATTAATGTAAATAGATGATTGAATTCAACTATAAAAAGACCTAGGAATATGGTTCATCACAATTATGATAATCAACAATTATAGGGGTGAGCAAAAACCTGCCAATCTGATCCAACTTGACCCAACCTGCTAAAAAAAGTCACTTTGGGTTGGTTTGGGTTGGGTGAGAGGGTTGAGACGAGTTAAAGTTTTTCAAAAAATTAGGTTCGAACGGGCGGGTTGAGTATTTTTTTTTTAAATTCTTAGACTTGACCTAACTAACCCTACATAGCCTGACTAAAACCAACCCAAATTAACCTAAAATTTTTGGATAACTTAAAAATTTGGTCAGGTTCGAGTCATTTTTTTCAACTTGATCCGACCTTATGCTCACCCCTAAAAAATGAAAACAAGTATTTTCAATTGCAATTATTTGAGATATTGGGGATGGTTCAGCCTAAGCTCATTAATAGTCTCTTTCAAGGTCTAATAATAATACCTAAGTTAATCTAATTGCCTACTTTCATGGCTTAGGTTAACTTAAGCCCTTTAAGTTCCATGCCCACCAATTGATTCAATTCTTAAAGGATCTTAAACTGCTTTCGTGGTTAAAATACCCTTAATTAACTATTAGGTTTCGACAATAACTTTCACCTTTCAGTTCATCAATTTTTTACCTAAGATGTGTCAAACATTGGTCAGACATTCATCAACATATATATGCATGATAGTCAAATTGATTATCTATAAATAATCACAAATGGAATTCAAAAATTCAATTTAATACATTAGAAATGGGTTTCCCCAATCCTAGAATAAAATCTACTAACATATAATTGAATAAAAAACCAAACTAAATTTCATTAAATAAACTATGAATGTTCAATACAATCAAAAGAGAAAAAGAGACAAAGGTAGAGAGATAAAACTAGTGTAGAACATTGGAGATGTATCCGAGATACAATGTTCAATCCAATGTAAATTCTAGCCTAAAGAAACTTAAATTCTATTAAAAAACTAGCCCTAAAGTGTTTAGAATGTCTTCATCTCCTCAAAAAATCATGCTCCCCTAAATGTAACATCCATAATTTCGTTTCTTTTATTGATAAAAGTACAAAAATATTTAACTAAGGAAATAAAATTTATTAGACAATATTTTAGATATCTAAGGAAATATAATCCTTAGATATTCTTCACCTTATGTATATGCATAGAAAATGTTTCTAACATTAAGAGAACAAATAAAGAGGGAAAACCTAATAGGAAAGAAATTCGAAATAACATACTAAAGAGATGCAAAATTCTTGGATAAGGAAGATAAATTTTTAGAAACAAGTAAATGTCTTAAAATTTCAAGAACATTGGATTAGGGTAATTTTTCCTAATTCAAGAACTAGAGTTACTAAGTTTAAAATCTTTACCCATACATTGGGCTTTTACCTATGGACACTTCATATAGAGTTTTTCCACTTCACATAAGTTTCTAGCAAGCCCATTGGATAACCTAAGCAAGAAATGAAACATAGACTTGGACTAGGATATAGTAATTGGACCAATAGTCCAAAAATTATGAAAATATGACCAAGCCCTCCAAGAAAGGTAGAATTTTATCCAAAGCAAAGAAAATGGGTAGGAATAAGCCCAAATCGAAGAGGAAAAATAAAAATAAAACAAATTAGGTGATGATATAATAATGTAATAATAATAAAGATTAGGTTACATGGCATTAAGACAAAAATTTAGCAAGTGGTGTGATTCTACATTCATCATTTTAGCAAGTGGCATGATAATACAAGGCTTTAGGACAAAAACATTTATATCCTACACTCATAATTTTAGCAAGTGGTATGATAATACATGGCATTAGGACAAAATATTCCTATCCCACACAAATAATATCAACCAAATAATGGAGATTCAAGGGCTAGAAATTTGCCACCTAAAAAGGCAAACCTATCATACTTGTTTAAGACAAAAGAAAAGGGAATTGAATCCCTAAATCAAAGGGACCTTGTCCCTTATCTTAAGAACATATCATCATAATTTTCAAAATACAAATCTCCTTTTCCTATGCATATCTTGACTAAGGAAGAGGAAGACAAGAACATAAGTTGTTTGTTTTCCAAAAATTCAACAAAGTGTATCCTAATTGTGATAAGGTAGACCCATGATCATGAAAGGTGTATTATTTGGTGGTCTATTTAAGCAAAACCCAGCCCTACAACATTTTAATTTTGTCCAAGTGAGGAAGAGAGAGAAATAGAAGCTAGGTAGAGTGAGGAAATGAGAGAAAGAGAGGAGAAGAAAGGAAGGAAGAAGAAGGAGAAGTTTAGAAGGCTAAATACTCAAGGTAAGTTACTTTAATCTCCACTTGAGTCCATTTTTCTTCTTCATCCTTGAGGTTCAAAAATTCACCCTCCTTCTCTTACCTAAGTTGCTAGAAAAGCTAAGGGAAGGGAGGAATCTTGCTAATTCTTTCAAGAGGAAACAAGAAAACCAATTCACTAAGTAAGTTAGGGAGATTCTTAGGTAAATTTAACAATATTTCTTTTTGAAGAAAACTTTTGAAACTTATAATATTTATATGAGATTTTGATCTTAGAACTTTGATGATTGGTCATGGATGTTGCTATATCATATTACATATTGATCTTGCATGTGATGTATGTTTGAATACTTAGGTTGGTATAGATAGTTCTGCATGGGTATGGCTATGGGTGACAGAATTTTAAGCTTCGGTGTTTTAATTTCTGGGAACAATCTATAAGGAATTAAAATAAATTGTTAACATAAGAATTAAAGATATATGTGGATAGCTTCTGTGTTTTAATTTTTGAGAATTATCTGTAGCGAATTAAAATAAATGGTTAACATAAGAATTAAATCTATATGTGTCAAGGATTTTTAGCCACTGGAATCATTCAATTTAGAGTTCATATGAGGTAAATATGTTCTGATTAGTAAACAAAGGTCAGAAAATGGTTAATCAGGGAAGAATATGAGAGGATAGCTTCGGTGTTTTAATTAATGGGAAAATTATATAAGGAATTAAAATAAATGGTTAACATATGAATTATATTTTTTTGTGTCATGGATGTTTAGCCACTGAAATCACTTAATTTAAAATTCTTATGTGGGAGATATAGTCCGATTAGTAAGTAAAGGTTAGAACCTACCCGAGAAGAAATAATATTAAATTTAAGGGAGTAATAACACCAAGATTTATTACTATGGTGCATATATGATTAACATAATAGTTTTAGATAATTGTCTTAGCTTTCCATATACACCAAGATCACCTCAATCGGAGTTAAAATGAGGGAGTTATGCTCTGATTAGTGAGCAAAGATCACAGAACACGGGTGCTTCAAGCATGGGTTAGCAGTGTTTGGGGCTGTTTTTGAGTACATTTGAAGTATTTTTAAAGTATGGCCATGTCCTGGAACATGGCCAGACCGTGTTGGAAGCTGGTGAAGCCTATTTTCAACATTTGTCTACCCTAGATGAACCTCTTTAACTATAGGGTAATAGTAGAAATCAAATTAGAGGAAAATGCTCTATAAATTTGTAAGAACATGTGTTAGAAATGATATAAATAAGAAGAAATTGACTAAAGGCTAAGCATAAAGAAAATGAAGAGATGAAATTAATATTTTAAAAAAGAAGACGAATCTTATAAATGAAAATAATAAATGACTAGTATATGCCATAGCCATTGCCATTGTATGAACTTCTTACCATCTTAAGCGTGAAATTCTGACATGGAAATATTTTATAAAGTGATATTTGAAATGGTTATGTTCATGGCATGATTACCAATGATTTATGATAATATTTATATTTTGATGAACATACTTGTTATTGAAACCATATTTTTGGCTATCATTGTGAAAAGAAAAGAAATCAGCACGGTCACATGGCAATTCGTGTGGTGCACCAGTAAGGGATGCCCTACCAACAGTTATGATCATGTTAATGAGAAAAGAAAGAGAAAGTGGGCCATGTCAGACGAATTGAGAAAAGCCCGTACCGGAGAGTAAATGATACTCACCCTGACTGGGGTAGCTTGAAATGAGAATAAGTTGATGGCCATCATATGATATTATGAAAATAGTAATCCTGTCATACATATAATTACTATATGATTCTTATGTGCATAGATATAATGCATTCATGTGACCAAAGATATTTTTTGTAATTTATACAGCTGAACATGACGTGATGAGCAATATTGATGATGATTTATTGTTGAACTTACTGGGATTTAATTCTCACTATATTTCCATATCATGTTCAGAAAATTAGTTATGCAGATTTTCTATAGCTCTGGCTCTTAGTGCACGTTAGATCGAGTTATTCTATGATGGGCGGATCCTAAATAAAATATTTGTGGGCGAGTTGGTACAGATCCCGGTGAAGGTGCAACCACCTGCACCCGAATCTCTGGAATTGGTCAACCAGAATCAATAAGATGTAGATATTTATGTGTTTGAAATGTTGTACGTACGTTTTGATTAATGATGTGTATGTGAACTTTATATTGTTTAATAATAAATAAAAGTTGTTACATAATTGGTATCAGAGCAGGTCGATCCTAGATGGCCAGTGGGTGGATGGTTATCTAAATCGCTCTTATAATATCTTGAGTATGTTGTGGTTGTGCTGTGTAGGGGATCAGTGATTCATATAGGTAAGAAATTACTAGTGTTTCCTATCTATATGTCGAGGTGGTGCTATGACTGTTATTAAATATTTTTGAACTAACTATTGGGCTTGATCACCTCAATAGCAGCATAACTTTGTTTTTGCCATAGTAGGAAATGGCACCAGCAAGGAGGAATCCAGCAACCAATGCAGAGGAAACCCTGCACAACCTAGCCACGGTAATTTGAGACCAAGTCATGACCACGAACCAAATTTTACAATATCTCCAGAATGCTAATAACCCAAATGGTGAGAATGGTGCTAACAACCGGATGGCTGGAAAAGATAATGGCATATCCGAATTCTTGAGGACTAGACCACCTTGTTTCCAAGGTGGCTATGACCCAACGGTAGCCGAAAGGTGGATAAGGGAATTAGAGAAAATATTTGAAGTGATGGGCTGTACTAAAGAGCAACAAGTTATTTTTGCTGCATATATGTTAAAGGTTGAAGCAGAATACTGGCGGCGTGGAGCTAGAGAACTTTTAGCCCATCAGGGAAGACAGATCACCTAGCAAGTGTTCAAGGAAATTTTTTTTGAAAAGTACTTTCCAAGTACTATACGGGCAGAGAAAGAGATTGAATTTCTCCAACTCAGGCAAGGCAGCATGACTGTGGACCAGTATATCGCAAGGTTCGAGGAGTTGTCTAAGTTCTCCTCTTATTTGCGATATAACCCAGATGAAGCATGGAAGGAGGTTAAGTTTGAAGCGGGACTAAACTCGGAGATAAAGAATGCTGTTATAGTTATGGAGATTAGGGAGTTTGTACCTCTGATAAATAAATGCAGACTCTTGGAAAAGAGTTTAAGGGCAGTGGAGGACGATAAGTAAAGGCGAAACCTATGGAAGAGGAAGAAAAATTTTCTCAACCTTGGAAAGAACGTGAGAAGAAGTGGATATGGAGCTGGTAAGAGGCCATTGACTGCGGGTCCTAGACCTTTTCAACAAGACCTCGCCTCAGTCAAGTGCGCTAAGTGCGGACGCATGCATGGTAACCGGTCATGCTACATAGGACAAGATGTCTGCTTCAATTACGGACATAAGGGACATTTTGTGAGAAACTACCCACAGAATGTGGGAAAGCAGCCAGAACAGAGGCCTCAGGTGAAAGGAAGGATTTTCACCCTAAGCGGCCAAGAGGCAGCTCAATCTTCTGAAATGATTCAAGGTACATGCTATATCTATGGATTTGCTCTTGTGGTGTTATTTGACTCTGGTGCTAGTCATTCATTTATATCGGAAGAATGTATTAGGAAGTTTCAGTTTCCTATTTCTGAAAACTCCCTATGAGCTATCCGTAGTAACCCCTACAGGGGAACGGGTATTAACTTCTTCTGTATGTAAGGATTGTTAAGTCACCATCCAGGAGAAAAATTTTTCTGTAGACCTCGTCTGTTTACCGTTAAGAGGTAATGTGGTCATTCTAGGGTTAGACTGGATGTCTAGAAATTGAGTCATGTTGAATTGTTGTAACAAGACCGTTGAATTTCTACCTCCTACTCCGAAAGAGGAGGTCCAGTTATTGATGCTAAATGCCAATCAAGTTAATAGGGAGTTGAAGAATGGAGTAGTTGGTTCTCTTGTATTTATCAAACCTAGAAGTCGAATCGAAGCTCGATGAAATCCCAATAGCCAATGAGTTTCCTGAAGTATTTCCATCAGATATTCCAGGCTTACCTCCCATGAGAGAGATAGAGTTCTCTATTGATCTCCTACCTAGGACAGGGTCTATCTCTATTGCACTATATCGAATGGACACGAAGGAACTACAGGAACTCAAGAAAGAGTTAGAGGAACTATTCGACAAGCAATTCATTAGACTGAGTGTATCACCTTGGGGAGCTCCTGTATTATTTGTTAAGAAGAAAGACGGGAGCTTGAGACTATGCATAGATTACAGACAGCTGAATAAGGTGACTATAAATGACTTATTGGATCAATTGAAGGGAGCCTCCATCTTTTCTAAAATTGACTTGAGGTCAGGATATCATCATATTAGGATCAAGGAGGAGGACGTACCAAAAACTGCCTTCAGGACTAGGTATGGACACTATGAGTTTCTCGTAATGCCCTTCGGGTTGACGAATGCACCTGCAATTTTCATGGATTACATGAATCGCATTTTTTGACCCTACCTAGATCAATTTGTTATAGTGTTCATTGATGAAATCTTGATATATTCTAAGAGTGAGAAAGAACATGAACAACATCTCCGAATTGTGCTGCAAGTGCTGAAAGAGAAAAAGTTATATGCCAAATTGGAGAAGTGTGAATTTTGACTGTCAGAGGTGATGTTTCTCGGACATGTCATCTCTAATAGAGGGGTAGCCGTAGATCCTAGCAAGACAGAAGCAGTGATTAAGTGGGAGAGACCTAAGACGGTTACGAAAATCAGAAGTTTCCTGGGTTTGGCAGAATACTACGGGAGGTTTATACAAAACTTCTCTCATATAGCCTTGCCATTGACTAAATTGACCAGGAAGGGAAGTCTTTTCAAATGGACTGATCAATGTGAAGCTAGTTTTTAGGAGCTGAAGACAAGACTGACCACTCCTCCTATTTTAATTTTTCCAGACCCCACAAGATATTTTGAAGTGTATAGTGACGCTTTAAAGAAAGGGCTAGGATGTGTGCTGATGCAAGATAAGAGAATAGTTGCTTATGCCTCTAGGCAACTGAGACCCCACGAAGGAAACTATCCAACCCATGATCTTGAATTAGCAGCAGTAGTGTTTGCCTTAAAGATTTGGTGACACTATTTGTACGGGGCAACCTTTGAAGTATATTGTGATCATAAGAGTCTTAAATACCTCTTTGATCAGAAGGAGTTAAATATGAGGCAACGAAGATGGGTAGAATTCCTCAATGACTACAAGTTTGAGATAAAGTATCATACCAAAAAGGCGAATGTTGTAGCAGATGCCTTGAGTTGAAAATCTCTGCACATGGGTCAGATGATGGTGTATGAGATGCAGATGCTAGAGGAGTTTCGAAATTTGAAGCTAGCCACTACTCTTACTCCAAAGAATCTAGCCATTAATGGTTTAAGTATAGGGTGTGACCTTAGAGCCTAAATCAAAGAGGCTCAAGCTCACGACTAATACTTACAGGATCATAAAGACCAAGGTAATTTTTCTGTCATGGAAGATGGAGCAATCATGTATCAGGGAAAGATTTATGTCCCTCAAGAACGAGAGTTGAGGACTAAGATCCTGTAGGAAGTGCATCAGAGTAAATACACAGTCCATCCTGGATGCACTAAAATGTACCTGGATTTAAAAAGGATGTATTGGTGGCCAGGGATGAAAAAGGACATTGCCGAGCTTGTGGCGAAATGTCTCATTTGTCAAAAGGTGAAGGTGGAGCATCAAAAGCCAGTGGGATTTCTACAACCTCTTGAGATCCCTAAATGGAAATGGGACAATATCTCAATGGACTTTGTTGTGGGATTACTTAAGTCTTCAGTGGGACATGACTCTATGTGGGTAATAATTGACAGATTAACCAAATCTGCTCACTTTTTGCCCATAAAAATTAACTATTTACTGGATAAATTAGCCCAATTCTACGTCTAGGAAATAGTTAGACTGCATGGAATTCCCATAAATATCATTGCTGATAGAGATATGAGGTTCACATCGAGGTTTTGGAAGGCGTTGCAGGAAGCTTTTGGTATTCAGTTGCGGTTCAGTACTACCTACCATCCTCAGACTGATGGGCAGACAGAACGCACCATTCAAACCTTAGAAGATATGTTGAGGGCTTTGTGATAGAGCAAGGTAAAGGATGTGATAAGTACCTACCTTTAGTAGAGTTTGCTTATAATAATAGTTGTCACTCTAGTATTAAGATGGCACCTTATGAAGCTTTATACGGTAGAAAGTGCTGATCTCCAGTATGTTGGTTTGAGGTAGGAGAAAAGAACTTGTTGGGTCCTGATCTAGTTCAACAAACCACTGAACAAATCAGGATGATACGAGACAAAATACTTACAGCTTAGAGTTGGCAAAAGAGTTACTACGATAAGAGACATAGACCTCTAGAGTTTGAGGAAGGAGACCATGTATTTCTAAAACTTTCCCCGACTACTGGAGTTGGTAGGTCTCTCAAAACAAGAAAGCTAAGTTCGCGAATTTTGGGACCCTACCAAATTCTGAAGAAAGTAGGGACATCAGCATATCTAGTTGCTCTCCCACCTAATTTGTCCAAACAGCATAATGTTTTCCACGTATCACAGCTGCGGAAGTATCTTCCAAATTCATTATATGTAATACAGGATGAACCAATCCAAATAAAGGAGAACATGACATACCAGCTAGTACCTACATCCATATTGGACACTGACGTGAAGCAATTGAGAAATAAAACCATTCCCCTTATTAAGGTGTTCTGGGAAGGTTTGACTCCGGAATAAGCAACTTGGGAGTTGGAAGAAGTCATGAGGAAGAAATATCCGCAATTGTTCTTATTAGGTAATTTTTGAAATTTTGAGGACAAAATTTCTTTTAGGGGGAGAGAAATGTAATATCCCTAATTTCGTTTCTTTTATTGATAAAAGTTCAAAAATATTTAATTAAGGAAATAAAATTTATTAGACAATATTTTAGATATCTAAGGAAATATAATCCTTAGATATTCTTCACCTTATATATATGCATAGAAAATGTTTCTAACATTAAGAGAACAAATAAAGAGGGAAAACCTAATAGGAAAGAAATTCGAAATAACATACTAAAGAGATGCAAAATTCTTGGATAAGGAAGATAAATTTTTAGAAACAAGTAAAGGTCTTAAAATTTCAAGAACATTGGATTAGGGTAATTTTTCCTAATTCAAGAACTAGAGTTACTAAGTTTAAAATCTTTACCCATACATTGGGCTTTTACCTATGGACACTTCATATAGAGTTTTTCCACTTCACATAAGTTTCTAACAAGCCCATTGGATAACCTAAGCAAGAAATGAAACATAGACTTGGACTAGGATATAGTAATTGGACCAATAGTCCAAAAGTTATGAAAATATGACCAAGCCCTCCAAGAAAGGTAGAATTTTATCCAAAGCAAAGAAAATTGGTAGAAATAAGCCCAAATCGAAGAGGAAAAATAAAATAAAACAAATTAGGTGATGATATAATAATGTAATAATAATAAAGATTAGGTTACATGGCATTAAGACAAAAATTTAGCAAGTGGTGTGATTCTACATTCATCATTTTGGCAAGTGGCATGATAATACAAGGCTTTAGGACAAAAACATCTATATCCTACACTCATAATTTTAGCAAGTGGTATGATAATACATGGCATTAGGACAAAATATTCCTATCCCACACAAATAATATCAACCAAATAATGGAGATTCAAGGGCTAGAAATTTGCCACCTAAAAAGGCAAACATATCATACTTGTTTAAGACAAAAGAAAATGGAATTGAATCCCTAAATCAAAGGGACCTTGTCCCTTATCTTAAGAACATATCATCATAATTTTCAAAATACAAATCTCCTTTTCCTATGCATATCTTGACTAAGGAAGAGGAAGACAAGAATATAAGTTGTTTGTTTTCCAAAAATTCAACAAAGTGTATCCTAATTGTGATAAGATAGACCCATGATCATGAAAGGTGTATTATTTGGTGGTCTATTTAAGCAAAACCCACCCCTATAACATTTTAATTTTGTCCAAGTGAGGAAGAGAGAGAAATAGAAGCAAGGTAGAGTGAGGAAAGGAGAGAAAGAGAGGAGAAGAAAGGAAGGAAGAAGAAGGAGAAGTTAGAAGGCTAAGTACTCAAGGTAAGTTACCTTAATCTCCACTTGAGTCCATTTTTCTTCTTCATCCTTGAGGTTCAAAAATTCACCCTCCTTCTCTTACCTAAGCTGCTAGAAAAGCTAAGGGAAGGGAGGAATCTTGCTAGTTCTTTCAAGAGGAAACAAGAAAACCAATTCACTAAGTATGCTAGGGAGATTCTTAGGTAAGTTTAACAATATTTCTTTTTGAAGAAAACTTTTGAAACTTATAATATTTATATGAGATTTTGATCTTAGAACTTTGATGATTGGTCATGGATGTTGCTATATCATGTTACATATTGATCTTGCATGTGATGTATGTTTGAATACTTAGGTTGGTATAGATAGTTCTGCATGGGTATGGCTATGGGTGACAAAATTTTAAGCTTCGGTGTTTTAATTTCTGGGAACAATCTATAAAGAATTAAAATAAATTGTTAACATAAGAATTAAAGATATATGTGTCAAGGATTTTTAGCCACTGGAATCATTCAATTTGGAGACCATATGAGGTAGATATGGTCTGATTAGTAATCAAATGTCAGAAAATGGTTCAACAGGGAAGAATATGTTTGGATAGCTTCTGTGTTTTAATTTCTAGAAATTATCTATAGGGAATTAAAATAATAGGGTAACATAAGAATTAAAGCTATATGTGTCACGGATTTTTAGCCACTGGAATCATTCAATTTAGAGTTCATATGAGGTAAATATGTTCTGATTAGTAAACAAAGGTCAGAAAATAGTTAATCAGGGAAGCATATGTTAGGATAGCTTTGGTGTTTTAATTTCTGGGAAAATTATATAAGGAATTAAAATAATTGGTTAACATATGAATTATATATTTATGTGTCATAGATATTTACCCACTGGAATCACTTAATTTGGAAGTCTTATGTGGGAGATATAGTCAGATTAGTAAGTAAAGGTTAGAACCTACCCGAGAAGAAATAATATTGAAATTGAGGGAGGAATAACACCAAGATTTATTACTATGGTGCTGATATGATTAACATAATAGTTTTAGAAAATTGTCTTAGCTTTCCATATACACCAAGATCACCTTAATCGGAGTTAAAATGAGGGAGTTATGCTCTGATTAGTGAGTAACGGTCACAGAACACGGCCAGGCCATGTTCTGGGTGCTTCAAGCACGGGTTAGCCGTGTTTGGGGCTATTTTTGAGTACATTTGAAGTTTTTTTAAAGCATGACCGTGTCTTGGAACATGGCCAGACCGTGTTGGAAGCTGGTGAAGCCTATTTTCAACATTTATCTACCCTAGATGAACCTCTTTAACTATAGGGTAATAGTAGAAATCAAATTAGAGGAAAATGCTCTATAAATTTGTAAGAACATGTGTTAGAAAGATATAAATAAGAAGAAATTGACTAAAGGCCAAGCATAAAGAAAATGAAGAGATGAAATTAATATTTTAAAAAAGAAGACAAATCTTATAAATGAAAATAATAAATGACTAGTATATGCCATAGCCATTGCCATTGTATGAACTTCTTACCATCTTAAGTGTGAAATTCTGACATGAAAATATTTTATAAAGTGATATTTGAAATGGTTATGTTCATGGCATGATTACCAATGATTTATGGTAATATTTATATTTTGATGAACATACTTGTTATTGAAACCATATTTTTGGCTATCATTGTGAAAAGAAAAGAAATGAGCACGGTGACATGGTAATCCGTGTGGTGCACCAGTAGAGGACGCCCTACCAACAGTTATGATCATGTTAATGAGAAAAGAAAGAGAAATTGGGCCATGTCGGACAGAGCGAGAAAAGCATGTACCGGAGAGTAGAGGATACTCACCCTGATCGGGGTAGCTTGAAATGAGAATAAGTTGATGGCCATCATATGATATTCTGAAAATAGTTAATCCTGCATACATATCATTACTATATGATTCTTATGTGCATAGATATGATGCATTCATGTGACCAAAGATATTTTCTGTAGTTTATACAGCTAAACATGACATGATGAGCTATATTGATGATGATTTATTGTTGAACTTACTGGGATTTAATTCTCACTATATTTCCATATCATGTTCAGAAAATTAGTTATGCAGATTTTCTATAGCTCTGGCTTTTAGTGCATGTTGGATCGAGTTATTCTATGATAGGCGGATCCTAAATAAAATGTTTGTGGGAGAGTTAGTACAGATCCCGGTGAAGGTGCAACCACCCGCACCCGAATCTCCGGAATTGGTCAACCAGAATCAATAAGATGTAGATATTTATGTGTTTGAAATGTTGTACGTACGTTTTGATTAATGATGTGTATGTGAACTTTATATTGTATAATAATAAATAAATAAATAAAAAAAGTTGTTACACTAAATATATAACATCTTGGCTGCATAAAACCTAAAAACCACCAAGCTATACGAATCTAAAGCAAGGTCGAGCTTTGGGCTGGTTTTTGATAAGTGCACACAGATTTAGCATGGAACATGACTTGGCCATGTTTGGAGGCACAAAAATGTCTTGGTAATGTTAGGGGCTGCCTTGGCCTTTTCTTGATCTTCGAAACTTGTCTTTTGCATGGTTCTTCTATGGCCTGCTCCTAGTCCAAAGAACTCTACAAGTATATATTTTTCCTTGGTTCTTGGACCTTTTTTCTCACCTATAAAATGAAAACACAAACGAGCAATATTTATAGCAACAAAACAAAATCTCATGATAGTAGGAAATAATCACAAGTTAACAATGACTTAAGGGATGAAAGCAATGAATAAATACACAATTTTCTTATTTATCAATACTCTTAATCTTAAAACCTTGTTTTGTAGCTGGGAAGCAATCAAAATTAAAATGAAATTATTGTTAATTGCTTTATTACTTCCTTGAGTGTTTTTTTTCAAATTCATTCCTTTTTCTAGTTAGTCTTTCATAATTTTACAAAACAATGCCTAGTCTAATGTTGTAGCAAAAAAATCAAATTATCAGGCTTTTAAGTTTTATTTTAATTGAAGGATGAACAATTCCAACTTTTCTCATTCATATGCTTTTGCTTAAGCTGAATTACTTTATCAATTGTAATTGAAATGAGAAAAAATTTGTTGAGTGACAGTTTATGTATTAGTTCATTTTATTTTTCAGTATGCAGTTTCATGTATCTTCATTGCCTATACTCTTATATCATTTAAGAAGATTTTCTCGATCTAGTTGCTCTGCTACATCCTCAAATTCTCCCAGCAGTGATGAAGAGGATATTACATTAAAACGATCCAAGCCCAGGTCTAAGAACTCAAAGAAGGAAAAGAATCTCAAGCCAATAACCAAAGATTTTGTTACCCATAATGAAGAAGCAGATAGTCCAAATCCCCTTTTAAGATTCTTTCAAAGCATCAAGATTCAAGAGTTAATATAGTGGTTGAATACTTGGTTGTGTATCATAAATTATCTCAATGCAAATGTCGATGAATTCTAGTCAGCCTTAATTTCTTATGGTTCAGTTATTCTTTAAATACATACTTAATACTTATGATTGTGTGTAATATTATTTGTTCTTCTCTTTGATATATATTTTTTGGTTAATCAAGATAGAGGTGTAAGCCATAAATTTGCATAAATTGCAATAATTTAAAAGTAAAAATCTAAAGATACATACCTCTAATTATAGTAATATGATTTATGAGAAACACAATCACCAAATATAAATCAGAATAGAAAAATTTGTCTAGTTTATCCAAGATTTTAATCCATGTATTTAATGAAAATCACAAGCTTTCTTATAAACTAAAAACTCTTGATCAGAAAAGTATTTTCTGTATATTTCTTTCTACAGTCTTCTTTCTATCAAAAAAAGAAAGGTATTTATAATTGAAGGCCAGTTATTGTAACCTCCCTATACCACATCTTTTCACATAGTGATACATTTTTACATATGGCTACTTTTTCATGTCAAGATAGATTATGACATAGAAATTCTTTTTCACATAGAGTTACCTTTTAACATAGAGACACCTTTTTATAGAGGGACACATTTTCACATATAGAGATAACTACTGTATATTTAAATAAAAATAGGTCACACACATATTTTTTTAATATATCTAACATTCTCCCGATTGACCATTGAACACTTAATATGTACTAATTTGATATTAATACATATTTAAAATCTCTTATAGATGCAATATTTCTATACCCAAAACAAAAGAGTTTAAATTGCAAGAATCATATCGGTAAGTCCTTTAGAACAAATATTACCTTTCTTGTATTACAATGCATCTAAACTCCTTTAAATGAGAACCATATGTGGTACATATCTTTATGAATAAGCTTCTAAATGCTCATTCAGAGTTACCGAAGCATACATTTCCATTATCTTAAACTTTATGTATACAACTAAATAAGAGAAGAAAAATATAAATTAATGAAATCTTTTAAATTGACAAAATGCAATACAAAAACATAAGAGTATCTTAATCACATAAGATTACATAGTAGAATTGAATCTTATATGCTCGACATGTTCCTTATATGCAATAAGTGGTAAGAATTTTGTTAATGGATCTGCAATCATCATTCTATTGCTAATGTGTTCTATAACTACCTTGTTTGCTTTGACATATTTTTTAATAGTTAGATACTTAATGTCAATGTGATTACTATGACTTTTGCTTTTATTTTTCTTGGCCAAAAGCACTATTGCAAAATTATTGCAATAAATCTTCAATGGCTTGGCAATTGTATCAATAGTTATAAGACCTTAAATAAAAATCCTTAACCATATAGCTTGTGATTTAACTTCAAAGCATCATACATATTTTGTTTTAGTGGTAGAAGTAGCAATCAAAAATTGCTTTGCACTTATCTAACAAATGAACCTTCTAACTAATAAGAAAACATATCCCGATGTGGACTTTTTTGTATTAAGGTAGCTAGCAAAGTCAAGAGTCTGAATATTCAACCACTTCTAAATGGTCAAATCATCTATATGTTAGCTTGTAGTCCTTAATTCCTTCAAGGTATCACATGAATTTCTTTACAACTTTCTAATAGTTCAAACCTGGGTTACTTTGATATTTTCCCAACATTTTAACTACATATGTAATATCAAGTCTTGTGCAAACAAGAACTTACATTAAACTCCTAATTGCAAAGCATAAGAAATGTTTTTCATTTGTTCCCTTTCTGAAAAAAATTCTTGAGTTTTGTTTCAAACTGAATTTGTTACTTTGACAATAGTTGCAACACTTGATGAGCAATATTTCATACAAAATTTCTCAAAATTTTTATTGATATATGTTCCTTCAGACAATCTTAATGTCCCTCAGTATTTGTCTCTCTAAATCTTTATTCATATGACATAATAGATTTCACCCATATCTTTTAGATCAACTTGCTGTGAGAGAAATTGTTTAACCTCATGAAATAAGCCCAAATCACTTGAACTGGGAAAATTTTCATCTACATATAGGACCAAAAAAATTATATTTCTCTCATTAATCTTATGGTATATATATTGATCCATAATATTCTTTGTAAAACCAAATTAAGAAATAACATTACAAAATTTTAAATACCACTGAGACTTGTTTTAGTCCATATATATTTCTTAAGTTTGCAATCTAAGTAATCATTACCCTCTGAAATGAAACTTTCTGGTTGTTTTATGTAAACCTCATCCTTTAGGTCTCCATTGAGGAATGTCATTTTTACATCCATTTGATGTAATCCACATTAAAATGAGCTACTAATGTCATGACTATCTGAAATGAATCCTTTTTAGAAACAAAAGAGAAGATACTGTGATAGTCAATTTCTTCTTGTTGTGTGAATCCTTTGGTTACAAGTATTACCTCATATCTTTCAATATTTTCTAAAAAGTCTCTTTTAATTTTAAATAACCACTTATAGCCAATGGCCTTTCCCCCTTTAGAAAATTTAACAAATTCCTATATTTGATTGTTAGCCATTGAATTTATCTCATCCTTTATGGCATCATAGTAGAATGTGGATTTATTTCTACTCATAACTTGTAAAAACGTGATAGGGTCATCTTCAACACCAATGTCTATGTTTGATTATTGTAAGTACACAACATAATATGAAGAAATTGTAGGTTTCTTGACTCTTGAAGATCTTCTTAATGTTATCTCAACATCTTTAGTTTGAGAGTTATGAGTAGCTAGATTTACAAGAGTATACTCATGATGAAGTGGTTCTTTAATCATGGGTGAATCCTGAGTAATTGAATCTTGATGATTACCATGAAAAACAACCAATCTATGTGAAGATATAGGAATAGATTTAAGTTTATCATACTCCTTAAAAACTAAATTTTAAG
Source organism: Gleditsia sinensis (assembly GCA_037074535.1). Lineage (NCBI taxonomy): Eukaryota > Viridiplantae > Streptophyta > Magnoliopsida > Fabales > Fabaceae > Gleditsia > Gleditsia sinensis. The sequence goes on from CM073476.1 coordinate 21,481,658, forward strand.
TTTGGAAACTTCCATTAATCTTATCATTCTCAAGGAACCGTGCATTCTTAAATTTCATAATTCTCATTGTACGAGATGAAAAATAAAATCTATATTCCTTAGACTTTTCGCATAGCCAATGAAATATTTACTTACTGTTCTTGAGTTTAACTTTATCTCATGTGGATTGTAGACTTTAACTTCAGTTAGACATCCCTAAACATGTGTATGCTTTAAAGTAGATTTCTAACCTTCCCATAACTTAAATGGTATTTTTTGAACTGCCTTGGTTGAAACTTATTTAGTACATATGCCACAGTTTTTAGAGCTTCACTCTACAAAGATAATGGGTGATTAAAGTTATTAATCATACTCCTCATCATGTTCATCAATGTTTGGTTTCTTCTTTTAGCCATACCATTTTGTGATGGTAAGTCAAGTATTGTGTATTGTGCCATAATACCTTATTCTTCAAGGAACATTACAAATGGACCTAGTAACTATCACTTTTTATGGTACCTATTATAATATTCACCACTTCTATCTGACTTAATTTATTTTCCTAGTTGTTTCTCTACTTCTATTTTATAGACCATAACAACATTTAGTGCTTCACTTTTATCATAAAGAAAATAGAGATACATATATCTTGTATAATCATCAATAAATATAATAAAATATTTCTTACAATTAAAGTACACATCATATGGTCTTGAAATATCAGTGTGTATGATCTCTAATACATTCAAACTCTTTCTGGAACCTTTCTTATATTTGTTAATTTGATTTCCTTTAATGTTATCTATACAAGTACCAAAATCAGTAAAATCAAGAGCCTTAGGAACTTATTCATTACTAATATCTTAATTATGTTAGTAGAGATATGACCTAATCTCCTATGCCATAACATAGAGGATTTCTCATTTATAACACCACACTTAATACCAATATTAATGCTATAATCAAGGGTAAAATTTAAATGTAGTTTAAATAATTTGTCATGCATAATACTATTATCAACTAAAACATTATTTTTATACAAATGTAAGGTATTTTCAATGAAATTGAAACTAAAACTACAAGGTAAAAGTCTTAAATTGAAAAAATGACCCACATATGCAAAAGCCAAGATAAGAACTCAACTAGCATATCAGAGTAGACAAAATGACACCAAATATTGGCAGCCCTTGGGTAGTCTCGTAATATATGCAAAAAAGTCTATTCCTTGTATGGGTAACAAAAGCACCAAGGAATCCCCCCATTCCACTTGCTTTTATATGAATTGCTGAAAAGCCTATTATGGAAAACAAGCTAGATGAAATATCTTGCACGTTCATGTCCCCTCCATTGCCAAATAAGTTTCCACTGAGAATTATTCGAAATCATAATGTCATTCATTAAAGCTACATAGGAACTTTTGACATTAAAAGTATCGCTTCCTTCATGTTCCCATAATTTTTTGTCGAGTCCTTCATTAAGGCAAAGGGGAATAAGAGCATGTATTTTAAGACAAATTTGTTCAGGTAATCATGATTTACCTCGTGATGGTGGAGGGTGCTATCTTGTAGAAGAGTTAAATCATTCTATAACCAACAATCATCCTAGATTTAATTGTTTGACCATTACTAATCTCTCATCTTTGGTGTTTAGTAAGTATTTCCCACACCTTCCCATCTCCCTCAAGAGAAAAAAGTCAAAGGATTCACAATGATGTTATTAGAAGTAGTGTTATTTGTTCCATATTTGTCCCATAAAACCTCTTTCCATAAGCAATTTTCATCACTTTACAACAACTTTCATGAGACAAGCATAATTGATTGTTGTATGTGTTTATCAAATAATCGCAAGCATACAGCGTAGCTGTAACTAGTCTGGCGAGTACGGGTTGTATCCTAAGAGCCCAATGACCAATTACAGAGTTCTATGAAACAAGCTATCTAAATCAATATAAATTGATTGATATGAAGTCACAATTAATTAAGCAAGGTAATCAATTATCAAAAGCCTAGGGTTAGGGTTTACCATATTTATGATATTCAACAATCAATATGTACCTCTAATTGCAATTATCAAAGTAATCGGAGATGGTTTAGTCTTAATTAATTAATAACCTCTTTCAAGCATTACTAATTGTATCTAGGTTAATCCAATTGCCTATTTTCATGGTTCTTAATTTAACCTAAGTCCATTAAGTTCTATCCCAACCATGTGATTCAATTCATAGGGGTTCTCGATCCTACTAATTGATTCAATTCCTAAAAAACCTTAAACTACTTTCGTGATTAAGATATCCCTAATTAACTATTAAGTTCTGGTATTATTTTTCACCTTTCAGTTCGTCAGTCAATAACCTAAGATGTGATAAAACAACGATCAGGCATTCTATCATCTCGTATAATGCATAATAGTTAATCCTAATTAACCATAAATAGTCACAATTAGGGTTTCACAATTCCAATTTAATGCAGTTTCAATATATCACAAGTGGATTTATCGAAACCCTAGATTAAATCTACTCACACATAATTGAAAGAGAAATCATAATCATATTCATTAAACCATTCGTAAGTGTTTAATACAATAAAAAAGAAAGGAGTAGAAGTAGAGATAGATGTAAAGCTAGAAAAAAAACCTGATTTGCAGAAAGTAATGAATTATGGTTACAATCTTTGAATCAATCTTAATTCTACTATAAGAACATAAAGTAAATAATGATTCTACTCTAAACTTATTCTAAGAGTGTTTCCTAAGCCTAAACTGAGTCTATCTAAGTATGGATATGTCTCTATATGTTTCTCCATGTTTCTCCCGGTATATATAGCACTTTGGCTGCTTAAAACACTTAAAATCATAGACTGTATGGACCTGAAACACGGTCGTGTTCCAGGACACGGCCTGCCCGTGCTTTGGGTTGGAATATAAGAAGTTGCTCTAATTTTTGCACAGAACATGGCCTTCCTGTGTTGTAGTCTGCATGGTCCATTCTTCGCCAATTTCTTCTGGGTTTCCTCCTAGCATCCTTTTCATCTTGTTCCAAGTCCACATAACTCTTCACATTAGTCCTTTCCCTTTATTCTTGGCCTATTTTGATTACCTACCAATAGAAAACAAAACCAAGCAGTATCCAGAGCAAGTAAAACAAAATAAAACCAAAGCAGAAAAATAATCACAAGCTCACTATGAAATAAGGGATGAGATATAGCTATAAAACACACATTTTCCCTTTTATCAACTCCCCCATGCTTAAACCTTTGCTTGTCCTCAAGCAAATAACATAACATAATAACAAGAAGGGGGAAGATGCATTCAAATTCCATATAATAGTAAAATGCAATAAAGGTAATCTTTACTTAATCAATGTGAACATAACAGATATATGAGTAAATATTTACCAGATAGCCTCTATTCTTCTAAAACTAAACCCAAATTCTCTTATTATATACCTACTTCTGTTGTTACCATTGATCGTATGCACCAAATTGATTTTAGACACAAGTAGGCTGCCTCATCCTTTAGATCTTCCTATATTGCCTTACCTTTATTTCTATTTTATCACTCTTTTTCTCACTCAAATTCTTTTATTTCTCACTTTTTCTTTTGTTTATTTCATTCATTTTTTTTCTTTTTATGTATAAATATACAGTGAGTGCATTTTATGCTCTATCTCACTAGGGTATAGGTAGCTAAGTACTCAAGTGCCAGTGGTACCATGCTTGCATCATTCCTTGAATGCTTTGGATTGAATCATTCATTGCATGTAGGGTGGCCGTTTGAGCTAATTGTTCTTCCTTTATTCGGTGAAGCCTTGAGGAAATGGAATCCTGGTCCTCTTTCAATACATAAGAAGGACCTACATTATCAATATAATAGGAAGGGGGTGGGGGGTGGCAAAGCCAATAGTAGCTCATGGGGGAAGTTATCCCCTTCAGGTTCATCATCACCTTCCTTACCCTCTTCTAAAGAGTATATCCAATTCTCTTCATTAGTAACTGCAGTTTTAGTGGGGTTAGGAAGGCGAAAGATATTATAGCCACAGAGATGCAGTCAGTAGTCAGCATTCCTTCTAACAATCAATTTTATATGCAGACAGGACTCTAAATCAATTCTACTATTGTTGAATATTGGTTGCAAATCCTATAGATTTGCCTTCAGTCCTAACCCTCTAGCAAGTGTAGTTACTAAACCCACTATGATTACCTTGCCATTCATGGCATTACCCACCTTGGCCATCTAATGGGCCATAAAAGCTTTAGTGTCCACCTTATGATCGTTTATCATAGCCCACAGTAAATAAACTTCTCTTTGATTTGTGACCCTATTGTAACCACCAGTTTTTTTATACACTTAACACCTTCCAACATTAAATAATACATATACATAAACATAGCTTATAATGTATTATCATCATACTAAAAGGGCCACATCAGTGGTTATGATTTATATATGAGTCACATAATTACATTTACTTGACATAATTCCTTATATAGCACACCATCCCTAGGGTATAAAGGGTGGAGGAGGTGGTGCTGGCATCAATATCTCTATAACATTAACTGTATAATGTTCAACTGACCTAACTAAGGTATTTTCACCATTTGGAACTCCTAAGCAACGATAGGAAGTCTGTCGGTGCCTCAATTACCTTTATCTGAACATAACACCAAACATTAATGAGAACAGAGTCTCAATAGGTTCAACATTAACATCATATTATAAGTAAAATCACAGTGTTACATCCAGCTGTATAAACTATAGAAAACATCAATCTCTTGTGATAAAAGTCATAATAATTGCAAATGCATGATTAACATAGTATAGTCACATGCTCGACAATTACAACTATCATATACATTGCTTTTATAAATGGAGATTAATCGTCTACAGCCACATTTTAATACTCAGTGACTAATCGTTTATAGCTATGAGGTTCAACAAACAGTGACTAATCATCTGTAGCCACGAGTTCAACAAGCAGCGACTAATCATATGTAGGCAATTCTCTACCCTTAGTGACTAATTGTTTGTAGCCACGAGGTCAATACACAGTGACTAATCGTCTGTAGCCACATCTCAACCCTCAGCGACTTAATCGTCTATATGAGGTCAACAAACAGTGACTAATTATTTGTAGCCACATCTCAATCCTCAATGACTAATCATCTATAGCCACGAGGTCAACTCAGAGTGATTAATCGTCTGTAGCCACGAGGTCAACAAACAGTGACTAATCATCTATAGCCACAAGGTTAACACATAATGACTAATCGTCTGCGGCCACTAGGTCAACCCATAGTGACTAATCGTCTATAGCCATATCTCAACCCTCAGTGACTAATTGTCTGTAGCCACATCTCAACCCTTAGTGACTAATTATCTGTAACCATGAGGTCAACAAACAGTGACTAATCGTCTGTAGCCATAAGGTCAACACACAGTGACTAATCGTCTGTAGCCACAAGGTTAACAAGTAGTGACTAATCGTCTGTAGCCACGAGGTCAACAAGTAGTGACTAATCGTCTGTAGCCATATCTTAACCATATACATTAACATCATATAACCATGTATACATAAAAAAACTCACCCTTAGTATCATGCTTTCCATCCTTAATCAAGTTCGTCACTTCATATAACAAATATATATTAATACCTCTACCATCATATAATAATGTATATGTCATACTCTTTAATCATTATCACCATCACCATGGGTTATATGTTAACCAAGTACATCACTAATATCATGCATAATATCGTCACCATATCATTTAACAAATATGTATTAATACACTTATGATTATGTAACAATGCATACATTATATCATGTAATCATCATGCCTAATATTATCACCATATCATTTAACAAATATGTATTAATACACTTATTATCATGTAACAATGCATACATTATATCATGTAATCATCATGCATAATATCATCACCATATCATTTAACAAATATGTATTAATACACTTATCATCATACAACAATACATACATTATATCATTTAATCATCATGCATAATATCATCACCATATCATTTAATAAATATGTATTAAACATGATATATGTCATGCTTGTTATTACAAGAAATGGTGAAACCTAGTATTGTATCTCAATGATTATTGGGTTTTCTTCTTTAATTTGATTTCTATAATTATCTTCTAGTTAATGGGATTCATTTAATACATTTATACCTAAAATAGGGCAAAAATAGTTCCTAACACGACTTGGCCGTGACCCCCAACACAGCCATGCTTGAGAATGTGAAAAATGTGCTGTAACCTCAAAAGTAGCTCGAATCACAGTCTTGCCGTGTCCTAGAACATGGCTTTAGATTTTTCGTACGTTCTAGATTTTCGTCCAACCTGACCTTCTCTCACTAAAAAGACCATAACATCCTCATTTTAACTCCAATTAAGGTGATTGCAGTGTCTATGGAAAGTTAAGACAATTATCTATAACTTTTATGTTATCACTTTAATAATTTAGAAAAATAAATAGGTGAAAATGGTGTTCAAAATTAGCATCGTAACTCAGCACATTAGATCTGACTTATTTTTACTCATCAGGGCATATGTCTTTCATTTCAAATCTGATTAAGATGATTACAGAGGCATTAGAAAGCTAAGAAAGAAGGCTACAACCTATGTGTTGAACAGATTTCCAAATTCGACATCAATCACAACCTCCAGAACCAATAGTGCATCGATTTTCACCCTTTTCTAGCCAATTTCAGCAAACACATGTATGATCTATGCATCCAAACTCTCACTTTTCAGGGCTAAGATAAATATGCATTATGCATCATCAAAATAGGATATTTGCAATAATTTTAGATCATTCAAAATACATGAAATTCTATGGAAAGATTAATGTTAAACCTATTTATTTTTTCTCTCTTACTTGCTTGAGCTCTTCCTTCTCTCCTCAAATTTCTACATGTTTCACCATCAAAACAAGGTTTGAGAAGCTTAACCATGATGATGAGAGAAGATTGAAGGCTTAGATGTATAGAAATACCTTAGATTCCTTCTTTTGGCCTTTCTCTCTCCTCTCTTTCTTCTTCTTCTTTCCCCTCCTTCTTCTTCTTTGGTCGTGGCTTTTTCTCCCTCTCCCCTTGGCTTAGTCGACTTCTCCTCCAAGTCAAGCAAAAAAATATTTGTTTAATCAAAACTTCTCCAACAATCCATTCCTTACCTAACTAATGCCTCCCAAAAGCCTAACTATTACAAGTTTGTCACTCTATAAGATTGTGGCTAACCCCTTGACTAAGGCCTTGTTTAGCTTCCTCAAATTCTCCAAATAATTTAATTCCTCTTTTAGGAAGAAACTAATAAGCTTTAAAGTCACATCCAAAGGCATATCTCTAGCTTATATCTTGATATTCAGTTCTAGCCCCAAAAAATTAAGGAATTACAATTTTTTCCCTTCACCATTAACAATTATTATATATATATATATATATATATATAATTAGGGATGTTACACCCATCACTTTTTGTAACATCCCTAATTTCATTTCTTTTATTGATAAAAGTACATAAATATTTAATTAAGGAAATAAAATTTATTAGACAATATTTTAGATATCTAAGGAAATATAATCCTTAGAAATTCTTCACCTTATGTATATGCATAGAAAATGTTTCTAACATTAAAAGAACAGATAAAGAGGGAAAAACCTAATAGGAAAAAAATTAAAAATAACATACTAAGGAGATGCAAAATTCTTGGATAAGGAAGATAAATTTTTAAAAACAAGTAGAGGTCTTAAAATTTCAAGAATATTGGATTAGGGTAATTTTTCCTAATTCAAGAACTAGAGTTACTAAGTTTAAAATCTTTACCCATACATTAAACTTTTACCTACGGACACTTCATATAGAGTTTTTCCACTTCACATAAGTTTTTAGCAAGCCCATTGGATAACCTAAGCAAGAAATAAAACATAGACTTGGACTAGGATATAGTAATTGGACCAATAGCCCAAAAATTATGAAAATGTGACCAAGCCCTCTAAGAAAGGTAGAATTTTATCCAAAGCAAAGAAAATGGGTAGGAATAAACCCATAATGGGTAGGAATAAGCCCAAATCCAAGAGGAAAAATTAAATAAAATAAATTAGGTGATGATATAATAATGTAATAATAATAAAGATTAGGTTACATGGCATTAAGACAAAAATTTAGCAAGTGGAATGATTCTACATTCATAATTTTGGCAAGTGGCATAATAATACAAGGCTTTAGGACAAAAACATCTATATCCTACACTCATAATTTTAGCAAGTGGTATGATAATACATGGCATTAGGTCAAAACATTCCTATCCGACACAAATAATATCAACCAAATAATGGAGATTCAAGGGCTAGAAATTTGCCACCTAAAAAGGCAAAACCTATCATACTTGTTTAAGACAAAAGAAAATAGAAATGAATCCCTAAATCAAAGGGACCTTGTCCCATATCTTAAGAACATATTATCATAATTTTAAAAATACAAATCTCCTTTTCCTATACATATCTTGACTAAGGAAGAGGAAGACAAGAACATAAGTTGTTTGTTTTCCAAAAATTCAACCAAGTGTAATCCAATTGTGATAAGGTAGACCCATGATCATGAAAGGTGAATTATTTGGTGGTCTATATAAGAAAACCCAACCTTACAACATTATAATTTCGTCCAAGTGAGGGAGAGAAAAAATAGAAGCAAGGTAGAGTGAGGAAAGGAGAGGAAGAAAGGAAGAAAGAGGAAGGAGAAGTCCAAGGGACTAAGTGCTCTAGGTAAGTTTAACAATATTTCTTTTAGAAGAAAACTTTTGAAACTTATAATATTTATATGAGATTTTTATCTTAGAACTTTGATGATTTGTCAGGATGTTGCTATATCATGTTACATATTGATCTTGCATGTGATGTATGTTTGAATACTTAGACTAGTATAGAAAGTTTAGCAAAGGTATGGCTATGGGTGACAAAATTTTTAGCTTCTGTGTTTTAATTTCTGGGAATTATCTATAGGGAATTAAAATAAATGGTTAACATAAGAATTAAATATATATGTGTCACGGATTTTTAGCCACTAGAATTATTCAATTTGGAGTCCATATGAGGTAGATATAGTCTGATTAGTATGCAAAGGTCAGAAAATGGTTCATCAGGGAAGAATATGTTAGGATAGCTTCTATGTTTTAATTTCTGGGAATTATCTGTAGGGAATTAAAATAAATGGTTAACATAAGAATCAAAGATATATGTGTCATGGATTTTTATCCACTGGAATCATTCAATTTAGAGTCCATATGAAGTAGATATGGTTCGATTAGTAAGCAAAGGTCAAAAAATGGTTCATCAGGGAAAAATATGTTAGGATAGCTTCTGTGTTTTAATTTCTGGGAATTATCTGTAGGGAATTAAAATAAATGGATAACATAAGAATTAAAGATATATGTGTCACAGATTGGTAGCCACTAGAATCATTCAATTTGGAGTCCATATGAGGTAGATAAGATCCGATTTATAAGCAAAGGTCAAAAAATGGTTCATCAGGGAAGAATATGTTAGGATAGCTTCTGTGTGTTAATTTCTGGGATTTATCTGTAGTGAATTAAAATAAATGGTTAATAAAAGAATTAAATATATATGTGTCATGAATTGTTAGCAACTGGAATCATTCAATTTGGAGTCCATATGAGTTAGATATGATCCAATTAGTAGTCAAAGGTCAGAAAATGGTTCATCAGGAAGAATATGTTAGGATAGCTTCTGTATTTTAATTTCTGGGAATTATCTGTATGGAATTAAAATAAATGATTAACATAAGAATTATATCTATTTGTGTTATGGATTTTTAACCACTAGAATCATTCAATTTGGAGTACATATGAGGAAGATATGAGCTGATTAGTAGTCAAAGGTCAGAAAATGGTTTATCAATGAAGAATATGTTAGGATAGCTTCTGTATTTTAATTTTGGGGAATGATCTGTATGGAATTAAAATAAATAGTTAACATAAGAATTATAGATATGTGTGTCACGGATTTTTACCACTGGAATCACTCAATTTGAAGTCCATATAAGGTAGATATGGTCCGATTAGTAGGTAGAGTTTAGAACCTATCCGAGAAGAATTAACCTGTACATTTATAGAATAATATCACCTTGATTTCTTAATATTTTGCTATAATGTTCAACATAATAGTTTTAGATAATTTTTTTATCTTAAAATTGGCACCAAGATCACCTACATCGGAGTTCAATTGAGGGAGTTATGCTTTGATTAGTAAGAGAATGTTAGATATGATGAAAACCTACATCAAGAAAATAAAGAAATAAAATTAATATTTAAAAAAAGAAGACAAATCTTATAAATGACTAGTATATGCCATAACTATTTCCATTGTATGAACTTCTTACCATCTTAAGTGTCAAATTCTGACATGGAAATATTTTATAAAGTGATATTTGAAATGGTTATGTTCATGGCATGATTACCAATGATTTATGGTAATAGTTATATTTTGATGAACATACTTGTTATTGGAAGCATATTTTTGGCTATCATTATGAAAAGAAAAGAAATGAGCACGGTCACATGGCAATCCGTGTGGTGCTCTAGTAGGGGACGCCCTACCAACGGTTATGATCATGTTAATGAGAAAAGAAAGAGAAAGTGGGCCATGTCGGACGGAGCGAGAAAACCCCGTATCGGAGAGTAGAAAATACTCACCCTGACCAGGGTAGCTTGATATGAGAATAAATTGATAGTCATCATATGATATTTTGAAAATAGTTAATCTTGTCATACATATCATTACTGTATGATTCTTATTTTCGTAGATATAATGCATTCATGTGACCAAAGATATTTTCTGTAGTTTATACAGCTGAACATGACGTGATGAGCTATTTTGATGATGATTTATTGTTGAACTTACTGGGATTTAATTCTCACTATATTTCCATATCATGTTCAGAAAATTAGTTATGCAAATTTTCTATAGCTTTGGCTTTTACTGCATGTTGGATCTAGTACTTTATGTTGGGCAGATCCCAGAAGCAAATAAAATGTTTGTGGTCGAGTTGGCTTAGATCCCGGTGAAGCTGCAACCACCCGCACCTGTATCTCCGGAATTGGTCAACCAAAATAAATAAGATGTAGATTTTTATGTGTTTAATATGTTGTGCGTATGTTTTGATTAATGACATGTTTGTAAACTCTATATTATATAAATTAAATAAATGTTATATTGAGTTAAGTTGTAACGAGGTAATAACTTCATGGTATTTAAAAAAAAATTGATACTTAAATGGAGTTGTTACATAATTGGTATCAGAGCAGGTCGATCCTAAATGGCCAGTGGGTGGATGGTTATCTGAATCGATCTTATAGTGTCTTGAGTATGTTGTGGTTGTGCTGTGTAGGGGATCAGTGATTCATATAAGTAAGAAATTACTAGTGTTTCCTATCTATATGCCGAGGTGGTGTTATGACTACTATTTAATATTTTTGAACTAACTATTGGGCTTGATCACCTTAATAGCAGCATAACTTTGTTTTTGCCATAGTAGGAAATGGCACCAGCAAGGAGGAATCCAGCAACCAATGCAGAGGAAACCCTGCACAACCTGGCCATGACAATTCGAGACCAAGTCATGACCACCAACCAAATTTTACAATATCTCCAGAATGCTAATATCCCAAATGGTGAGAATGGTGCTAACAACCGGATGGCTGGAAAAGATAATGGCATATCTGAGTTCCTGAGGACTAGACCACCTTGTTTCCAAGATGGCTATGACCTAACCGTAGCCGAAAGGTGGATAAGGGAATTAGAGAAAATTTTTGAAGTGATGGGCTGTACTGAAGAGCAGTAAATTATTTTTGCTGCATATATGTTAAAAGATGAAGAAGAATACTGGTGGCATGGAGCTAGAGAGCGTTTAGCTCATCAGGGAAGACATATCACCTGGCAAGTGTTCAAGGACATTTTTTTTGAAACGTACTTTCCAAGTACTATACGGGGCAGAGAAAGAGATCGAATTTCTCCAACTCAGGCAAGGCAGTATGACCGTGGACCAGTATATCACAAGGTTCGAGGAGCTGTCTAAGTTCTCCTCTTATCTGTGATATAACCTAGATGAAGCATGAAAGGCGGTTAAGTTTGAAGCGGGACTAAACCCAGAGATAAAGAATGCTATTATAGTTATGGAGATCAGGGAGTTTGTACTTCTGATAAATAAATGCAGACTCTTGGAAAAGAGTTTAAAGGCAGTGGAGGACGAAAAGCAAAGGCAAAACCTATGGAAAAGGAAGAAAAATTTTTCCATCCCTGGAAAGAACGTGAGAAGAAGTGGATATGGAGCTGGTAAGAGGCCATTGACTGCGGGTCCTAGACCTTTTCAATAAGACCTCGCCTCAGTCAAGTGCGCTAAGTGCGGACGCATGCATGGTAACCGGCCATGCTACATGGGACAAGATGTCTGCTTCAATTGCGGACAGAAGGGACATTTTGTGAGAAATCGCCCACAAAATGTAGGGAAGCAGCCAGAACAGAGGCCTTAGGGGAAAGGAAGGGTTTTCACCCTGAGCGGGCAAGAGGCAACTCAATCTTTTGAAATGATTCAAGGTACATGCTATATCTATGGATTTGCTCTTGTGGTGTTATTTGACTCTGGTGCTAGTCATTCATTTATATCGGAAGAATGTATTAGGAAGTTTTAGTTTCCTATTTCTGAAACTCCCTATGAGCTATCTGTAGTAAACCCTACAGGGGAACGGGTATTAACTTCATCTATAAGTAAGGACTATCAAGTCACCATCCAGGAGAAAACTATTTCTGTAGACCTCGTCTGTTTTCCTTTAAGAGGTATTGAGGTCATTCTAGGGTTAGACTGGATGTCTAGAAATTGAGTCTTGCTGAATTGTTGTAACAAGACCGTTGAATTTCTACCTCTTACTCTGAAAGAGGAGGTCCAGTTATTGATGCTAAATGCCAATCAAGTTAATAGGGAGTTGAAGAATGGAGTACTTGGATACATTCTCTTGTATTTATCAAACCTAGAAGTCGAATCGAAGCTTAATGAAATCCCAATAGCCAACGAGTTTCATGAAGTATTTCCATCAGATATTCCAGGCTTACCTCCCAAGAGAGAGATATAGTTCTCTATTGATCTCCTACCTGGGGCAGGGCCTATCTCTATTGTACCACATAGAACGGCCTCGAAGGAACTACAAGAACTCAAGAAACAGTTGGAGGAACTATTAGACAAGCAATTCATTAGACCGAGTGTATCACCTTGGGGAGCTCCTGTATTGTTTGTTAAGAAGAAAGACGGGAGCTTGAGACTATGCATAGATTACAGACAGCTGAATAAGGTGACTATCAAAAGTAAGTACCCTCTCCCTAGGATAGATGACTTATTGGATCAATTGAAGGGAGCCTCCATCTTTTCTAAAATTGACTTGAGGTCAGGATATCATCAGATTAGTATCAAGGAGGAGGACGTACCAAAAACTGCCTTCAGGACTAGGTATGGGCACTATGAGTTTCTCGTAATGCCCATCGAGTTGATGAATGCACCTGCAATTTTCATGGATTACATTAATTGCATTTTTTGACCCTACTTAGATCAATTTGTTGTAGTGTTCATTGATGACATCTTGATATATTCTAGGAGTGAAAAAGAACATGAACAACATCTCTGAATCGTGCTGCAAGTGCTGAAAGAGAAAAAGTTGTATGCCAAATTGGAGAACTGTGAATTTTGGCTGTCAGAGGTGAAGTTTCTCGGACATGTCATCTCTAATAGAGGGGTAGCCGTAGATCCTAGCAAGACGGAAGCAGTGATTAAGTGGGAGAGACCAAAGACGGTTACGGAAATCAGAAGTTTCCTAGTTTTGGCAGGATACTACAGGAGGTTTATACAAAACTTTTCTCGTATAGCCTTGCCATTGACTAAATTGACCAGGAAGGGAAGTCCTTTCAAATGGACTGATCAATGTGAAGCTAGTTTTCAAGAGCTGAAGAATAGACTGACCAGTCCTCTTGTTTTAATTATTCCAGACCACACAGGTCATTTTGAAGTGTATAGTGACGCTTCAGAGAAAGGGCTAGGATGTGTGCAGATGCAAGATAAGAGAGTAGTTGCTTACGCCTCTAGGCAACTGAGACCCCACGAAGGAAACTATCCAACCCACGATCTTGAATTAGCAACAGTAGTGTTTGCCTTAATGATTTGGTGACACTATTTGTACGGGGCAACCTTTGAAGTATATTGTGATCATAAGAGTCTTAAATACCTCTTTGATCAGAAGGAGTTAAATATGAGGCAACGAAGATGGGTAGAATTCTTTAATGACTACAAGTTTGAGATAAAGTATCATCCCGGGAAGGCGAATGTTGTAGCAGATGCTTTGAGTCAAAAATCTCTGCACATGGGTCAAATGATAGTGTATGAGATGCAGATGCTAGAGGATTTTCGAAATTTGAAGCTAGCCACTACTCTTACTCCAAAGAATCTAGTCATTAATGGTTTAAGTATAGGGTGTGACCTTAGAGCCCAGATCAAAGAGGCTCAAGCTGACGACCAATACTTACAGGATCATAAAGACCAAGGTAATTTTTCTGTCATGGAAGATGGAGCAATTATGTATCAGGGAAGGATTTGTGTCCCTTAAGAACGAGAGTTGAGGACTAAGATCCTGCAGGAGGCGCATCAGAGTAAATACACAGTCTATCCTGGATGCACTAAAATGTACCAGGATTTAAAAAGGATGTATTGGTGGCCAGGGATGAAAAAGGATATTATGGAGTTCGTGGCGAAATGTCTAATTTGTCAAAAGTTGAAGGTGGAGCATCAAAAGCCAACGGGATTTCTACAACCTCTTGAGATCCTAAATGGAAATGGGACAGTATCTCAATGGACTTTGTTGTGGGATTACCTAAGACATTAGTGGGACTGACTCTATCTGGGTAATAATTGACAGATTAACCAAATCTGCTCACTTTTTGCCCATAAAAATTAATTATTCACTAGATAAATTAGCTCAATTGTACGTCCAGGAAATAGTTAAATTGCATGGAATTCCCTTAAATATTGTTTCTAATAGAGATCCGAGGTTCACATTGAGGTTTTGGAAGGCATTGTAGGAAGCTTTTGGTACTCAGTTGTAGTTTAGTACTGTCTACCATCCTCAGACTGATAGGCAGACAGAACGAACCATTCAATCCCTATAAGATATGTTGAGGGCCTGTGTGATAGAGCAAGGAAAAGGATGGGATAAGTACCTACCTTTAGTAGAGTTTGCTTATAATAATAACTATCACTCTAGTATTAAGATGGCCCCCTATGAAGCTTTATACGATAGAAAGTGCCGATCTCCACTATGTTGGTTTGAGGTAGGAGAAAAGAACTTGTTGGGTCCTGATCTAGTTCAACAAACCACTGAACAAATCAAGATGATACGAAATAAAATACTTACAGCTCAGAGTCGGCAAAAGAGTTACTATGATAAGAGAAATAGACCTCTAGATTTTGAGGAAAGAGACCATGTATTTCGGAAACTTTCCCTGACTACTGGAGTTGGTAGGTCTCTCAAAACAAGAAAGCTAAGTCCGCGATTTTTGGGACCCTACCAAATTCTGAAGAAAGTAGGGACATTAGCATTTCAAGTTGCTCTCCCACCTAATTTGTCCAACCTACATAATGTTTTCCACGTATAACAACTGCAGAAGTCTCTTCCAGATTCATCACATGTAATACAGGATGAACCAATCCAAATAAAGGAGAACATGACATACCAGCTAGTACCTGCATCCATATTGGACACTGACGTGTAGCAACTGAGAAATAAAACCATTCCCCTTGTTAAGGTGTTATGGGAAGGTTTGACTCCGGAAGAAGCAACTTGGGAGCTGGAAGAAGTCATATGGAAAAAATATCCGCAATTGTTCTTCTTAGGTAATTTCTAAAATTTTGAGGACAAAATTTCTTTTAGGAGGAGAGAAATGTAACATCCCTAATTTTATTTCTTTTATTGATAAAAGTACATAAATATTTAATTAAGGAAATAAAATTTATTAGACAATATTTTAGATATCTAAAGAAATATAATCCTTAGAGATTCTTCACCTTATGTATATGCATAGAAAATGTTTCTAACATTAAGAGAACAAATAAAGAGGGAAAACCTAATAGGAAAAAAAATTAGAAATAACATACTAAAGAGATGCAAAATTCTTGGATAAGGAAGATAAATTTTTAGAAACAAGTAAAGGTCTTAAAATTTCAAGAACATTGGATTAGAGTAATTTTTCCTAATTCAAGAACTAGAGTTACTAAGTTTAAAATCTTTACCCATACATTGGGTTTTTACCTATGGAAACTTCATATAGAGTTTTTCCACTTCACATAAGTTTATAGCAAGCCCATTGGATAACCTAAGCAAGAAATAAAACATAGACTTGGACTAAGATATAGTAATTGGACCGATAGCCCAAAAATTATGAAAATGTGACCAAGCCCTCCAAGAAAGGTAGAATTTTATCCAAAGCAAAGAAAATGGGTATGAATAAGCCCATAATGGGTAGGAATTAGCCCAAATCCAAGAGGAAAAATAAAATAAAATAAACTAGGTGATGATATAATAATGTAATAATAATAAAGATTAGGTTACACGGCATTAAGACAAAAATTTAACAAGTGGTGTGATTCTACATTCATCA
Source organism: Gleditsia sinensis (assembly GCA_037074535.1). Lineage (NCBI taxonomy): Eukaryota > Viridiplantae > Streptophyta > Magnoliopsida > Fabales > Fabaceae > Gleditsia > Gleditsia sinensis. Next base: position 21,498,367 of record CM073476.1, read on the forward strand.
TTTTGGCAAGTGGCATGATAATACAAGGCTTTAGGACAAAAATATCTATATCCTACACTCATAATTTTAGCAAGTGGTATGATAATACATGGCATTAGGACAAAACATTCCTATCCCACACAAATAATATCAACCAAATAATGGAGATTCAAGGGCTAGAAATTTTCCACCTAAAAGGGCAAACCTATCATACTTGTTTAAGACAAAAGAAAATGGAAATGAATCCCTAAATCAAAGGGACCTTGTCCCTTATCTTAAGAACATATCATCATAATTTTCAAAATACAAATCTCCTTTTCCTATGCATATCTTGACTAAGGAAGAGGAAGACAAGAATATAAGTTGTTTGTTTTCCAAAAATTCAACAAAGTGTATCCTAATTGTGATAAGGTAGACCCATGATCATGAAAGATGTATTATTTGGGGGTCTATTTAAGCAAAACCCACCCCTACAACATTTTAATTTCGTCCAAGTGAGGAAGAGAGAGAAGTAAAAGCAAGGTAGATTGAGGAAAGGAGAGTAAGAGAGGAGAAGAAAGGAAGGAAGAAGAAGGAGAAGTTTAGAAGGCTAAGTACTCAAGGTAAGTTACCTTAATCTCCACATGAATCCAATTTTCTTCTTCATCCTTGAGGTTCAAAAACTCACCCTCTTTCTCTTACCTAAGCTGCTAGAAAAGCTAAGAGAAGGGAGGAATCTTGCTACTTCTTTCAAGAGGAAACAAGAAAACCAATTCACTAAGTGAGCTAGGGAGATTCTTAGGTAAGTTTAACAATATTTCTTTTTGAAGAAAATTTTGAAACTTATAATATTTATATATTTTGATCTTAGAACTTTGATGATTCGTCATGGATGTTGCTATATCATGTTACATATTGATCTTGCATGTGATGTATGTTTGAATACTTAGGCTGGTATAGAAAGTTCTGCATAGGTATGGCTATGGGTGGCAAAATGTTAACCTTCTGTGTTTTAATTTTTGGGAATTATCTGTAGGAAATTAAAATATATGGTTAACATACAAATTAAAGATATAAGTGTCACGGATTTTTAGCCACTGGAATCATTCAATTTGAAGTCCATATGAGGAAGATATGAGCCGATTAGTAGTCAAAGGTCAGAAAATGGTTCATCAGGGAAGAATATGTTAGGATAGCTTCTGTGTTTTAATTTCTGGGAATTAGCTATAGGAAGTTAAAATAAATAATTAACATAAGAATTAAAGATATAAGTGTCACGGATATTTAGCCACTGGAATCATTCAATTTGGAGTCCATATGAAGTTGATATGATCCGAATAGTGAGCAAATGTCAGAAATTGGTTCATCAAGAAAGAAAATGTTAGGATAGCTTCGGTTTTTTAATTTTTGGGAACATTCTATAAGGAATGAAAATAAATGGTTAACATATGAATTATAGATATATGTGTCATGGATTTTTATCCACTGGAAACATTCCATTTAGAGTTTATATGAGGTAGATATGTTCTGAATAGTAAACGAAGGTTATAAAATGGTTAATCAGGAAAGATTATGTTAGGATAACTTCGTTGATTTAATTGTTTTTAACATTCTATAAGGAATTAAAATAAATGGTTAACATATGAATTATAGATATATGTGTCATGGAGTTTTACCCACTGGAATCACTTAATTTGGAATTCTTATTAGGGAGATATGGACAGATTAGTAGGTAGAGGTCAGAACCTATCCGAGAAGAAATAACCTGTACATTGAGGGAGTAATATCACCTTTATTTATTAGTATTTCGTTACAATGTTCAACATAATAGTTTTAGATAATTGTTTTATCTTGAAATTGATACTAAGATCACCTATATCGGAGTTAAATTGAGGGAGTTATGCTCTGATTAGTAAGAGAAGGCTAGATAGGATGAAAACCTGCATCAAGAAAATAAAGAAATAAAATTAATAGTGAAAAAAGATGAATCTTATAAATGAAAATAATAAATGACTAGTGTAGCCATATCCATTGCCATTGTATGAACTTCTTACCATCTTAAGTGTGAAATGTTGACATAGAAATATTTTATAAAGTAATATTTGCAATGGTTATGTTTATGGCATGATTACCAATGATTTTTGGTAATAGTTATATTTTGTTGAACATACTTGTTATTGAAAGCATATTTTTGGTAAGGAGTTCATGCAATGGCAATGGTAATGGCTAAGGTATACTATAATATTTTATTATTTCCATTTATAAGATTCTTCTCCTTTTTTTAAATATTATTTTCATCACATGTTCTCACAAATTTTATAGGGCATTTTTCTCCATTTTGTTTTTTATTATTTCCCTATAGTTAATGAGGTTCATTTAGGGTAGAAAAATGTTACAAATATGCTTTACCAACTCCCAACACGGCCTGGTCATGTTCTAGGACATGGCCATGCTTGAAAATACTTCAAACATACTCAAAAATAACCCTGAACACGGCCTACAAGTGTTGAAGTAACCCAGAACACGGCCTGGCCGTGTTCTGTGACCTTTCCTCGCTTATTCAATCATATCTCCCTTATACAAACTCTAATTGAGTTGATTCCAAAGCTTATAAAAATATAAGACACGTATCTACAACTTTCATGTTTATCATTTCTTCAGATTCCTTATGAAAAATTTCCAACAAATTAAACACAAGAACACTTACATTTACCACCCTAGATTCTATACTGATTTTGACCTCCACTCATTAATCAGCCATATCTCCCTCATATGGACTCTAACTTAAGTGATTTCAAAGCCTTTAGATTCGGGAGACATATATCTATATTTATTACATGAAAAAAAATTTTTTTAATTCCTTACAGATGTTTCCTAGAAATTCAAACACAGAAGGATACTTAACAGATTCGTCTTTACTTAGTTAGTTTCTAATCTCTGCATACTGATCTGACCATATCTCCCTCATATTGATTCCAATTTGAATGATTCTTATGGCTAAACATTTTTGATACATATATATAAATTTATCATGTTAAGCATTTCTTTTAATTCCCTACAGATTTATCCCAGAAATTTAAACACAAAAGCATACCTGATAGATTCTTCCCTGGTTAACCATTTTCTGACCACTTGTAACATGATATAGCAACATCCATGATCAATCATCAAAGTAGAAAATATTGTAAATTTCATCAAATTTCTAAGATCAAAATCCCATATAAATGTTGCAAATTTCAAAGCTTTTCTTCAAAAAGAGATATTGTTAAACCTACTTAAAGATTTCCCTAGTTCACTTAGTGAATTCTCTTTCTTGGTTCCTCTTAAAGGAAGTAGCAAGATTCCTCCCTTCCCTTAGCTTTTCTAGCAGCTTAAATAAGAGAAGGTGGGTGAGTTTTTGAACCCCAAGGATGAAAAGAAAAGATGGATTTAGGCGAAGATTAAGGTAACTTTCTTTGAGTACTTAGTCCTCTAGACTTCTCCTTCTTCTTCCTTCCTTTCTTCTCCTCTTTTTCTCTCCTTACCTCATTCTACCTTGCTTCTATTTTTTCTCTCCCTCACTTGGACAAAATTATAATGTTATAAGGGTGGGTTTTGCTTAAATAAACTATCAAGTGATTCACCTTTCATGATCATGGGTCTACCTTATCACAATTTGGATGCACTTGGTTGTGTTTTGGGAAAAAACAACTCATGTTCTTGTCTTCCTCTTCATTAGTCAAGATATACATAGTAAAAGGAGATTTTTATTTTAAAAATTATGATAATATTTTCTTAAGACAAGGGACAAGGTCCCTTTGATTTAGGGATTCATTTCCTTTGTCTTTTGTGTTAATCAAGTATGATTGGTTTGCCTTTCTAAGTGGCAAATTTTCAACCCTTGGATCTCCCTTGGTTGGCTTAAATTATTTGTGTAGGATAAGGATATTTTATCAGAATACTATGTATTATTATCCACTTTTTGAAATTATGAATGTAGGATATAGATGTTTTATCCTAATGCCATGTATTATTACTTACTTGTTGAAATTATGAATGTAGGATATAGATGTTTTGTCCTAATGCCATGTGACCTAATCTTGATTATTATTACATTACTATTTCCTCACATGATTCTTATTTTTGTCCCTCTTGGATTTGGGCTCATTCTTACCCATTTCTTTTGCTTTGGCTAAAATTATACCTTTCTTGGGGGGCTTGGTCACATTTTCATATTTTTTGGACTTTCGGTCCAACTTCTATATCTTAGTCCGAGTCTATATTTTATTTCTTATTTGGGCTATCCAATCGGCTTGCTAGAAACTTATGTGAAGTGGAAAAACTCTATATGAAGTGTCCATAGATGAAAGCCCAATTTATGGGTGGAGATGTTAAACTTAGAAATTTCTAACTCTTGAATTAGGAAAAATTACTCTAATCCAATCTTCTTAAAATTTTAAGACCTTTACTTACTTTACAAAAATTTATCTTCCTTACTAAAGAATTTTGCCTCTCTTTAGTATGTTATTTCTAATTTTTCCTATTAGGTTTTCTCTCTTTACTTGTTCCCTTAATGTTAGAAACATTTTCTATACATACACATAAGGTGAAGAATTTTTAAGGATAATATTTCCTTAGATATCTAAAAATTGTCTAATAAATTTTATTTTCTTAATTAAATATTGATGTATATTTATTAATAAAAGAAACAAAATTAGGGATGTTACATTAAATATTTATGTCTCTTTATTTATAAATGAAACGAAATTAGGGATGTTACATTTATCTCCCCCTAAAAGAAATGTTGTCCTCAAAATTTCAAAAATTACCTAATAAGAACAATTGCGGATATTTCTTCCTCATGACTTCTTTTAGCTCCCATATTGCTTCTTTCAGAGTCAAACCTTCCCATAACACCTTAACAAGGAGAATGGTCTTATTCCTCAATTGCTTCACATCGGTGTCTAATATGGATTCCGGTACTAGTTAGTATGTCATATTCTCCTTTATATGGATTGGCTTATCCCGTATTATATGTAAGGAATCTGGAAGATACTTCCGAAACTGTGATACATAGAAAACATTATATAGGTTGGACAAATTAGGTGGAAGGGTAACTCGATATGCTGATGTCCCTACTTTCCTCAGAATTTTGTAGGGTCCCAAAAATCATGGATTTAGCTTTCTAGTTTTGAGAGACCTACCAACTCCAATAGTCGGGGAAAGTTTTAGGAATACATGGTCTCATTCCTCAAACTCCAAAGGTCTCTGTCTCTTATCATAGTAACTCTTTTGCCGACTCTGAGTTGTAAGTATTTTGTCTCGTATCATCTTGATTTGTTTAGTGGTTTGTTGAACTAGATCAGGACTCAATAAGTTCTTTTCTCCTACCTCAAACCAACATAGTAGAGATCGGCACTTCCTACCGTATAAAGCTTCGTAGGGGGCCATCTTAATGTTAGACTAATAGCTATTATTATAAGAAAACTCCACTAAAGGTAGGAACTTATCCCTTCCTTTACCGTGCTCTATCACACAGGCCCTCAACATATCTTCTAGGATTTGAATGGTCCGTTCGATTTACCCGTCAGTTTGAGGATGGTAGGCAATACTGAACCACAATTGGGTTCCAAAATCTTCCTGAAATGCCTTCCAAAACCACGATGTGAACCTCAGATCTCTATCAGAAATGATATTTTAAGGAAATTCCATGCAGTCTAACTGTTTCTTGGATGTACAATTGGGCTAATTTATCTAGTGAATAGTTAATTTTTATAGCTAAAAAGTGAACAGATTTGGTTAATCTGTCAACTATTACCCAAATAGAGTCATGTCCAACTAAAGTCTTAGGTAAGCCCACTACAAAGTCCATCGAAATACTATCCCATTTTCACATAGAAATCTTAAGAGGTTGTAGAAATCCTGCTGGCTTTTGATGCTCTATCTTCACCTTCTGACAAATTAAACATTTCACCACAAACTTAGCAATGTCTTTTTTATCCTTAGCCCCCAGTACATCTTTAAGTCTTGATAAATTTTAGTGGATCTAGAATGGATTGTGTACTTACTCTGATGTGCTTCCTATAGGATCTTAGTGCTTAACTCTTGTTCTTGAGGGACACAACTCCTTCCCTGATACATGATTGCTCCATCTTCCAAAACAGAAAAATTATCTTGATCTTTATGATCTTGTAAGTATTGGTCATGAGCTTGAGCCTCTTTGATTTGGGCTCTAAGGTCACACTCTATACTCAAACCATAATGATTAGCTTCTTTGGAGTAAGAGTAGTAGGCAACTTCAAATTTTAAAACTCCTCTAGCATCTGCATATCATACACCATCATCTGACCCATGTGTTGAGATTTTTAACTCAAGTCATTAGCTACAACATTCGCCTTTCCTGAATGATACTTTATCCTAAACTTGCAGTCATTGAAAAATTCTACCCATCTCTGTTGCCTCATATTTAAATCGTTTTAATAAAAATGGTACTTAAGACTCTTATGATTGCAGTATACTTCAAATATTGCACCGTACAAATAGTGTTGCTAAATATTTAAGGCAAACATCACCGCTGCCAATTCAAGATCATGGGTTGGATAATTTCCTTCATAGGGTTTTAGTTGCCTAGAGGCATAAGCAACTACTCTCTTGTCTTGCACTAGCACACACCCTAGCCCTTTCTTTGAAGTATCACTATACACTTTAAAATGTCCTGTGGGGATTGGAACAATTAAAGCTTCACATTTATCAATCCATCTGAAAGGACTTCCCTTTCTGGTCAATTTAGTCAATGGTAAGGCTATACGAGAGAAGTTTTGTATAAACCTCCTGTAGTATCTTGCTAAACCCAAGAAACTTCTGACTTTTATAACCGTCTTTGGTCTTTCCCACCGAATCACTGCTTCCATCTTGCTAGGGTCTATGGCTACCCCTTTATTAGAAATGACATGTCCAAAACATTTTACCTTTGACAGTCAAAATCCACACTTTTCCAATTTAGCATACAACTTTTTCTCTTTTAGCACTTGCAGCATGATTCAAAGATGTTGTTCATGTTCTTTCTCACTCTTAGAATATATCAAGATGTCATAAATGAATACTACCATAAATTGATCTAGGTAGGGTCAAAAAATGCGATTCATGTAATCCATGAAAATTACAGGTGTATTTGTCAACCCGAAGGGCATTATGAGAAACTCATAGTTCCTATACCTAGTCCTGAATGCTGTTTTTGGTACATCCTCCTCCTTGATCCTAATATGATGGTATCCTAACCTCAGGTCAATTTTAGAAAAGATGGAGGCTTCATTCAGTTGATCTAATAAATCATCTATCCTAGGGAGATGATACTTATTTTTGATAGTCACCTTATTCAACTGTCTGTAATCTATGCATAGTCTCAAGGTCCCGTCTTTCTTCTTAACAAACAATACAGGGGCTCCCCAAGGTGATACACTTGGTCTAATAAATTGCTTGTCTAACAATTTCTCCAACTGTTTCTTAAGTTCCTGTAGTTCTTTTGAGGCCATTCTATAAGGTGCAATAGAGATAGGCCATGTCCTAGGTAGGAGATCAATAGAGAACTCTATCTCTCTCTTGGGAAGTAAGCCTGGAATATCTGATGGAAATACTTCAGAAAACTCATTGGCTATTGGGATTTCATCAAGTTTCGGTTTGACTTCTAGGTTTGATAAGTACAAGAGAATGTATCTAAGTACTCCATTCTTCAACTCCCTATTGACTTGATTAGCATTAAGCATCAATAACTGCATCTCCTTTTATGAAGTAGGAGGTAGAAATTCAACGGTCTTGTTGCAACAATTTAGTAAGACCCGATTTCTAAACATTCAGTCAACCCTAGAATGACATCAATACCATTTAAAGGTAGACAGACGAGGTTTACAGAAAAAGTTTTCTCCTGAATGGTGACTTTGCAATCTTTACATATCGAGGAAGTTAAGACCTTTTCCCTCGTGGGGGTTACTACAGATAATTCATAGGAGGTTTCTGAAATAGGATACTAAAACTCCCTAATACATTTTTCCAATATAAATGAATGACTATCACCAGAGTCAAACAACACCTGAAGAGCAAATCCATAGATGTAGCATATACCTTGAATCATTTTGGAGGATAGAGCTACCTCTTAGCCACTCAGGGTGAAAACCTTTCCTTTCAACTGAGATCTTGATTCTGGATGCTTCTCTATATTCTATGGGCAGTTCTTTGCAAAATGACCTTTTTGTCCGCATTTGAAGTAAATATCTAATCCCATGTAGCATGGCCATTTACCATGCATACGCCCGCACTTAGTACATTTGACTATGAAAAAGTTTTGTTGGAAGGGTCGGGGACTTGCAGTCATTGGCCTTTTGCTAGTACCTTGTCTTTTTCCTCTGACATTTCTGCTAGAGTTTTATGGCCCGTTCTTCCTTTTCCAAAAGTTTTGTCTTTGTTTCTCATCCTCCACTACCCTCAAGCTCTTCTCCAGGAGTCTACATTTATTTAACAGATGTACAAATTCCCAAATCTCTATAGCTATAACAACATTCCTTATCTTCGAGTTCAATCTGGCTTTAAATTTAATAGTCTTCCATGCTTCATCGGGGTTAAATCGTAGGTAAGAGGAGAACTTAGACAACTCCTCCAACCTCGCAATGTATTGGTTTATGGTCATGCTGCCCTGCCTAAATTAGAGAAATTCAATCTCCTTCTCTGCATGCACAGTACTTGAAAAGTACTTCTCTAAAAAGGTGTCTTTGAACACCTGCTAGGTGATTTGCATTCCCTAGTAAGCTAAAAGTTCTTTAGCTCCACGCCACTAGTATTCTGCTTCATCTTTTAGCATATATTTAGTAAAGATAACTTACTGCGCCTCAGTACAACCCTTATTCACCTTTCAGCTACAATTGGGTCAAAGCCGCCTTGAAAACAAGGTGGTATAGTCCTTAAGAACTCAGATATTCCATTATCATTCCCTTCCATCCGATTATTAAGACCATTCTCACCATTCGGGTTATTAGCATTCTGGAGGTATTGTAAAATTTGGTTGGTGGTCGTGACTTAGTCTCGAATTGCCGTGGCAAAGTTGTACAGGGTTTCCTCTGCATTGTTTGCCAGATTCCTCCCTGGTGGTGCCATTTCCTACTGTGGCAAAAATAAAGTTATGATGTTATTGAGGTGATTAAGCCCAATAGTTGTTTCAAAAATATTTAACAACAGTCATAACACTACTTTGGCATATAGATAGGAAACACTAGTAATTTCTTACCTATATGAAATCACTGAACCCCTACACAATACAACCACAACATACTTGAGACACTATAAGATCAATTCAGATAACCATCCACCCACTGGCCATCTAGGATCGACCTGCTCTGATACCAATTATGTAACAACTCTATTTTGTTTCTTTTTAATTTACATATATACATATATGTATATTTCTAAAATTTCATGAAGTCATTAACTTCTTACTTCTAACTATTTAACTCATAATAACATTCAATTAAATTAACCAAACATAATTAAGGTTTATGAAATACCATTAACACTTATATAATTCTGGGTTCACGTACACATTATTAATCAAAACATATATACAAAAATCAAACACATATAAGTCTACATTTTATTCATCCATATTGACCAGCACCGGAGATACGGTTGCGGGTGGTTGCACCTTCACTGGGATCTTAGCCAACTCGACCCAACGTACGCTAAAAGCCGATCATAGAGAATATCTGCACATGATATGAAAATATAGTGAGAAATAAATCCTAGTAGGTTCATCAATAAATCATTATCAATAATGCTTCTCACGTCATGTTCATCTGTATAAGCTACAACAATTATTTTAGGTCATATGAAGGCACTCATCTATGCACATAAAAATCATACAGTAATGACATGAATAACTATTTTTAGAATATCATATGATGTCTATCAACTTGTTTTCATACCAACTACCCCAGTCAGGGTGAGTACTTTCTATTCTCCGGTACGAGCTTTTCTCTCTCCGTCCGACATGGCACACTTTCTTTTTTCATTAACATAATCATAGCCATTGGTAGGGCGTCCCCTACTGGTGCACCACACGGACCGCCATGTGACCTTGCTTATTTCTTTTTTTTTCCTTTCTTTTTTCATTAATAGCCAAAAATATGATTTCAATAACAAGTATGTTCATTATACTCACATGCCATAATTTTTCATCAAAATATAATTAATACCAAAAATCATTGGTAATCATGCAATGAACATAATCATTTTCAAATATCACTTTATAAAATATTTCCATGTCAAAATCACACACTTAAGATGGTAAGGAGTTCAAGCAATGGCAATGGCCAAGGCATACTCTAATGATTTATTATTTCCGTTTATAAGATTTTTCTTCTTTTTTCAAATATTATTTTCATCACATGTTCTCACAAATTTTATAGGGCATTTTTCTCCATTTTGGTTTCTATTATTACCCTATAGTTAATGAGGTTCATTTAGGGTAGAAAAATGTTACAAAAAAGCTTTACCAACTCTCAACACAGCCTAGTCATGTTCTAAGACACGGCTATGCTTGAAAATACTTCAAACATACTCAAAAATAGCCCTGAACATGGCCTACCAGTGCTGAAGTAACTCAGAATACGTCCTGACCGTGTTCTGTGACCTTTCCTCACTTATTCAACCATACCTCCCTCATACAAACTCCAATTGAGGTGATTTTAAAGCCTATAAAAGCTAAGCCAAGTATCTAAAACTTTTATGTTTATCATTGCTTCATATCTCTCACGAAATATTCCTAAAAAATTGAAAACAAAAAAACTTACATTTACCACCCAGGATTTTAGACTGATTCTGACCTCTACTAATTAATTAGCCATATCTCCCTCATATTGACTTTAAATTAAGTGATTTTAAAGCCTATAGATCCGTGAGACATATATATATATATATATATATATATATATATATATATATATATATATATATATATATATATATTTATTTATTTATTATGTTAACATTTTCTTTTATTTCCTTACAGATATTTTTCAAAAATTCAAACACAGAAGCGTACTTAACAGATTCTTCCCTGGTTTGCTAGTTTCTGACCAATGCTTACTAATCTGACCATATCTCCCTTATATTGATTCCAATTTGAATGATTCTAGTGGTTAAAAATTCATGAGACATATATATAAATTTATCATGTTAAGCATTTCTTTTAATTATCTACAGATTTATCCCAGAAATTCAAACACAGAAACATACCTTACAGATTTTTCCCTGGTTAACCATTTTCTGACCACTTCTTACATATCGAGCAATATCTCCATCATTTGGACTCCAAATGAAGTGATTCTAGTGGCTAAAATTATGTGAGACATAGATCTAAATTTTTCATGTTAACCATTTCTTTTAATTTCTAACTGATTCTTCTCAGAATTTCAAAAACAGAACCTTCCCTAGTTACTCTGAAATCTAGTTTCCTAACCAAACCTTTCCTAAGGATTTAGTTCATCATTATATTACATACTCTTCCATTTTCTTCCTAATTTACATTTACTAACATTCCATCAATTTTTACCACATTCAAATATACAAAATAACAGCATAAAAATCATAAACTTTTACCACCCATAGCCATACTTATACAGAACATTCCACACCAACCAAAATATTCAAAATATTCATCATATGTAAAATAACATGTAACTTGATATAGCAACATCCATGACTAATCATCAAAGTAGCAAATATTGTAAATTTCATCAAAGTTCTAAGATCAAAATCACATATAAATGTTACAAATTTCAAAGCTTTTATTCAAAAAGAGATATTGTTAAATCTGCCTAAAGATAGTTCACTTAGTGAATTCTCTTTCTTGTTTTCTCTTGAAGGAAGTAGCAAGATTCCTCCCTTCCCTTAACTTTTCTAGTAGCTTAAATAAGAGAAGGAGGGTGAATTTTTGAACCCCAAGGATGAAGAGAAAAGATGGATACAGGTGAAGATTAAGCTAACTTACCTTGAGTACTTAGTCCTCTAGACTTCTCCTTCTTTTTCCTTCCTTTCTTCTCCTATCTTTCTCTCCTTACCTCACCCTACCTTGCTTCTATTTTTTCTCTCCCTCACTTGGACAAAATTATAATGTTATAAGGGTGGGTTTTGCTTAAATAAACTATCAAGTGATTCACCTTTTATGATCATGGGTCTACCTTATTACAATTAGGATGCACTTGGTTGTTTTTTGGAGAAAAAACAACTCATGTTTTTGTCTTCTTATTCTTCCTTAGTCAAGATATGCATAGCAAAAGGAGACTTGTATTTTGAAAAATATGGTGATATGTTCTTAAGACAAGAGAAAAGGTCTATTTGATTTAGGGATTCATTTCCTTTTTCTTTTGTGTTAATCAAGTATGATAGGTTTGCCTTTCTATGTGACAAATTTTCAGCCCTTGGATCTCTCTTGCTTGCCTAAAATTATTTATGTAGGATAAAGATATTTTTTCATAATGCTATGTATTATTATCCACTTTTTGAAATTATGAATGTAGGATATAGATTTTTGTCCTAATACCATGTATTATTACCTACTTGTTGAAATTATGAACGTAAGATATAGATGTTTTGTCTTAATGCCATGTGACCTAATCTTTATTATTATTACACTACTATTTCCTCACATGATTCTTATTTTTTTCCCTCTTAGATTTGGGCTCATTCTTACCCATTTCTTTTGTTTTGGCTAATATTATACCTTTCATGGAGGGCTTGGTCATATTTTCATATTTTTTGGGTTATTGGTCCAACTTCTATATCTTAGTCCAAGTCTATGTTTTATTTCTTGCTTGGGCTATCCAATGGGTTTGTTAGAAACTTATGTGAAGTGGAAAAACTCTATATGAAGTGTCCATAAGTGAAAACCCAATTTATGGGTGGAGATGTTAAACTTAGAAATTTCTAACTCTTGAATTAGGAAAAATTACCCTAATCCAATCTTCTTAAAATTTTAAGACCTTTACTTACTTTACAAAAATTTATCTTCCTTACCCAAGAATTTCACCTTTCTTTAGTATGTTATTTCTAATTTTTCCTATTAGGTTTTCTCTCTTTACTTGTTCCTTTAATGTTAGAAACATTTTCTCTATATACACATAAGGTAAAGAATTTCTAAGGATAATATTTCCTTACATATCTAAAAATTGTCTAAGAAATTTTATTTTCTTAATTAAATAATGATGTATATTTATTAATAAAAGAAACAAAATTAGGGATGTTACATTAAATATTTTTGTCCCTTTATTAATAAATGAAACGAAATTAGGGATGTTACATTACACCTACCAAAGCATGCCACATAGCCACAAAAACTTCAGCCAAAATCAATTAAGAAAAATGCCACCTTTCAGCTAGGAAATCCTGCCACATAGCCATAAACATTCAAGCCACATTCCAGCTAAGAAACTACCACCCACATTAGCCATATTTCTGTGCATAATCAGAAAAATAATGCAAAGGCTGCTGCCCCCAGACCATGCTCTGCATTCTTACGCCTTTCCTGCAGAAACCACAAGGGAATTCCTACAAAAACACAAGGGAATCCCTACAAAAACACAAGGGAATCCCTGCAAAGCACAACCTTCCTTTTCCTCTTGAGTGGTGGAAACCAGCAACCAAGAATCATACTGTCTAGGTATTATTTTGGGCAGCAAATTCAAACCCCATTCCTTATGAAATTAGCATCCAAGATGGAGAGAAGGTAGCCAAAAAACTTAGAGCCAAAGGAGGAGAGAAACCAGAAAAAAAACATAGCTAAGTTGCAATGGAAACCAAGAGGAGAAGTAAGCTAAAATTTGAGAGCCATATGAGTATTTCTGCACAAGGTGAGTTTCCCCTATTGAGGAAAGTTAGTTTATAGTGAGTTGAGCTCATTTTGGGTTCTGCATAGGTGATTATTGAAATGAGATGCAAGATGTTAAAGTTGAAAACATGGAACTCTAGTGGTAGGGAACAATCTTTGCCATCTAAGTAACAAACATGCTGAAGCACCACACATCCTGCACCTAAAATTTTTGGGCCCTGTGTTATTGGATTATTTGATTGGGTAAATAGCCTTTAAATTTTCTAATATTTGATGAGCAAAGTATTGAAATATTGATAATCAAAAATGGAAATTTTGTAATTTTTGAGAACCTACAAATAGGCCATTTACAATCAAAACAGTTCTGAGAACAATCTTCTCAACAACTTTGGCTATTGATGGAAATATTAAACATTGAAGGGGTTAAATGTTAAATTTTCGTATAAAACTTTTATGACATGATACAGGGATCTTAATTAAGGACCCCACCAAATTTTAAAGAATTATGATAGGTTAAGCATATAATAAAATATGGAAATTTGGTGGGACAGGAAGTAAGTCAGAACATACCAAAACTGGGGATAACCATAAAAAGTGTATTTTTGGAGGGCTCAAATGAATAATTTTTTACTTGAAATTTTTATGGTTATCTAGGATGCTCCATATCAAACATCAAAAATTTTGAAAAAGTGTTACCCATCCAAAGGAATGGAAAATAAAATAGAAATAGAACCGAAACCAATCTGCACTATTCTGGGTTATGGAGGTACTTCTTAGGGTGAATGGAATATTTAAGGGCTGTGAGATTCAAAAAATAAAATAGACATGTAGAGGAAGCTCCATGGAAAATTTAATAATTTTTAGAGGAATTTTGTCATATTTAATAATAACCTTAAATCTGAACAGAATCATAGTTTTGTTTTAGGGAGCAGAAGCTCTTAAACTAGAGACTTATGATTTTAAGTGCTAATATGCATGCATTAACCAAAAGCTCTTATATGTTTTAGTTTGAGTTGCTGGTAGTAACATTGATAGCCTTGGAAAGGAGATGATTGTGCAAGAATTGAGGTAGCTAGCTTTTCTTTAAAACACTCTTTATGTTTATGAACTTGAACTTATGAATTTCACTGCTTGCCTGACTTTTATACTATGATGAATGATGGTATAAAGATATGTTATATATTCATTCTTAGGAATTAAGGGGTGCCTAAAGTGTGCCAAGTAAGCCCTATTTCACCACGTATTGGCCAATAATAGAAGATACAAAACCTTTTTGTAGGTGTGGGATTGCATTGGGTAAGTAGATCAAAATATTATGGGTCCCTAGTGTGACCAAGATGATGTATGTTTGTATGGTCAGTGCTTATGTTTTAGTGAAATAAATTGAGATGTTTTAAGGAATGGAACGTATACTATTTTTTCTGAAAAATTTGCTAGCTATTGAGATTGTCATCTCATCTTTTTATGTCCATATAATCACATCCCAGGTACTCCAGCAAGAGGTGAACAACAGGGGTCTCAAGGTTGACTCATATGAATATGGATATGATTTGTATATTTTCTTGTTATGTAATTATTATGGGATGGCTTAGTAGAGTGCCAAGTCCCTTTTATACAGCTCGTAATGTGAAGTAAAATAAGTTATGGACTGTGGACTTTTCTTTATGGCGTGAGAGCATTTTTGTTGTAACTAATGCATATCACGCCTAGTTAGTTGCCTATAAGGAAATAAAATTTGAAAATGCTTGGAATAGCCTGAAGCACTTGTATGCTTATCTAAGAGAGATAACTAACAATATAAGTGAATAAGTGAATTTATAGGTGAATTTATAGGCTAGGTAGACATTGCTAGAAATTTATAGATAAGAAAAAAAATGATAAAATATATAATGCAAAAAGGCTAAAGGGAGATATTCTATGATGTGAATATATAAAATAAGATGCTAGTCAGCATGCATTGACACTAATTAACCATAAACAATCACAATTAGGGTTTTACAATTCTAATTTAATGTAGTATCATTATATCGCAATTGGGTTTACCGAAACCCCAGATTAAATCTACTCATACATAATTGAAAGAGAAATCATAATTATATTAATTAAACTATTCATAAGTGTTCAATACAATAAAAAAGAAAGGAGTAGAAGTAAAGATAGATATAAAGCTAGAAAAACAAAACCTGATTTGCAGAAAGTAATGAATTAGGGTCACAATCCTTAAATCAATCTCAATTCTACTCTAAGAACATAAGGTAAATAATGTTTTTACTCTAAACCTATTCTAAGAGTGTTTCCCAAGCCTAAACTGGGTCTATCTAAGTATGGATATATCTCTATATGTTTCTCCATACTTCCCCCTGTATATATAGAACTTTAAAATCACGGATTGTATAGACCTGAAGCACTGCCGTGTTCTAGGACACAGCTTGCCTATGCTTCGTGCTGAAATATGAGAAGTTGCTCTAATTTTTGCACAGGACACAGCCTGATCGTGTTGGAGTCTGCATGGTCCATTCTTTACCAAGTTCTTATGGGTTTCCTCCTTGCATCCTCCTCATCTTGTTCTAAGTCCACATAACTCTTCACATTAGTGCTTTTCCTTGATTATTGGCCTCTTTTGCTCACCTTCAAACATAAAAAAAAATGAAACCAAAGCAGGAAAATAATCACAAGTTCACTATGAAATAAGGGATAAAATATAACCATAAAACACATATTTTTCCCTTTTATCATTGATATATTGTATATTTTTTAGACATAATCTCATTTTTTGTTTAGAGTGACACATGGTCTTCCAAGAGATAACATGAGATCATTGTTTCCTTTCATCTTGATCCCATATAAAGTTTCTCTGGAGTCTTTAAATTTCATGACAAATCAATCTCGGTAATCTAGCATAAAACATAGGATAAAGAGGAATAGCTCTTAAAGTTGATTTTGTAAGAGTCACTTTTTTGGAAAAAGAGAGAACATTAGCCTTCCATCCAGTAAGTCCTTGTTGAATTTTCTAAACAATATAATTATATGATTTCCTAGAAACTCTTCCATGAATTAAAGGGACTCCCAAATAGTGATCCAAATCATCAATGGGAGAGAACCCTAAGAGTTGTACCATTTGGGCTTTAAGTCATAAGGCACATTTGAAGAAAAGAAGATATTGGATTTAGCATTATTAACCTATTGTATAGACATTTTGCAAAAGATATTTAGGCATTGCATAATAGTGGAAAGTTAAAGCACAGTAGCCTCCCTAAAAAGAATCAAGTCATCTGCAAACATAAGATGTAAGATATAGGGACCATTACCTCCAGCCATTATAAGGATCTAAGTACCATTATCAATAGCTTCTATAATGATATGCGAGAGTGATGAGTGAGTTTTATACTAATAAATTTAATATTTTCATCTTATCTTTTTGCCATAATTAAGTATATATCTCCCTTACTTTTCTTTATTTTTGTGTATTTCTTACAGATGGAGAGAAGAATAGAAAATGGACTCAATTGGAGGAATCAGAGCTAAATTGTGGTTCTTTGGGAATGATGTCTATAAATCAAGCAGATAAAACAAATTCATTAAGGATGGCTGAGTAAGGAGCATTATCATATTGACTCCTGACACACATCCTAATCTATATATGCACAAATTTATTCTTGATTTATGATCACATTTCTAAAAGAACTAAAACATAAAAATTCAAGGCAAAGCACTCAATGTTGAGAATATGTTTGTTGTTTGTAGTCCAACCCAACCTTGCTGCAGTACTTGGACTGTATCTCAAAAAGTACATATCCAATATGTATGAAATTTGGTAGGTGGGTAGTTGACACAATTGGGTACAACTTTTATATTCAAGTGGTCAGAAAATTCGGACACTAAAAGGGCAAAGCTTGGGCTATAATAGAATCCGTCTATTACTGCAGTCCAGCCAGACTTTGCTCTAGTATTTTGATCATGTCACAAATTACGTATCCAATTTGTCCACAATTTGTCTTGACGGAAAGATAATGAAATTTTCTATAACTTTCATGTTGATGGAGTCAGCAAATTTGACAGATTTTAAGAAGATATTCAAGGTTCAATTTTGGTGCACATGATGGAATCCAAATTGTCAACTTTGTACAACTTCTTACCTAACAATTTTGACAATTACCACACCTACCACACCTAATTGTATCTATAAATAGAGGGCTTGAGGAGTGAGTGAGGGAGCTGGAGAGAGAGCTTGGGAAAGCTTTGTTTTGAGCTATTGTAATGTTCTTCTTTCTATAGATATTTTGTTATCCTTACTTTCTTTTATAATATCATCATGTTAAGGTGAAATGGTGAAACTCTTGGTAGAGAAATAATGATTTATTTAACTCTTGTGTAAGTATTTACTGTTAATATTAATGTTGTATTTACCTCCTTCTTTTCTTATGTTATGTTTTAATGGCTGGCTGAGCCACCTATTTCTCCTTCTTGTTTAATGGCTGGTTTTGCTGTCTACTTCTTATGTTTATTGTTCATGGTTGGCTTTGCCACCTACTTTATTTTATTTTATTATTGGTTGGCTCTGCCACCTATTTTATTTCATTTTATTTTATTATGTTAATTAGTTTTCTACCTCTTTCATTTTCTGCATAAGTTAATCTTGTAAAATGTGAATTTTAATATATTGTAGACAATCTTTGGCACAATAAATGCTTGAATCAATCTTGATTTATTGTAGACAATATAATGATAGGCACAATTTATGCTAGAATCCATTTACAAGTTATCTTTTGCAACTTTTTATTTTTAATCTTGTGAAGTGTGAATCTTGATATATTGTAGACAACATGACAATTGACACAACATATACTTGAATCCATTTTACAAGAATGTTTTAGATATTAGTAATACAATAAAAAGGAGGTAAATATAATTCATGTATAAACAAAAGGTGAGCTTAAATTAACATATCTTCCGATTTGAACCTTATTCATGTAAGGATTCTAATTGAGTAATAAAAGAGTTAAATTTATTTTTATTTAATATACCAAGAGTGGATCCCCTAATCTTAGCATGTTTATTTAATTTCAGTACATTAGTTTCTTATATATTTTATTTAATATTTTTATCACAAACAAACAATCTGGAACTAGGTTAGAATTATTTATTTTGGATCTAAATTAGAGTTTTCTCTCAATTGGCAATCCTCATGGGATCGACCTCGTACACTACTAAATCTATACTCCAATAGATTCATGCGTTTGCGAGTTTTAATTAAAACAACAACAGAGAGTTTGTCCATACACATAGCAAAGAGGTAAGGTGAGAGAGGATCTCCTTGTCTTATCACTCGAGAAGGTTTAAAGTTGTTGTTTTTTACTCTTATTCCATAAGACAGACATCTTCACTATATTGATACACTTGAAAACCATTGAAATAAAGTTATAAGGAAGATTAATTTCCTTAAGGATATATTTAATGAAGCTTTACTTAATTTGGTCATAGGCTTTCTCTAAATCAACTTTTATGGAAAAGAACAACTTTCTACCTTTAATTCTTTTCATATTATGTAGCATTTCCTTCTTTGTAACAATATTATCATGTATGCATCTTCCTAGGACAAAGCTTGGCTGAAAGAGAGAGATTATCTTTAGGAGGATAGGTTTGATCTTTTCCACCAAATTTTTTGTGATGCATTTATAAGTGATATTACAGATGGAGATAGGTCTAAACTGGGATATGAATTCACGTTTCTCAGTTTAAGGGATCAACATAAGAAGAGTGTGATTAATACCCTCCAACCCTCTCTTAGACTCAAAAAATCCTTTGATAAAAAAGGAAAAAAGAAATCTTTATAGTACCCCAAGAAGACTGGTAGATGATAAAAGGAAAACCATATTCTCTAGTTGCCTTAAGAGCTCTAACATTGAAAATTTCTTTTTCGATATCTTCATCTTCCACCACTCAATTTATATTTATAAGATCTTCATTGTTAATAGAAGGAAAGATTGCTCGTATATAATGAAGAGTTGGATCCTCATTATTATCCATATATAGCAGGTGAAAAAAATTCAGAGGCAATGTTTTGGATTTCTTCTTGATCTTTAATCTAATGACCTTTATTATTTCGTAGCATAGAAACTATATTTCTTTGCCTTCTATTGAGTTTATGAGATGATACTATTTGTTATTCTGACCCCTTTACTAATCCATTGAGTTTTAGATTTTTGGAACCACAAGATCTCTTCTTGAGTAAGGATGTCATTCAACTCTTGTTGTAGCTTCCTTTTCAAATTTTCAAGGAAAAATTATTTCTCTTATTTTGGATTATGCTTCTTTGGACACCATTAAGCCTTACCAAGACCCGATGCTTATGATTTTTTATATTGCCAAAAACATTCTTATTCCATGCTTTAAGTTTTGTGTGCATGGTAAGAAGGGAGTGAATGAAACAATCTTGCTGCTCTCATTCTTTACCAATAAACTAATTATAATTTATGAGTAACCTATGCAGCCTCAAATCTAAAGGGGTCTACAATAGGTATTAAGAGGGATGCCATCTATCATGAGTAACAAAGGATGGTGGTCAGAGTATTGGATTCGAGTGATCACTCTAACCACAAAATTTTGGAAATTAATTCTACCTTTAACATTACAAAAAAAATATGATCAAGCCTTTCAAAAATTTTGTTGTAACCTTAAAACTTTGTCCCCTTCCAGGTATACTTATGATCATCTACACCTATATCTAGCAAGTTGTAATTTTGGAAGAGATCAAAGAAGAGCTTATCTAACATCCCTAATTTCGTTTCTTTTATTAATAAAGGTACATAAATATTTAGTTAAGGAAATAAAATTTATTAGACAATTTTTTGATATCTAAGGAAATATAATCCTTAGAAATTCTTCACCTTATGTGTATGCATAGAAAATGTTTCTAACATTAAGGAAATAAGTAAAGAAAGAAAAACTTAATAGGAAAAAAAATTTGAAATAACATACTAATGAGAGGTGAAATTCTTGATTAAGAAAGACAAATTTTTGGGAAGTAAGTAAAGGTCTTAAATTTCAAAAAGATTGGATTAGGGTAATTTTTCCTAATTCAAGAGTTAGAGTTCCTAAGTTTAACATTTCCACCCTAACATTGGGCTTTCACCTATGGACACTTCATATAGAGTTTTTCCAATTCACATGAGTTTCTAGCAAGCCAATAGGATAGCTTAAGAAAGAAATAAAACATATACTTGGACTAGGATATAGAAATTGGATTGATAGCCCACAAACCATGAAAATGTGACCAAGCCCTCCATGAAAGGTAGAATTTTAGTCAAAGCAAAGAAAATGGGTAAGAATGAGCCCAAATCCAAGAGTAAAAAATAAGAATCATGTGAGGAAATAATAGTGTAATAATAATCAAGATTAGGTCACATGGCATTAGGACAAAACATCTATATCCTACATTCATAATTTCAACAAGTAGGTAATAATATATGGCATTAGGATAAAACATCTATATTCTACATTCATAATTTCAATAAGTAGGTGGCATTATGAAAAAACATCATTATCCTACACAAATAATTTCAGCTAAGAAAGGAGACTCAAGGGTTGGCAATTTGCCACCTAGAAAGGCAAACCTATCATACTTGATTAAGACAAAAGAAAAAAGAAATGAATCCCTAAATCAAAAGGATCTTGTCCTTTGTTTTAAGAACATTTTATCATGATTTTCAAATGCAAATATCCTTTTGCTATGCATATCTTGACTAAGGGAGAGGAAGACAAGAAAATGAGTTGTCTTTCCAAAATAAATAACTAAGTGCATCCTAATTGTGATAAGGTAGACCCATGATTATGAAAAGCGAATCACTTTATAGTTTATTTAAGCAAAACCCACCCTTATAACATTATAATTTCATCCAAGTGAGGGAGATGAAAAAAATAAGCAAGGTAGAGTAAGGAAAGGAGAGAAAGAGAGAAGAGAGAAAGAAAGAGGAAGGAGAAGTCTAAAAGACTAAGTAATCGAGATAAGTTAGCTTAATCTCTACTTGAATCCATCTTTTCTCTTAATACTTAGGGTTCAAAACTCAACTTCATTCTCTTATTTAAGCTACTAGAAAACCTAAGGGAAGGAAGGAATCTTGCCACTTCCTTCAAGAGGAAACAAAAAAAATAACTCACTAAGTGAGCTAGAGAAATCTTTAGGTAGGTTTAACAATATCTTTTTTTAAAGAAAAGCTTTGAAATTTGTAACATTTATATGGGACTTTGTTGATCTTATAACTTTGACGAAATTTAAAATATTTGTTACTTTGATGATTGGTCTTGGATGTTTCTATATCAGTTACATGTTATCTTGCATATGATGGATGTTTTAAATATTTTGGTTGGTGTAGAAAGTTCTGCATAAGTATGGCTATGGGTGGCAAAATTCTAGGATTTTTATGCTGCTTTTTTGTATATTTGAATATGGTGAAAAATTTATGGAAGAGGATTGGATTTAAATTAGGAAGAAAATTGAAGATGATGCAATAAAATGATGAACTAAAACCTTAGGAAAGGTTTGGTTAGGAAACTAGATTTCAGAGTAACCAGGGAAGCTTCTATTTTTAAAATTCTGGAAAGAATCGATTAGGAATTAAAAGAAATTATTAACATGAAAAATGTAAATATATGTCTCACAAATGTTTAGCCAGTAGAATCACTTAATTTGGAGTTCAGATGTGGGAGATATTTTTTGATTAGTAAGAAGTGGTCAGAAAATGGTTAACCAGGGAAGAATATGTTAGGTAAGCTTCTGTGTTTGAATTTTAGGGAAAAATATAGAGGGAACTAAAATAAATAGTTAACATGAAAATTATTTATATATGTCTCAATCATTTTTAGCCACTAGAATCATTCAATTTGGAATCCATATTAGGAAGATATGGTCAGATTAGTAAGCAGTGGTAAAAAATTAGCTAACCAGGGAAGAATATGTTAAGTATGCTTTTACGTTTGAATTTCTGGGCAAACGTTGTAGGGAATTAAAAGAAATTGTTAACATGATAAATATAGATATTTGTATCATGGATCTATAGGCTCTGAAATAACTTATTTTGGAGTCCATATGAGGGAGATATAGCTAATTAATGAGTAGAGGTTAGAATTAGTTTAGAATCCAGGGTGGTAAATGTAATTGTTTTGGTTTCTTATTTTTTGGAAATAATTCGTAACAAATATGAAGAAATTATAAACATGAAAGTTGTATATAAGTGTCTTGGATTTTTATAGGCTTTAGAATCACCTCAATTAGAGTTTGTATGAGGGAGATATGGTCATATTAGTTAGTAGAGGTCTGAACCTACCCAAAAAGAAATAACATTGAATTAGAGGAAGTAGTAACACCATGATTACTTAAGATTTCACTAAAATGTTCAACATAAGGGTTTTAGAATATTTTCTTTCCTTTCAATTGACACCAAGATCCCCTCAATCAGATTTAAAATAAGGGTGTTATTCTCTTTTTAGTGAGAAAGGAAATAATTTTTAAAAAAGAAGAAGAATATTATAAATGAAAAAAAGGACTAGTGTATGGCATAGCCATTGCCATTGCATGAACTCCTTACCATCTTAAGTGTGTAATTTTGAAATGAAATTATTTTATAAATTGATATTCAAAAATGATTATGTTCATGGAAAGATTGTATTTTATCATTGATTTTTGGTAATGATTATACTTTTATGATAAATTATGGCATGTGAGTATATTGAACATACTTGTTATTGAAATCATATTTTTGGCTATTAACGTGAAAAGAAAAGAAAATAAAAGAGACGAGCACATTGCATGCAGTTTGTGTGGTGCACCAATAGGGGACGCTTTACTCACGACTATAATTATGTTAATGAGAAAAGAAAGAGAAAGTGTGCCATGTCGGACGAAGCGCGAAAAGCTCGCACCGAATAGTAGAAAGTACTCACCCTAACCGGGGTAGCTTAATATGAAAATAAGTTAATAGCCATCATATGATATTCTAAAAATAGTTATTCATACCAGACATGTCATTACTGTATGATTTTTGTGTGCATAGATAAAGTGCATTCATGTGACCTAAGATATTTGTTATAGCTTATACATATGAACATGACATGATGATCTATATTGATGATAATTATGATTTATTGTTGAACCAATTGGGATTTAATTCTCACTATATTTTTATATCATTTTGAAATTACTAGATATGCAGCTATTCTCTATGACCAGCTTTTAGTGTATGTTGGGTTATGTTGGCTAGCATCCTGATAAAGGTGCAACTACCCACACTCATATCCTCGAAACTGGTCAATATGGATGAATAAGATATAGACATATATGTGTTTGATTTTTGTACAGATGTTGTTAATTAATGATGTGTATGCAAACTCAGAATTGTATCAGTATTAATGGTATTCCATAAATCTTAATTATGCTTGGTTAATTTAATTGAATGTTATTATGAGTTAAATAGTTAGAAGTAAAGAGGTAATGACTTCATGGGATTTTAAAAATACATATATTTGTATATATGTAAAAAAAGTAGAGTTGTTACAGCTTGCTCCCATTAAGGTTCACTGGGGTCTTCCCTTTTTTTTCCTCAGCTTCCTTTATGTCATTAAAGTCACCAACCACAAACCAGCTCTTTTTCATGGTTTTAAAACTACGAGAGAAGTTATTCCAAAGATTATTGTTATGCTTTTCTTTTCGGTTAGATACATAACTGTGAGTGTCCAATCAATTTTATCATTAACTTTGATAAGCATATAGATGTATTGGGAATGCTACTTTATCACTAAAACCGAGACATGATGATCTTTCCACACTACCCAAATGCCACTAGAGAAACCTTGGCTTTCTTCAAAAGCAAACTTGTCAAAGCCAAGCTTTCGAAGGTTCAAAATACCTCTAGTAGCTGGGATTCTGGTTTCTAGAAAAATTGCCATTAAGGGTCTATACTTTTGTATATATTCCTTTGTGCTTCTCACAAAGCCACTAGCACCTGCACCACAACAATTCCACACAAAAAAAATTTTATTCATAAAAACAACATAAATGAGGAAAATTAACATCTCTGGATTCCCTCCATAAGAAAGGCCCTAGTATGCTCTGTTTGACCATCCTACATGTTATGTATGTCCTGCATAAGTGTTGCAGCCAAGATGGTATCATTATTAACCAAAATTATTCCTTCAAATCCTTCAGGAAATCTTAGAGGGTAAGGGCTTAAAGTAATATCTATACCATTTCGACCTTATTAAATTTCTCCATCAGGTTGTCTTGGGTATTTCTTATATTAAAATTATTCATTCTTTGATCTATGATTCTGCATGGAAAATTTTCTACTTGCACTTTCGAAGGGCCCACTTCATTTTTCCTTCTATATTTCAATTCTTGCACCCCATTTTTTTCTTTCAATCCTCCTTTGCATAAATGATTTCCTCACATGATTTTTTATTTGATTCAACCAACATCTCTTCATTTTTTGCCCCACCCTTCTCCTTTTTTTATGAGTCTTTCCAAAAGTAGAGAAAAACTTGTAACATTTTTGACCTTGAGGAATTACGTCATCATTAGCATTAGCCATCACATGATTTTGGTTGCTCCCTCCATTGTTCTCCAAATCAACTAATTTTTCAAATTGTGATCCTGAAATTTTTGTTACATTCTCCTTACTAATTTTGGAAGAATTATTACATGGCCTCTGGTGCTTCCAAACCATCGTTCATGACCTAAAGTGGAGTTTTTCACTCATCCCCATCATCACTATCTGCTTATCTTTCTCTTGTCTTCCTTCATTACTTCTATTACTTCATCTGTAGTAATATCTCTCTCAAGGAACCTTTTGATATAGTGCCCAAATTTTCCATAGTTAAAGCATAAGAGATAAAGTCCTTCATACTTTATTCTATAGTATCTTCCTTTCAATTTATACATGGCACCAAAGGCTTCCTAATATCCAATTTAACATAAACTCTAGCATATCTTCCTCTAGTTTGCATAGATGTAGTAAAATCAACACGTATAGTTTTGCCCAAAGAATTCCCCATGTTTTCCAATACTTTGGTATCATAGTACTCAATTGGAAATGCTGGAAAACATACCTACACAAAAACTTTATTGGCGGTAGCTAGATCTGGATTGAAGTTACAAAACTACAACTCTCGACTGAATTGCAATTGGCACAATTTCTTTTGTTTTGGAACCTACAAGCTGGAAGGCTCTCATTTAAATCCAGTATTGTCTTGTCATAATCCCCTGCATTCTCTTGAAGTAGGCAGTGGATTTTCATATATTTGAGTTATGATACTTGAATGATTTTTCATTTTCAAGTTTATAAATGTGTGGCTATCTATCGAAGGTGGTTCTAGTTTTTTTTTTTTTTTTCTGTTTTTTGTTTTAAATATTTTTACTATAAATTTTAACTTGTTTGTATAGGTTTTTAGTGCAGGAATTGTACAACTATCACTGTCCAAGATTTAATGTCGAGAGTTCAAAACTTCAGTCATCAATACCTAGGCTAATGGAGTATTATTATAAAAATAAATGAATGAATGAATAAATAATAATAATAATGAATTGATTAATTGAAAAATGGGAAACCTCTTAAGTGGCCAAATGGTTGTGGAACAAAGGAACTATTATATTTCTTTATTTTAAAATGTAAGAGCTAGTGCTTAAAGGGCTTTAAAGTGGACATATGGTCTTAAAGGCCAAAAAGCTACAGCAACGAAATCATATAATGAGTGCTCTTATGAAGTCCACAATGCATGCTTTTATAAGCGGCAATGGTAAAGAAGCCAAAAGGATATTACATATGGCTATATATATATATATTCATGAGAAGATTTATAAAAAGAAAGACTGTGAAATATATATGAATCATATAGAATACATACAGAATGTAAATATATATGAAGTACATAGAATACATACAAAATACATTATGTGTGTAATATTTAGGTAGTCTGATGTGAGAGTTTTGCCTTTCTCCATGGCTAAAGGTTAGAGATGAATGTATCCTATAAATAACATGCTTAAGATCTATTGTACTGGGTGACTATGATGATAAATCTATTGAGAGACATGAATCACCTTTAAAATGACAAAATATCCGTGCTTCATTTTAAAGTGACATATTTTTCTATTAACACTATTTTCCTATTATTCCCATTTTTGTTTGTTTTTGAAATTTCTTGAACAACAATTTGAAAGTGATTCAAAGTTTTTTTTGTGTCCATCACCTAAAGAAAAGAATGGACTTGGTAAGTTTGCATATGTGTGTGTGTGTGTGTATATATATATATATATATTCATTTATTGTTGTAAATGAAATTTTACATAAGGAGGAAGTAGAATGTAAAGACACTTAGAGAAGAAAACATATTTATTATTCAATTGCTTCATAGAATCCTCTATTTATAGGCATACAATCATAAAGGTAGATAACCCAAAAGTTAAGGAGAATGAATAAGATTCAATGGCTTTAGGAGTTGAGAAAATAAAAAGACATTCATAATAATGAATGAATTTATAACATTCATTGTTTTAGGAGTTGAGAAACTAAATGAGCATCCACAATAATAGATGAATTCATAATACTCCCCATTGGACGTCCATTTTACAAGGAATATGCCTCATTAAAACCTTACTAGAGAAAAACCTAGTGAAAAAAAACTCTAGTGAAGGAAAAAGAGTACATAATTCCTTGTATATCATTGAATATCTCTGAGTTGACGTATTCAAATTTTATATACTAGTCTTTTAAATGTTGAAGTAGGTAAGGCTTTGGTGAATAAATCTACCAAATTATCACTTGAACAAATTTTTTGTAAGTCAATATCACCTTTCTTTTAAAGTTTATAAGTGAAAAAGAACTTTGGTGAGATATGTTTTGTTTTATCTCCTTTAATATATCCTTCCTTCAACTGAGCTATAAATACAGTATTATCTTCATATAGTATAGTTGGAGTCCCCTTTCCAAAAGATAGTCTACATGTCTCTCGAATTTGTTCAAAAATGGATCTTAACCAAGGACATTCACAACTCGCTTTATGAACTGCTATAATCTCTGTATGATTTAAAAAAGTAGCAGCAAGTGTTGTTTTATAGAATGCCATGATATAGTTGTATCGGCACATGTAAGTAAATAGCTTGTTCGAGATCGGGTCTTGTGTGGATAAGATAAATATTCAGCATTTGCATAACCAATGAGTTGTGGTCTAGATCCATTTGCATATAGTAATCCCATATCAATAGTACTTCAGAGATATCGAAAGACATGTTTAATTCTATTCCAATGTCTTTGTATAACAACTCTATTTTTAAAAAAATATATATTTGTAAAGTCCCATGAAGTCGTTACTTCTTTACTTCTAATTACTTAACTCATAATAAAATTTAATTAATTTAACCAAGCATAATCAAGGTTTAAGGTCTACCATTAATATTGATACAATTCTAAGTTCACATACACATCATTAATCAAAACGTTCGTACAAAAATCAAATACATAAATATCTACATCTTATTCATCCATGTTGACCAATTTCAGAGATACGGGTGCGGTTGGTTGCACTTTCACCAGGATCTTAGTCAACTCGACCACAAGCAACATATTAATTTATGGGATCTGCCCAAAACAGAGTAACTCGATCCAACATGCACTAAAAGCCAAAGCCATAGATAAAATATGCATATTTAGTCTTCTGAACATGATAGGGAAATATAATGAGAATAAAATCTCAATAAATTTAACAATAAATCATAGTCATCATCAATATCGCTTAACATATCATGTTCATCTGTATAAGCTACAACAAATGTCTTAGATCACATGAATGCACTTTATCTATGCACATGAAAATTGTGTAGTAATGACATATATGGCATGAATAACTATTTTTAGAATGTCATATGATGACTATCAACTTATTTTCATATCAAGCTACCCCGGTCAGGGTGAGTACTTTCTACTCTTCGATAAAGGTTTTTTCTCACTCCGTCTAATATGGCACACTTTTTCTTTCTTTTCTCAATAGCATAATTATAGTCGTAAGTATGGCGTCCTTTACTGGTGCACTACATGGACTTCCATGTGATCGTGCTCATCTCTTTTCTTTTCTTTTCACATTAATAGCCAAAAAAAATGATTTCAATAACAAGTATGTTCATTATGCTCATATGTCATAATTTATCATCAAAGCATAATCATTACCAAAAAAATATTGATAAAATGCAATCATGCCATGATCATAATCATTTTTGAATATCACTTTATAAAATATTTCCATGTCAAAATTACACACTTAAGATGGTAAAGAGTTCATGTAATGGCAATAGCTAGGGCATACACTAGTCATTTATTATTTTCATTTATAAGATTTTTCTTCTTTCTTAAATATTATTTTTACCTTTTCATTTTCTTTATGCTTGGCCTCTAGTCACTTTCCTCCTACTTATATCATTTCCAATACATGTTCTCACAAATTTTATAGGGCATTCTTCTCCATTTTGGTTTATATTATTACCTATAGTTAATGAGGTTCATTTAGGATAGAAAAATGTTGAAAATAAGCTTTACTAGCTCCTAACACGGCCTGGCCGTGTCCTATAACATAGCCATGTTCTAGGCTTTAAAAAGCCCTTACCTGCACTAAACACGGCCTTGCCGTGTCCTGGAACACAGCCATGCTTTGTGTTGGGTGTTGTCCCCTGATGCAGAATTTCATCCAGCTTGACTTTCTCTCACTAATCAGAGCATAACTCTCTCATTTTAACTCCAATTGAGGTGATCAGGGTGTCTATTTAAAGTTAAGACAATTATTTAAAACTATTATGTTGAAAATTTTAGTGAAATCGTAAGGAATCTTGGCGTTATTACTCCCTTAAATTCAATTTTATTTCCTCTTGGTTAGGTTCTGACCTCTACTTACTAATATGATCATATCTCCCTCATATAGATTCCAAATTGAATGATTCCAGTGGCTAAAAATTCATGATACACACACACACACACACACACACACACACACACACACACACACACACACACACACACACACATATATATATATATATATAATGTTAACCATTTCATTTAATTCCCTACATATTTTTCCCAGAAAATCAAACAAAAAAACTTACCTAACAGATTTTTTCCTAGTTAACTAGTTTCTGACCACTACTTACTAATCAGACCATATCTCCCACATTTGAACTCCAAATTGGGTGATTCCAGTGGGTAAAAATCTATGAGACATATATCTACATTTTTTATGTTAAAAATTTATTTTAATTCCTAACTGATTCATCCTAGAATTTCAAAAATAAAAACTTCCCTAGTTACTCTAAAATCCTATTTTCTAACCAAATCCTTCCTAAAGTTTTAGTTCATCCTTTTATTACGTCCTCTTCTATTTTCTTCCTAATTTACATCTAACCATAAGATTACTCATTTCAACATTTTAATTAGATTCCTTACACTTAATTTAACATATTCCATCATCTACTTCTCAAGAAAATAGAAATCAAATCATGTATTATTAAGGTTGTTTCTCAACAAAAATTTCTCATGGTCTTCTTCTAATTGTTTAAGGCCATACTTATTTTATCAATCTAATCATATTCCATCAATTTTTCACCACATTCAAATACACATAACAGCAGCATAAAATCCCTAAAATTTTGTTAACCATAGCTATACCTATGCTGAACTTTCCACACCAAGTGAAGTATTCAAAACATCCATCACATGCAAGATCAACATGTAACAGGATATAACAACATCCATGGCCAATCATCAAGGTAGTAAATATTGTAAATTTCATCAAAGTTCTAAGACCAAAATCCCATATAAGTTTTACAAATTTCAAAACTTTTTTTCAAAAAGAGATATTGTTAAACCTACCTAAAGATCTCCCTAGCTCACTTAGTGAATTCTTTTTCTTGTTTCCTCTTGAAGGAAGTGGCAAGATTCCGTCCTTCTCTTATCTTTTCCAATAGCTTGAATAAGAGAGGGATGGTGAGTTTTGAACCCCAAGGATGAAGAGAAAAGATGGATTCAAGTAGAGATTAAGGTAACTTACCTTGAGTACTTAGTCCTCTAGACTTCTCCTTTTTCTTCCTTCCTCTTTTCTCCTCTCTTTCTCTCATTTCCTCACTCTACCTTGCTTCTATTTTTCTTACTCCCTCACTTGGACAAAATTCTAATGTTATAAGAGTGGTTTTGCTTAAATAAATTATCAAGTGGCCCTTCTCTCATAATCATGGGTCTACCTTATCACAATCAGGATGCACTTGGTTTCTTTTTGGGGGAGGACAACTCATGTTCTTGTCTTCCTCTCCCTTAGTCAAGATATGCATAGCAAAAGGATATTTGTATTTGAAAATCATGATAAAATGTTCTTAAGACAAGGGACAAGGTCCCTTTGATTTAAGGATTCATTTTTTTTTCCTTTTCCTCACTCAAGTATAATAGGTTTGCTTTTTCAAGTAGTAAATTTCTAACTCTTGAGTCTCCCTTGCTTGGATGAAATTATTTATGTAGGATAGGGATGTTTTGTCATAATTCCATGTATTATTACCTACTATATCATCACATGGCTTGCTAAAATTATAAGTGTAGGATATATATGTTTTGTCCTAATGCTATATGACCTAATCTTGATTATTATTACACTATTATTTCATCACATAATTATGATTTGTCCCTCTTGGATTTGGGCTCATTCTTTCCTATTTTCTTTGCTTTGGCTAAAATTCTACCTCTCATTGAAGGCTTGGTCACATTTTCATCATTTTTAAGCTATCGATCCAACTTATATATCTTAGTCCAAGTCTATGTTATATCTCTTGTTTAAGCTATCCAATTGGCTTGCTAGAAACTCATGTGAAGTGGGAAAAAAACTCTTTGAAGTGTCCTTAGGTGAAGACCCAATATATGGGTGGAGATGTTAAACTTAAGAACTCTAACTCTTGAATTAAGAAAAATTACCATAATCTAATCTTCTTGAAATTTTAAGACCTTTACTTACTTTTAAAAATTTATCTTCCTTACCTAATAATTTTACCCCTCTTTAGGACGTTATTTCTAATTTTTTCCATTAAGTTTTCTCTCTTTACCTATTCCCTTAATGTTAGAAACAATTTCTATGCATATACATAAGGTGAAGAATTTCTAAGGCTTATATTTTCTTAGATATCTAAAAATTGTTTAATAAATTTTATTTCCTTAAATATTTATGTACCATTATTAATAAAAAATGAAATTAGGGAGGTTACACTTCCCGTTTGACAAGAGCTAAATCTAGCTAACAAGTTGATAGCAAAAGCTATATTAGGCCTTGTATTATTGGCAAGAAACATTAGTGCACCAATTGCACTATGATATGGTACTTCAAAACCAAGAAATTCTTCATTATCATCTCGAGGTCAGAAAACATCTTATTTCACATCAAGTGAGCAAATAACCATTGGGGTACTTAATGGATGTGCTTTGTCCTTGTAAAAATTTTTAAGGACTTTTTCTGTATAAGTTGATTGATGAATAAAAATTCCATTTCTCAAATGTTCAAATTATAAGACAAGACAAAATTTTGTTTTTTCAATATCTTTCATTTCAAATTCTTTCTTCAAACACTCTACTGCCTTTATAATCTCTTCAAGAGTTCCAATAATATTTAAATCATCAACATACACCATAATAATAATAAATCCTGAATTTTCTTTCTTTATAAAAACAGATGGACATATATGGTCATTCTTATAACCATCATTTAACAAATATTCATTGAGACGGTTATACCACATTCGTCTAGACTGTTTTAATCTATATAAAAATCTTTGTAATTTAATTGAATAAATTTCTCAAGATTTTGAATATATGCTTTAAGCATCTTAAATCCTTCTAGAATTTTCATATATATGTCACTATCAAGTGAGCCATATAAATAGGCTGTAACAATATCCAAAGGACGCATATTAAGTTTTTCATATACTACCAGATTAATGAGATAACGAAATGTAATTACATCTACCACAGGAGAATATATGAAATTACAATCAATTCCAAGTCTTTGTGAAAAACCTTGTGCAACAAATCATGTCTTGTACCTCACAATTTCATTTTTCTCATTTATTTTACGTACAAATACCCATTTGTACCCAACAGGTATTATACCTTCAAGTGTTTAAACTATAGGTCCAAAAACCTCACATTTTAAAGTAAATTCAATTATGCTTGAATTGCGTCTTTCCATTTTGGCCAATCACATCTATGTTGACACTCGTCAACAAATGTAGATTCATATTCCTCATTATCATTCAAAATATTAAGCGTTACTGTATACACAAAAGTGTTATTGACAATTTTTTCTTTTTTATTTAATCATTTCTCTATAGATACATAATTTATTGAGATCTCTTCATTTTTATCAAATTTAGTACCTAAACTTCTTATGGAAGTACTTTTTTTGTTATGTATCTAGTCTCTTCAAGAGCATTTATTTTTTTAATGGGCTAATGTTGAATAACTATTTCTTTTCTTTTCTGGGGATTTTTATCTTTTGAACTGATTAGTCTACCACGCTTTTGATGTGCTTTAGACTCGCTAGTAATTTTCCTAACAGATTGTCCCTCGGGGACATTAATCTATATAGGAGTATTTACAGCTGGTATACGTGACTTGGTCACTCTCTTTAAGTTAGTAAATATATCTGGTAGTTGATTTGCTATACTTTATAAATGAATTATATTTTGAACTGTAAGTTCATATTGTTTTGTGCGAGGATCAAGATATGACGAAGTATTCCATGTAATTTCTTTGACTAGTTTTTTTTCTCCCCCTAATGTTGGGAAAACTAGTTCATTAAAATGACAATCGACAAAACATGTCATAAATACATCTCCCATCATTGTCTCAAGATATCTTATAATGGAAGGAAAATCATATCCAACATATATTCCCAATCTCCTTTGAGGACCTATCTTAGTGCGTTATGGTGGGGCTATTGGAACATATACTGCACACCCAAAAATTTTGAGATGGGAAATATTTGGCTTATGGCCATAAGCCAATTGTAAAGGAGAATATTTATGATAACTTATTAGTTTGATGTGTACTAGTGCTACTACATGTAAAAGTGCATGTCCCCAAGCAGAGACAGGGAGCTTTATTTGCATAAGCAAGGGTCTAGCTATTAATTAAAGTTGCTTAATAAATGATTCAGCTAACCCATTTTGTGTTAACATGAGCTACAAGATGTTCAACTTTATGCCAATCGACTTACAATAGTCATTGAAAGCTTGTGAAGAAAATTCACCAACATTATCAAGGTGAATGGAATTAATTGTATAATCTGAAAATTGTGCTCTTAATCGATTTATTTGAGCAAATAATCTTACAAACATTAGATTGTGGGTTGATAGCATGCATATATGAGACCATCTACTGGATACGTTTATTAATACCATAAAATA
Source organism: Gleditsia sinensis (assembly GCA_037074535.1). Lineage (NCBI taxonomy): Eukaryota > Viridiplantae > Streptophyta > Magnoliopsida > Fabales > Fabaceae > Gleditsia > Gleditsia sinensis. The sequence continues at coordinate 21,532,647 of CM073476.1, forward strand.
TCTAAATGGCCCACATATATGATGAATAGGTCCACATATATCACCATGTATACATTCCAAAAATGTTGAAGATTCAATTCTAACTTTAGTTGGTGATGGTTTAATAATCAATTTACCTTGAGAACAAGTAGCACATGAGAATTCCTTAGATTGATAAATCTTTAGGTTTTTCAATGGGTGCCCATGTGAATTTTCAATAATTTTTTGCATCATTATTGATTCAAGATGTCCCAAACGGTCAAGTCAAATAGTAAAAGATTTTGAATCAATAAACTTCTGGTTTATTGTAACATGTATCTCAATTGTTCTAATTCTTGTATAGTAAAATCTAGAAGAAAAAACATGCAATCTTCCAATACACTTTTCTTACCTAAAACAATGCTTGTAATATGAATGTATTCAGATTTTTTTTTGCATACAGTCTCTATGGATATTCGTTATAACGAATATCTTAGAAACTCAACAAATTTCTTTGAGATTTAGAAGAGAATAAAGTATTGTTTATGATTAATTTTGTTCCTTTCAGTAATATGATTATAGCTCTTCCAGAATCTTCAATTAGCTTTGTACTACTAGAAATTATAGTAACATAAGCTTCACCCATTTTTATTAGAGAAAAATATTTTCTATCTTTAAGGAAATTGTGAGTTGTTGCGTTGTCTACAAGACATATATCTTTATTCATATTTTCTTCAATTAAAAAATATGAAGAAATGTAAGAAATATTACAAAGTAATTAAAGAAACATTAGATATAAATAGAAATCATACTTAAAAATTTCATATAAAATTAAAATCTTACATTAGCTAAATTTGCAATCATATAAGTAATTCAAAATAAAATAAGTAAACTTACAAGTAATTTCAAAATAAAATAAGTAAACTTATGTTACATATTCCTCGTTTCCAACAATACAAATATTTTCTTGTGGTTGAGCAAAGAAATCTAACACATCCAAGTGTGTAGTATTTGTAGGATCATTGGCAAAGTCATCATATATATTAACAAAATTTGTCTCAACGGCTTTCTCCTTTCGTTTTATTGATACCTGATAAAGATCAACAAGAGGTTTAGCCATACGACAAGTACGTGACCAATGTCAATTCATACCACAACGATAACATGTACTTTTCGTATGCTTCCTTTTTCCACTTGTGCCTTCTTGTTTTCTTCTTTATTATTCCTCTTTTGGTGGTAAGGAACATGCTTATGAGAATAGTCATTATTTCCTCTTTAGCCACATCCACGACCACATCCTCGTCCATTATTAATTATAGTCGCATTCATTTCAGGGAATAGAGCATAACCAGTTGGATGAGTTCATGATTTTTCATTGATAGATCATTATTTTGTTCAACCACAAGAAGGCATTAAATCAATTATGAGTATTTTTCAAATCCTTTTTCTCGATACTGCTGCTGTAGGAGCATATTCGAGGCATGAAAGGTAGAGAACATTTTATTTAACATATCCTTATCAGTAATTTTTTCTCCGTATAATTTTAATTGGGAGCTAATACGAAACATTATGAAATTATACTCATTAACTGTTTTAAAATCTTGCAACCGTAAATACATACAGTCACAATGAGTTTTTGGAAGAATAATAGTTTTTTGGTGTTCATACCTTTCTTTTAAATTTTTCCAAAGAACAAGTGGATCTTTCACAATAAGATATTCAGATTTTAGTCCTTCTTAGAGGTGGTGACGAAGAAAAATCATCGCCTTAGTATTATTTTGCATTGATTCATCATTTCCTTCTTTAATGGTGTCTCCAAGACCCATTGCATCAAAATGAATTTTAGCATCTAGTATCTAAGATAAATAGTTCTTGCTCAAAAAATCAAGAGCCACAAACTCAAGTTTTTTAAGATTTGACATGATTCTAAAGTTAAATAAAACAAAACCAGTGAAAACTTCTTAAGTAAGATAGAAAAATCTTACCAACACAATGTCTTCCTTGTGATTTGAAAACGAATGGCAAAGAGCAAACTCGTGCTGATAACATATTGTAAATGAAATTTTACACAAGGAGGAAGTAGAATGTAAAGACACTTAGAGAGGAATAACATATAGAGAAGAAAACATATTTCTTATTAAATTACTTCATAGAAACCTCTATTTATAGGCATGCAATCATAAAGGTAGATAACCCAAAAGCCAAGGAGAATGAATGAGATTCAATGAATTTAGGAGTTGAAAAAATAAAAGCACATTCATAATAATGAATGGATTTATAACATTCATTGTTTTAGGAGTTGAGAAACTAAATGGGCATCCATAATAATAAATGAATTCATAACATTTATATGTTTTGGAAAATTTATATTTATTTATTGTGAGAAAATTATATATGATTAATGTTATTGGGTTGTTGTTCACCAAGAGAATTTTATTGAAAGGAAAAAAATACTACACAGAAGGCCATAGAGAAATCAATGATTGTTACCCTATTCTTGTAATGCATGTAGATATAGAGGTACTAAAGTTGTAATGTAGTTTATTTTAAGAGAGTTCCTTGTTTTAAGCATATACAAAAGAAAAAAGAGGTAAAAATAAATAGTGCTCCAAGTGTCCAATTTTTATTCAGTGGATGCTCTACTTAATTATCTCAACTTAATGCTTTTTTATCTAATGCTGAAGCAGAAACTTATTATCCTTCAAGTACTGCCTCATATACATATCTCTATCTCTCATTGCTATATATTGTGGTTTATTAGATGCTAATTGAGCACTTAGAATATTTTTAGGTATAAATATTTAAGGTGGGCCAAATAGAATCGAAGGATTTGAAATTTTTATTTTTTGAGATAACATGTCAAATCATATGCAATTCCAAAAGATAAATGACAGAAATTTTGATTGAACATGGCTTGAGTATAATCCATCCAAAATTAATGTTTGGCATCTTAAGTAAGTTGGTATGCAATCTTTGCATTTGATGTCTGTAAACACGAAATGTAAAAACTTCATTTATGTAAATGTAACAATTTTTTTTATATTTGTAAAATTCCATGAAGTTATTACTACTTTAATTCTAACCACTTAACTCATAAGAATAATCACTTTAACCAAGCATAATTGTTATTAACAGTGATACAATACTGAGTTTCCATACACACCATTATTTTACAAACTACACACCATTATTTTACAAACATTTGTACAAAGATACATATTAGTTCTAATCATCTATGTCGACCACTTCCGGGGACACTGGTGCGGGTGGCACCTCCACCGGAATCTCAGTCACATCTACTACAGATACATCTGATATAACTGGTAGTTACCTAAGGTAGGGCACCTCGATCCAACATACGGAAATAATAAGTGTTATTGAGAAAATCTGCATTATTCTTCTGAACATGATATAGAAATATAGTGAGAATTAAATCCCAGTGGGTTCAACAGTAAATCATAATTTACCATCAATATAGTTCATCATGTCATGTTCAGCTGTATAAACTACAGAAAATATCTTTGGTCACATGAATGCATTATATTTATGCACATAAGAATCATACAATAATGATATGTATGACAGGATTAACTATTTTCAGAATATCATATGATGGCCATCAACTTATTCTCATTTTAAGCTACCCCGGTCAGGGTGAGTATCCTCTACTCTCCGGTACGGGCTTTTCTCGCTCTGTCCGACATGGCATACTTTCTCTTTCTTTTCTCATAATCGTAATCATAACCGTTGGTAGGATGTCCCTTACTGGTGCACCACACGGATTGCCATGTGACCGTGCTCATTTCTTTTCTTTTCACAATGATAGCCAAAAATATGCTTTCAATAACAAGTATGTTCATCAAAATATAACTATTACCATAAATCATTGGTAATCATGCCATGAACATAACCATTTCAAATATTACTTTATAAAATATTTCCATGTCAGAATTTTACACTTAAGATGGTAAGAAGTTCATACAATGGCAATGATTATGGCATATACTAGTCATTTATAAGATTCATCTTCTTTTTTAAATATTAATTTTATTTCTTTATTTTCTTGATGCAGGTTTTCATCATATCTAACATTATCTTACTAATCAGAGCATAACTCCCTCAATTGAACTCTGATGTAGATGATCTTGGTGTCAATTTCAAGATAAAACAATTATCTAAAACTATTATGTTGAACATTGTAGCAAAATATTAAGAAATCAAGGTGATATTACTCCCTCAATGTATAGGTTATTTCTTCTCGGATAGGTTCAGATCTCTACCTACTAATTGGACCATATTTACCTCATATGGACTCCCACTTGAGTGATTCCAGTGGCTAAAAATCCGTGACACATATATCTATATTTCTTATGTTAACCATTTATTTTAATTCAATACAGATAATTCCCAGAAATTAAAATACACAAGTTATCCAAACATATTCTTCCCTGATGAACCATTTTCTGACCTTTGACTAGTAATTGACTCATATATTCCTCATATGGACTCCAAATTGAATGCTTCTAGTGGCTAAAGATCCGTGACACACATAGCTATAATTCGTATGTTAACTATTTATTTTAATTCCATACAGATAATTCCCAGAAATTAAAATACAAAAGCTATCTTAACATATTCTTCCCTGATGAACCATTTTCTGACATTTGACTACTAATCAACCCATATTTTCCTCATATGGACTCCAAATTGAATGATTCTAGTGGTTAAACATCCGTGACACACATAGTTATAATTCTTATGTTAACCATTTATTTTAATTCTATACAGATAATTCCATGAAATTAAAATACAAAAGCTATCCAAACATATTCTTCCCAGATGAACCATTTTCTGACCTTTGACTACTAATCGGCTCATATCTTCCTCATATGGACTCCAAATTGAATGATTCCAGTGGCTAAAAATTCATGACACACATAGAAATAATTCATATGTTAACCATTTATTTTAATTCCCAAAAATTAAAATACAGAAGCTATCCTAACATATTCTTCCCTGATGAACCATTTTCTGACCTTTGACTACTAATCAGAACATATCTACCTCATATGGACTCCAAATTGAATGCTTCCAGTGGCGAAAAATCCATGACACATATATTTAATTCTTATGTTAACCATTTATTTTAATTCCCTACAGATAATTCCCAGAAATTAAAACACATAAGCTATCCTAACATATTCTTTCCTGATGAACCATTTTCTGACCTTTGCTTACTAATCGGACCATATCTACCTCATATGGACTCCAAATTGAATGATTCCAGTGGCTAAAGATCCGTGACACATATATCTTTAATTCTTATGTTAACCATGTATTTTAATTCCATATAGATAATTCTCAGAAATTAAAACACAGAAGCTAAAAACATTTCCACCCATAGCCATACCTATGCAGAACTTTCTATACCAGTCTAAGTATTCAAACATACATCACATGCAAAATCAATATCTAACATGATATAGCAACATCCATGACCAATCATCAAAGTTCTAAGATCGAAATCTCATATAAATATTATAAGTTTCAAAACGTTTCTTCAAAAAGAAATATTGTTAAACTTACCTAAGAATCTCCCTAACTCACTTAGTGAATTGGTTTTCTTGTTTCCTCTTGAAAGAAGTAGCAAGATTCCTCCCTTCCCTTAGTTTTTCTAGCAGCTTTGGTAAAAGAAGGAGGGTGAGTTTTTGAACCTCAAGGATGAAGAATAAAAATGGATTCAAGTGGAGATTAAGGTAACTTACCTTGAGTACTTAGCCTTCTAAACTTCACCTCCTTCTTCCTTTCTTTCTTCTCCTCTCTTTCTCTCCTTTCCTCACTCTACCTTGCTTCTATTTCTCTCTCTTCCTCACTTGAACAAAATTAAAATATTGTAGGGGTGGGTTTTGCTTAAATAGACCACCAAATAATACACCTTTCATGATCATGTGTCTACCTTATCACAATTAGGATACACTTTGTTGAATTTTTGGAAAACAAACAACTTATGTTCTTGTCTTCCTCTTCCTTAGTCAACATATGCATAGGAAAAGGAGATTTGTATTTTGAAAATTATGATGATATATTCTTAAGATAAGGGACAAGGTCCCTTTGATTTAGGGATTCATTTCCATTTTCTTTTGTCTTAAACAAGTATGATAGGTTTGCCTTTTTAGTTGGCAAATTTCTAGCCCTTGAATCTCCATTATTTGGTTGATATTATTTGGGTGGGATAGGAATGTTTTGTCCTAATGCCATGTATTACCATACCACTTACTAAAATTATGAGTGTAGGATATAGATGTTTTTTTCCTAAAGCCTTGTATTATCATGCCACTTGCCAAAATTATGAATGTAGAATCACACCACTTGCTAAATTTTTGTCTTAATGCCATGTAACTTAATCTTTATTATTATTACATTATTATATCATCACCTAATTTATTTTATTTTATTTTTCCTCTTGGATTTGGGCTTATTCCTACCCATTTTCTTTGCTTTGGATAAAATTCTACCTTTCTTGGAGGGCTTGGTTACATTTTCATAATTTTTGAGCTATCGGTCCAATTACTATATCCTAGTCCAATTCTATGTTTTATTTCTTGCTTAGGTTATCCAATGGGCTTGCTAGAAACTTATGTGAAGTGGAAAAACTCTATATGAAGTGTCCATAGGTAAAAGCCCAATGTATGGGTAAAGATTTTAAACTTAGTAATTCTAGTTCTTGAATTAGGAAAAATTACCCTAATCCAATGTTCTTGACATTTTAAGACCTTTACTTGTTTCTAAAAATTTATCTTCCTTATCCAAGAATTTTGCATCTCTTTAGTATGTTATTTCTAATTTTTTTTTCCTGTTAAGTTTTCCCTCTTTATTTGTTCTCTTAATGTTAGAAACATTTTCTATGCATATACATAAGGTCAAGAATTTCTAAGGATTATATTTCCTTAGATATCTAAAATATTGTCTAATAAATTTTATTTCCTTAATTAAATATTATGTACTTTTATCAATAAAAGAAATGAAAATAGGGATGTTACACAAAACATACGCAATATTTTATGGGATTGTTATGCATTTGAGTGGCTAATTATCACTACTATTGCATCTGAAATTTTGGTACCAAATATTGAATTATATATGTCCGTATGTATTTATGAATTTTGGTGGTTGTTTTCACTCAGTAAGTGAGAGTAGAATGTGGCTATGATTTCAAAACTTAGTGATATATTTTGGTACATGATTATGTTGATGGTTCTAGTGGAAAGTTTGCTGGTCTTGGTTTTAGTTGGTGTATGGTTATCCTTCTGGCTGTTACACTTCTTTTATTTGGAAATTGTTATGTTTGTTATCATATTTAATTTATGAGTAAAAGATGCTTGTTGGTGTGATGTAGCAAGACATTATGCTTTCATAGTATATGCATAAATGTAATGTGATTGCATGCACATAAAATATCTTATCCTACTTGTGGGTTGAAATGTCGTAGGCACAACTAATAAGTCATTAAATATCTTAGTAACTTTGGATAGGTTAGGTTGTTTGGTAAGAGGGCCTTATGCAATTTGTTGGGATTGGATGAAATATTCTTGCATAAATTGTTTCTTCCTTTACCCCTTTTGTGGGTCAGAAGTGTTTTCTTGACTTTCTTATGTGATGTAGCTCATGGAGTAATTTGTTTGTGATAAAAAAAATTTCTATTCAATTATTAAGGAAAAACATATATTACATTTATTTACGAGTATAACTCCTAACTTTGTTATTATTATTTTTATAGTGACCTTTAGTGTCAATTTCTACTCATAAAGAAGAAATTGTGAAATGTTATTTCTTCTCCCTACGCTTAACCAGTATTAAGGTATATGTTACCATTTATTTGAGAATGAATTAAATGTTAAAAGTTTATTGACAGTGGGAGCAAGAAAAATTGTGAATATATAAACTGCTTAGAATTTTATATATTATATCCAATGTTAGCTAGTTATAGTAGTTAAAATTCCAAAAAAAAGTAAAAGTTTAATTTTTGGATATGTTAACTTGAGAAGTATTTTAGTTTTTGCACTCTCAATCCAAACACAAATATTTTTTATTCAATTGGAGGAAGAGATATCCTTGGTAGGAAATTGTTTTTCATATATATTGCTTATATGAAATATATGTTAAATCTTGAGAATCAATAAAGTTCTGGTATGTCGATAGCATGTAAATGATTTAACATGAGTTTGTAAGAGGGAGTTAAGGCCTGATGTGGTTTAAAGGCAATTTACCTCTATCACCCATGCTCTCCTATTTATCTTAAGATGGTAGGCTAGACATCCCAGAATGAACAATTAATGCTAAAGAATTAATATTTATTTCATTCGGCAATAGTAAATTAATATTTATTTATTCAACATTATAGAACCATATGGTAATGATACTAGGAAGGGAGAAAATTTAGATTAAAATATCATGCTTCGTTCTATGTCCAATCACTTTACATCTTCTTCATCTTTCTTATCCATTTCAAATATGAAATTCGAATCTTCCTCTAAATCAATCTTCAAAGAGGAAATCCACTTTGAAGATATAAATCCCTCAGTTGATATTTAGGAAATGCCAAGAATCCCTTATACATAATTGTATAAGAATTTCAAAATAGGTTTCTTCTATAAGTCTGATTATGTGATTGATAAAGAAGAAAATTGAGTGTTTAATGATTATATTTTATCTCCTAATTTATAGTGAACTTATGATTATTTCCCTGCTTTGATTCTGTTTTGTTTTGGTTGCTTTGGAAACTACTTTGGTTTATATTCTATTTTTAGGTGAGCAAAAGAGGCCAAGAATCAAGGGAAAACATTCATGTGAAGAGCTATATAGACTTGGAATAAGTTGAGGAAGAAGCTAGGAGTAAACACAGAAGAAATTGGTAAGAATTGAGCTTAGTAGCTCTAACACGACCAGGCCATGCTTGGTGTACCTAGAGAATGGCTAGACCGTGTTCTGTACAAGAATTGGAATAACCTCCTAGAATCCAGTTCAAAGCATGGTCAGGCCGTGTCCTGGAACTCTGCCGTGCTTCGTGTCTGTATAAGCCGTGATTTTTAGGGTTTTAAGCAGCCAAAATGTTATAAATACAGGGGAAAGCATGGAGAAACTTATACAGACGCATACAGACTTTGAGAAACTCAATTTAGTCTTAGGACATACTCTTAGATTAGGTTTAGATTAGGATTATTGATTACTTTATGTTCTTAGAGTAAAATTTGGGTTAATTAAAGTTTTGTATCTCTTATTCAGTACATTCTGCAACTAGTTTTTATCTTTCTAGCTTTAAATCTCCTACTTCTACTCCTTTCTTTTAGATTGTATTGAACATTGATGAATGGTTTAATGAATATGATTATGAGTTTTCTTTCAATTATGCGTGAGTAGATTTGATCTAGGGTTTCGGTAAACCCACTTATTGTAACACCCAAAATTTTGTTAATTATATTCACAAAATGGAATATTAAGGAAGGATTAAAAAGGGATAAATGGGGTAGTTATAAGGAAATAATTGTAAATATTTAATAAGGTTTTTCTCATTTTTGGAAGAAATGCTTAAGGATGAAATAGTAAATTCTTTGTCTACAGGACCACAAATGGACAATAAGAATAGAGATGGGAAGCCATGAAGAAAGTTTCACAAAATCCATTGAAGTAGGACTCAAGAAGGAATTAAACACATGGTAAGCTTTCCCTTCACCCAAACAAGGCCTTAGCCAATCACATGGTCACATTGTAATGGAGTGGTATTTTGGAAATATTTAGGGAAAGCAAGGGTTTTTGTTAAGGGGCAAGTGGTTTCTTGAGTAAGTCATTGATTTTTATATTATTTTACCCTTAACTTGGTGACCAAGTCGCCAAGCCATTAGCCCCAAGGAGGAGAAACCCATGGCAAGAGAAAAGAGAGAAGGAGAAGAAAGAAAAGGAAAGAAAGAAAGAGAAGGAGAGAAAAGAAGAAGTGGAGTGAGAAAGTGAAAGAAAAGAAGGAAAAAGGTAAGAAATCTTCCTTTATTCTATGTTCGAGTCATGGAAATCTCCTAGGTCTTACGATGATCGGGAAAATATGCAGTTTTGGTGAAGTTTTTCTAGAGGGAGAAAGTAGATGAAACTAGTAAGAGAAACAAGCTTTTGAAGAAGAGAAAGGTAAGATCAACATCCTCCTTTATCATTTTTGGTTGGATTACTCAATGGTTGATTTATATATGTGCATGTACGGATATGGGAAGGTAGTTAGAGCTGTTATTGAAGCATTTATAGTAGTTATGGTTGTAGTTCATTTATATGTATGAGATGGTGTTTTTGAGAAATTTTATGTAGTTAGTTTTGAGATCAAATCCTTGTTTTTGGTGGTTATATGCTCTAAAAAAATTGTGTTTTTCATGCTCAAAATGTTGATATATTTAGTGTTGGGTTTTCTTGGCTGGTTTGGGAGAAAAAGAGAGTTTTGGTGAGTTTCATGCTCAGAGTACGGCCGTGCTTGGAGACACGGCCAGGCCGTGCTCTGGGTTGGGAATCTGGAAATGGGAAAAAAATCCAAAACACAGCCCAAAGCACGACCGTGCTTGCTGTAGCTCTATGTGTAACATGACCTTGTTGAGAGGGAAGCACCGAGGGGAACACAGCCTTGAAGCACGATTGTGGTTGGTGACATAGCTAGGCCGTGCTTCATGTTGTCTCACCCTTTTTCAGCATTTTTTGTTTCCTTTCTAAATCTTAATTAATCACCAATGTTTGTGGAATGTTAATGAGAGTTTTATGAGTCATGTATGTTAAAAGAAATGTATAATATATATTTCATTGTGTATGCTCATTGAATTATGTATGTAAGCATGAAGAATGATTCATGAATGTTATATTTGCATGCTATAGACTACTTATATGTGTAGCTACAAGTGAGTGATTAATGTATGAATATTATGGAAGGCTACAAGGCATGTATGTTCATCCATGATGAGATTGTTATAACATGCTTGAGAATAAGTATGGTTTATGCTCTTGATAGTTATTAATATCCATGCTCTTTGTTGAATTAAGTGGCTGAAAAGATGTAAAAGACTTAAGCTTTGTCAAGAAGACCCTCTCTAAAGCAGGGTCGCCTAGTAACAGGTGTCTCCCTTGCTGTATTGAGGCAACTGACAAGTCAGAATGATCCTCTCTAAAGTAGGGTGGCCTAGTAATGGGTGTCTCCCTTGCTGTATTGAGGAGACTGACAAATCCAAGATGACCCTTACTTATTAAGGTGACCCAGGAGTGTGGCACCTTACGAGGTAACACGATTGAAGGGTCATGGCTTAGATATGGTACCGGGATAAGGGACGCCTTATAGCCTAGAGTGGTCAATATGAGAAGGACCGCTCCAACCAATGTCCCTCAACTAGTGGGTGAGTAGCTGGAGGGGTATGGCTCACGCCACATTGAGGATTGCAATTGAGAGAAATTATCAGATGATGAGCCAATATAAGCGATGTATGAGCCATGAACAACGGTACAGGTATTTTATAAATACATGTTTCATTTTATCATGCCTGATATTGATGCATAACCTATAAAAGGCTTGTTTGTATTTTACTGTACCTTTATTGTATAAAAAGAGAAAATGTTTTCTGTAGCTTATATAGCTGAACATAACATGTAAGTATTTCTATATGCTTGTGTTTATTAGACGTTGACCTTGCTGGGATTTTATATCTCACTATGTTTTAATGTTATGTTCAGATCAGTAGAGATGCCGTTTGTAGTACTGACGATTCTACTAGAGCTACAGACTGTAGATGTCCCTTACTTGGGACAGTTCATGATCATAATGAACCTATTAGTGATAAACATAGTAGAGATCCTTGCTCTGAGCCTGCCTCCTCCATTAGCAGTACCCCAGGGTTGACGGCTAGGGGAGGGAATAGTAAAGTAGGGTTATGTAAATAGTTCTAATGATGTAAATGGGCTAACTCCATTATTTTGATGTAACCCCACGGTACTCTGCCTTTTGTGATATATGCTCAGTACCTCGGATTATATATGTATGTATGCTACTAATCCCAATGTATGTAACTTTTGTATGTATGTAAATACAAGATGCATATATTTTGATATAATACTGTTATAATACGTAATCACCTTAAAAAAAGACGTTACAAGTTGTTATCAGAGCTGATCGATCCTAAGTGGCCATAGGGGTGGATGGTTATCTATATTGATGTAAAAGCATCTTGAATAAGATGTGGATAGATGGAGTAGAGTGGCGCATAGAAAATTGTTAAGGAAAAATTGCTAGCATTTTTTCTAATAGGTATACTTGATGGTGTTATCACTACTGTATTATAAAAGTTTTCTTTAATTATTGTTGAGCTTGATCACCTCAATAGTGACTAACTCTTTTGTTTCATACAATAGAAAATGGCATCACCAAGGAGAAATTCAGTACCAAGTGTGGAAGCTACTCTGCAAGATCTAGCCACTACTATTCGAGATCAAGTTTTTGCCACGAATCAGATTCTATGGCATAATCAGAACAATAGTAATTCTAATGGCGAGATTGGTGAGAACCCAAGGAATGCAGGAAATGGATGGGTAGATTTTATGAGAACTCGACCTTTGTCTTTCATCAGAGGATACAACCCTATGGTGGCAAATAGATGGATGATCGAAATAGAGAAATTTTTCGAGGTTTTGGAATGTTCAGACAAGCAGAAGGTAAATTTTGTCGTGTATATGCTGAAAGAAGAAATAGAGTTTTGGTAGAGAGGAGCCAGCGAATTTTTAGCCCACCAGGGTCAACAAGTTACTTGGTTTGTCTTCCGAGGACCTTCTTGGATAAGTATTTCCCAAGAAGTGAGAGCTGAGAAGGAAATAGAATTCCTCCAACTCAGACAAGGGAGCCGATTGATCGATCAGTATATTACAAGATTCGAGGAGTTAGCCAAGTTCTCGTCTTATCTAAGAAACAATCCAGATGAATCTTGGAAGGCGGTCAAGTTTGAAGCTGGTTTGAATCCTGAAATTCGCAATGCAGTAGTGGCCTTGGAATTCGCAAGTTTGTTCCTTTAATTAACAAGTGTCAATTGCTGGAAAAGAGTTTGAAGGTAGTAGAAGAAGAGAAGGACAGACGGGTGTCATGGAAGAGAAAGAGAGAATTCTTAGCTCTTAATCATTTTGTCAGGGAAAGAAACACCGCTGCAGGCAAGAAACCCTTGGCCATAGGGGCTAGACCTTCGATGCAGAATTTTGTTGGGAGAGAGTGCAGGAAATGTGGGCAGTAACATACCTAATTTCGTTTCATGTATTAATAAAAGTACAAAAGTATTTAAAGTAACATCTCTAATTTCTTTTCTTTTATTAATAAAGGTACATAAATATTTAATTAAGGAAATAAAATTTATTAGACAATTTTTAGATATCTAAGGAAATATAATCCTTAGAAATTCTTCACCTTATGTCTATGTAAGAAATGTTCTAATATTAATGGAATAGGTAAAGAAAGAAAACCTAAGAGAAAATATTAGAAAGAAGCATGCTAAAGAACTTAGGCAAGGAAGATAAATTTTTGTGAAGTAAGTAAAGGTCTTAAAATGTCAAGAAGATTGGATTGTGGTAATTTTTCTTAATTTAAGAGCAAAAGTTACTAAGTTTGTATCTCCACCCATAAATTGAGCTTTCACCTATGGATATTTCATATCCAGTTTTTCTACTTCACATGAATTTTTAGCAAGCCAATAGGATAGCCCAAAGAAGAAATAAAACATAAACTTGGACTAGGATATAGGAATTGGACCGGTAGCCAAAAAATCATGAAAATGTGACCAAGCCCATTATGAAAGGTAGAATTTTAACCAAAGTAAAGAAAATGGGCAAGAATGAGCCCAAACCCAAGGGGAAAAATTAAAATTAAAATAAAAACAAAGTGATGAAATAATGGTGTAATCAAGATTAGGTGACAAGGCATTAGGACAAAACATCTGTATCCTACACTCATAATTTTAGCAAGTGGAATGATAATTCATGGCATTACGACAAAACATCTATATCCTACACTCATAATTTTAGCAAGTGGTATGATAATACATGGCATTAGGACAAAACATTACAATCCCACACAAATAATTTTAGCCAAATAATGGAGATCCAAGGGCTAGAAATTTGCCACCCAAAAAGGCAAACCTATCATACTTGATTAAGACAAAAGAAAATGCAAATGAATCCCTAAATCAAAGGGACCTTGTCTCTTATCTTAATAACATATCATTATAATTTTTAAAATACAAATCTGCTTTTGCTATGCATATCTTGACTAAGGAAGAGGAAGACAAGAACATAAGTTGTTTGCTTTCCAAAAAATTCAAAAAAGTGTATCCTAATTGTGATAAGGTAGAGCCATGATCATGAAAGATGAATTATTTGATGGTCTATTTAAACAAAACCCACCCCTATAACATTTTAATTTTGTCCAAGAGAGGAAGAGAGAGAAATAGAAGCAAGGTAGAGAGAGGAAAGGAGAGAAAGAGAGGAGAAGAAAGGAAGGAAGAAGAATGAGAAGTCTAGAGGGCTAAGTACTCAAGGTAAGTTAACTTAATCTCCACTTGAATCCATTTTTCTTCTTCATCATTGAGGTTCAAAAACTCACCCTCCTTCTCTTATTTAAGCTGCTAGAAAAGTTAAGGGAAGGGAGGAATCTTGCTACTTCCTTCAAGAGAAAACAAGAAAGAGAATTCACTAAGTGAACTATCTTTAGGCAGATTTAACAATATCTCTTTTTGAAAAAAAGTTTTGAAATTTGTAACATTTATATGGAATTTTGATCTTAAGAACTTTGATGATTGGTCATGGATGTTTCTTTATCATGTTACATATTATTCTTGCATGTGATGTATGTTTAAATACTTAGGCTGGTGTAGATAGTTCTGCATAGGTATGGCTATGGGTGGCAAAATTTTTAGCTCCTGATTTTGAATTTCTGGGACCATTCTGTAGGGAATTAAAATAAATTGTTAACATAAAAATTATAGATATGGTCTGATTTTACCAACTGGAATCACTCAATTTGGAGTTCATATGAGGTAGATATGGTCTGATTAGTAAGTAGTGTTCAGAAAATGGTTAATCAGGGAAGAATCTGTTCGGAAAGCTTCTGTTTCTGAATTTATGGGACCATTTTGTAGGGCATTATAATAACTTGTTAACATAACAATTATAGATATATGTCTCATGGATTTATAGCAACTGGAATCACTCAATCTGGAGTCCATATGAGGTAGATTTGGTCTGATTAGTATGCAGTGTCCAGAAAATGGTTAATCAGGGAAGAATCTGTTAGGAAAGCTTATGTTTCTGAATTTCTGGGACCATTCTATAGGGAATTATAATAACTTATTAACATAACAATTATAGCTATATTTCTCACGGATTTTTAGCAACTAGAATTACTCCATTTGGAGTCCATATGAGGTAGATATGGTCTGATTAGTAAGTAGTGGTCAAAAAATGGTGAATCGGGGAAGAATCTGTTAGGAAAGCTTTTGTTTTTGAATTTCTGGGACCATTCTGTAGGGAATTAAAATAACCTGTTAACAAAAAAATTAGATATATATGTCTCGCGGATTTTTAGCAACTAAAATTACTCAATTTGGACTCTATAAGAGGTAGATATGGTCTAATTAGTAAGTAGTGTTCAGAAAATGGTTAATCAGGGAAGAATCTGTTAGGAAAGCTTTTATTTTTGAATTTCTGGGACCATTCTGTAGGGAATTAAAATAACCTGTTAACAGAACAATTATAGATATATGTCTCACGGAATTTTAACAACTGGAATCACTCAAGTTGGAGTCAATATGAGGTAGATATGGTCTGATTAGTAAGCAGTGTTCAAAAAATGGTTAATCAGGAAAGAACATGTTAGGAAAGCTTCTGTTTTTGAATTTCTGCAAACATTATCTATGGAATTAAAATAACTCGTTAACATAAGAATTATAGATATATGTGTCACGGATTTTTATCCACTAGAGCCACTTAATTTAGAATTGTTATGAGAGAGATATGGACAGATTAGTAGGTAGAGGTCAAAAACTACCCGAGAAAAAATAACCTGTACATTGAGGGAGTAATATCACCTTGATTTCTTAATATTTCGCTACACTGTTGAACATATTAGTTTTAGATAATTGTTTTATCTTGAAAGTGAAATTAAGATCACCTACATCGGAGTTAAATTGAGGGATTTATGCTCTGATTAGTAAGAGATGGTTAGATAGGATGAAAACCTGCATCAAGAAAATAAAGAAATAAAATTAATATTTAAAAAAGAAGATGAATCTTATAAATGAAAATATTAAATGACTAGTATAGCCATAGCCATTTCCATTGTATGAACTTCTTATCATCTTAAGTGTGAAATTTTGACATGGAAATATTTTATAAAGTGATATTTGAAATGGTTATATTCATGGCATAATTACCAATGATTTTTGGTAATAGTTATATTTTGATGAACATACTTGTTATTGAAAGCATATTTTTGGCTATCATTGTGAAAAGAAAAGAAATGAGCACGGTCACATGGCAATCTGTGTGGTGCACCAGCAGGGGACGCCCTACCAACGGTTATGATCATGTTAATAAGAAAAGAAAGAGAAAGTAATCCATGTCGGACGGAGAGAGAAAAGCCCGTACCGAAGAGTAAAAAATACTCACCCTGATCGGGGTAGCTTGATATGAGAATAAATTGATAGTCATCATATGATATCCTAAAAAATAGTATTTATGCCATACATGTCATAATTGTACAATTTTCCTATGCATGGATAAAGTGCATTCATGTGACCTAAAGATATTTTCTGTAGTTTATACAGATGGACATGACATGATGAACTATATTGATTGTAATTTATGATTTATTGTTAAACCTACTGGGATTTAATTCTCACTATATTTCCATATCATGTTCAGAAGAATAATTATGCAGATTTTCTCAATGACACTTATTATTTTCGTACATTGGATCGAGGTGCCCTACCTTGGGCCACTACCAGTTATATCAAACATATCTGTAGTAGATGTGATTGAGATTCCGGTGGAGTTGCCACCACCCGCACCAGTGTCCCTGGAAGTAGTCGACGTAGATGATTAGGGCTAATATGTATCTTTGTACAAATGTTTGTAAAATAATGGTGTGTATGGAAACTCAGTATTGTATCACTGTTAATAACAATTATGCTTGGTTAAAGTAATTATTATTACGAGTTAAGTGGTTAGAATTAAAGCAGTAATAACTTCATGGAATTTTACAAATATAAAAAAAAATTGTTACATTTACATAAATGGAGTTGTTACATAATTGGTATCAGAGCAGGTCGATCCTAGATGGCCAGTGGGTGGATGGTTATCTGAATCGATCTTATAGTGTCTTGAGTATGTTTGTGGTTGTGCTGTGTAGGGATCAGTGAATTCATATAGGTAAGAAATTACTAGTGTTTCCTACCTACATGCCGAGGTGGTACTATGACTACTGTTAAATATTTTTGAACTAACTATTGGGCTTAATTACCTTAATAGCAGCATAACTTTATTTTTGCCACAGTAGGAAATTGCACCACCAAGGAGGATTCCAACAACCAATGCAGAGGAAACCTTGCACAACCTAGCCACGGCAATTCGAGACGAAGTCATGACCACCAACCAAATTTTACAATATCTCCAGAATGCTAATAACTCAAATGGTGAGAATGATGCTAACAACCGGATGACTGGAAAAGATAATGGCATATCCGAGTTCCTGAGGACTAGACCCCCCTGTTTCCAAGGTGGCTATGACCCAACGGTAGCCGAAACGTTGATAAGGGAATTAGAGAAAATCTTTGAAGTGATGTGTTGTACTGAAGAGCAACAAGTTATTTTTCCTGCATATATGTTAAAGGATGAAGTAGAATATTGGTCGCGTGGAGCTAGAGAACTTTTAGCTCATCAGGGAAGACAGATCACCTGGAAAGTGTTCAAGGACATTTTTTTTGAAAAGTACTTTCCAAGTACTGTACGGGCAGAGAAAGAGATCGAATTTCTCCAACTCAGGCAAGGCAGCATGACCGTGGACCAGTATATCGCAAGGTTTGAGGAACTGTCTAAGTTATCCTCTTATCTGCTATATAACCCAAATGAAGCATGGAAGGTGGTTAAGTTCGAAGCGGGACTAAACCTAGAAATAAATAATGTTATTATAGATATGGAGATCAGGGAGTTTGTACCTCTGATAAATAAATGCAGACTCTTGGAAAAGAGTTTAAGGGCAGTGGAGGACGAGAAGCAAATGCGAAACCTATGGAAGAGGAAGAAAAATTGTCCCAACCCTGAAAAGAACGTGAGAAGAAGTGGATATGGAGCTGGTAAGAGGCCATTGACTGTGGGTCTTAGACCTTTTCAACAAGACCTCACCCCAGTCAAGTGTGCTAAGTGCGGACTCATGCATGGTAACCGGCCATGCTACATGGGACAAGATGTCTGCTTCAATTGCGGACATAAGGGACATTTTTTGAGAAACTGTCCACAAAATGTGGGGAAACAGCTAGAACAGAGGCCTCAGGTGAAAGGAAGGGTTTTCACCCTGAGCGGCCAAGAGGCAGCTCAATCTTCTGAAATGATTCAAGGTACATGCTATATCTATGGATTTGCTCTTATGGTGTTATTTGACTCTGGTGCTAGTCATTCATTTATATCAGAAGAATGTATTTGGAAGTTTCAGTTTCCTATTTCTAAAACTCCCTATGAGCTATCTGTAGTAACCCCTACAGGGGAAAGGGTATTAACTTCCTCTATATGTAAAGACTGTCAAGTCACCATCTAGGAGAAAACTTTTTCTGTAGACCTCGTCTGTTTACCTTTAAGAGGTATTGAGGTCATTCTAGGGTTAGACTGGATGTCTAAAAATCGAGTCTTGCTGAATTGTTGTAACAAGACCGTTGAATTTCTACCTCTTACTCCGAAAGAGGAGGTCCAATTATTGATGCTTAATGCCAATCAAGTTAATAGGGAGTTGAAGAATGGAGTACTTGGATACATTCTCTTGTATTTATCAAACTTAGAAGTCGAATCGAAGCTTGATGAAATCCCAATAGCCAACGAGTTTCCTGAAGTATTTCCATCAAATATTCCAGGCTTACCTCCCAAGAGAGAGATAGAGTTATCTATTGATCTCTTACCTGGGACAAGGCCTATCTCTATTGCACCACATAGAATGGCCTCGAAGGAACTACAGGAACTCAAGAAACAGTTGGAGGAACTATTAGACAAGCAATTCATTAGACCGAGTGTATCACCTTGGGGAGCTCTTGTATTGTTTGTTAAGAAGAAAGACGATAGCTTGAGACTATGCATAGAGTATAGACAGCTGAATAAGGTGACTATCAAAAACAAGTACCCTCTCCTTAGGATAGATGACTTATTGGATCAATTGAAGGGAGCCTCCATCTTTTCTAAAATTAACTTAAGGTCAGGATATCATCAGATTAGGATCAAGGAGGAGGACGTACCAAAAACTGCCTTCAGGACTAGGTATGGGCACTATAAGTTTCTCGTAATGCCCTTCGGGTTGAGGAATGCACCTGCAATTTTCATGGATTACATGAATCGCATTTTTCGACCCTACCTAGATCAATTTGTTATAGTGTTCATTGATGACATCTTGATATATTCTAAGAGTGAGAAAGAACATGAACAACATCTCTGAAACGTGCTGCAAGTGCTGAAAGAGAAAAAGTTATATGTCAAATTGGAGAAGTGTGAATTTTGGTTGTTAGAGGTGAAGTTTCTCAGATATGTCATCTCTAATAACGGGGTAGCCGTAGATCCTAGCAAGACGGAAGCATTGATTTAGTGGGAGAGACCAAAGATGGTTACGAAAGTCAGAAGTTTCCTGGGTTTGGCCGGATACTACAGGAGGTTTATACAAAACATCTCTCGTATAGCCTTGCCATTGACTAAATTGACCAGAAAGTGAAGTCCTTTCAAATGGACTGATCAATGTGAAGCTATTTTTCAGGAGCTGAAGAGAAGACTGACCACTCCTCCTGTTTTAATTATTCCAGACCCTACAGGACATTTTGAAGTGTATAGTGACGCTTCAAAGAAAGGGCTAGGATGTGTGCTGATGCAAGATAAGAGAGTAGTTGCTTACGCCTCTAGGCAACTGAGACCCCACGAAGGAAACTATCCAACCCATGATCTTGAATTGGCGGCAGTGGTGTTTGCCTTAAAGATTTCGCGACACTATTTGTACGGGGCAACCTTTGAAGTATATTGTGATCATAAGAGTCTTAAATACCTCTTTGATTAGAAGGAGTTAAATATGAGGCAACGAAGATGGGTAGAATTCCTCAATGACTACAAGTTTAAGATAAAGTATCATCCCGGAAAGGAGAATGTTGTAGCAGATGCCTTGAGTGAAAAATCTCTGCACATGGGTCAGATGATGGTGTATGAGATGCAGATGCTAGAGAAGTTTTGAAATTTGAAGCTAGCCACTACTCTTACTCCAAAGAATCTAGTCATTAATGGTTTAAGTATAGGGTGTGACCTTAGAACCCAAATCAAAGAGGCTCAAGCTCACGACCAATACTTATAGGATCATAAAGACCAAGGTAATTTTTCTATCATGGAAGATGGAGCAATCATGTATCAGGGAAGGATTTGTGTTCCTCAAGAACGAGAGTTAAGGACTAAGATCCTGTAGGAAGCACATCAGAGTAAATACACAGTCTATCCTGGATGCACTAAAATGTACCAGGATTTAAAGATGATGTATTGGTGGCCAGGGATGAAAAAAGACATTGTCGAGTTTATGATGAAATGTCTCATTTGTCAAAAGGTGAAGGTAGAGCATCAAAAGCTAGCAGGATTTTTACAACCTCTTGAGATCCCTAAATGGAAATGGGACAGTATTTTGATAGACTTTATCGTGGGTTTACCTAAGACTTCTGTTGGACATGACTCCATCTAGGTAATAATTGACAGATTAACCAAATCTGCTCAATTTTTGCCCATAAAAATTAACTATTCACTGGATAAATTAGCCCAATTGTACGTCCAGGAAATAGTTAGACTACATGGAACTCCCTTAAACATCATTTCTGATAGAGATCCAAGGTTTACATCGAGGTTTTGGAAGGCGTTGCAGGAAGCTTTTGGTACTCAGTTGCGATTAAGTATTGCCTACCATCCTCAGACTGACGGGCAGACAGAACGGACTATTCAAACTTTAGAAGATATGTTGAGGGCCTGTGTGATAGAGCAAGGTAAAGGATGGGATAAATACCTACCTTTAGTAGAGTTTGCTTATAATAATAGAGATCCAAGGTTTACATCAAGGTTTTGGAAGGCGTTACAGGAAGCTTTTGGTACTTAGTTGCGGTTAAGTATTGCCTACCATCCTCAGACTGACGAGCAGACAGAACGGACTATTCAAACTCTAGAAGATATGTTGAGGGCCTGTGTGATAGAGCAAGGTAAAGGATGGGATAAATACCTACCTTTAGTCGAGTTTGCTTATAATAATAGCTATCACTCTAGTATTAAGATGGGCCCCTACGAAGCTTTATACGGTAGGAAGTGCCGATCTCCACTATGTTGGTTTGAGGTAGGAGAAAAGAACTTGCTGGATCTTGATCTAGTTCAACAAACCACAGAACAAATCAGGATGATACGAGATAAAATACTTACAGCTCAGAGTCGGCAAAAGAGTTACTATGATAAAAGACATAGACCTCTTGAATTTGAGGAAGGAGATCGTGTATTTCTAAAACTTTCTCCAACTACTGGAGTTGGCAGGTCTCTCAAGACCAGAAAGCTAAGTCCGCGATTTCTGGGACCCTACCAAATTCTGAAGAGAGCAGGGACGTCGGCATATCAAATTGCTCTCCCACCTAATTTGTCCAACCTGCGTAATGTTTTTCATGTATCACAGTTGCAGAAGTATCTTCCAGACTCCTCACAAGTGATACGAGATGAACCAATCCAATTAAAGGAGAACATGACATACCAGTTAGTATCAGCATCTATATTGGACACTGACGTGAAACAATTGCGGAACAAAACTATTCTCTTAGTTAAGGTGTTATGGAAAGGTTTGACTCCGGAAGAAGCAACTTGGGAGCTAGAAAAAGTCATGAGGAAGAAATATCCGAAATTTTTCTTATTAGGTAATTTCTGAAATTTTGAGGAAAAAATTTCTTTTAGGGGGAGAGAATGTAGCATCCCTAATTTCGTTTCATGTATTAATAAAAGTACAAAAGTATTCAAAGTAACATCTCTAATTTCTTTTCTTTTATTAATAAAGGTACATAAATATTTAATTAAGGAAATAAAATTTATTAGACAATTTTTAGATATCTAAGGAAATATAATCCTTAGAAATTCTTCAACTTATGTATATGCATAGAAAATGTTTCTAACATTAAGAGAACAAATAAAGAGGGAAAACCTAACAGGAAAAAAATTAGAAATAACATACTAAAGAGATGCAAAATTCTTGTAAAAGGAAGATAAATTTTTAGAAACAAGTAAAGGTCTTAAAATTTCAACAAAAAAAACATTGGATTAGGGTAATTTTTCCTAATTCAAGAATTAGAGTTACTAAGTTTAAAATCTTTACCCATACATTGGGCTTTTATCTATGGATACTTCATATAGACTTTAAAATCTTAAAATTTAGAAATGTTCTAATATTAATGGAATAGGTAAAGAAAGAAAACCTAAGAGGAAATATTAGAAAGAAGCATGCTAAAGAACTTAGGCAAGGAAGATAAATTTTTGTGAAGTAAGTAAAGGTCTTAAAATGTCAAGAAGATTGGATTAGGGTAATTTTTCTTAATTTAAGAGCAAAAGTTACTAAGTTTGTATCTCCACCCATAAATTGGGTTTTCACCAATGGACATTTCATATAGAGTTTTTCTACTTCAATTGAATTTTTAGAAAGCCAATAGGATAGCCCAATGAAGAAATAAAACATAAACTTGGACTAGGATATAGGAATTGGACCGGTAGCTGAAAAATCATGAAAATGTGACCAAGCCCATTATGAAAGGTAGAATTTTAACCAAAGTAAAGAAAATGGGCAAGAATGAGCCCAAACCCAAGAGGAAAAAAAAGTGATGAAATAATGGTGTAATCAAGATTAGGTGACAAGGCATTAGGACAAAACATCTATATCCTACACTCATAATTTTAGCAAGTGGAATGATAATACATGGCATTAAGACAAAACATCTATATCCTACACTCATAATTATAGCAAGTGGTATGATAATACATGGCATTAGGACAAAACATTACAATCCCACACAAATAATTTTAGCCAAATAATGGAGATCCAAGGGCTAGAAATTTGCCACCCAAAAAGGCAAATCTATCATACTTGATTAAGACAAAAGAAAATGGAAATGAATCCCTAAATCAAAGGAACCTTGTCTCTTATCTTAAGAACATATCATTATAATTTTTAAAATACAAATCTGCTTTTGCTATGCATATCTTGACTAAGGAAGAGGAAGAAAAGAACATAAGTTGTTTGCTTTCCAAAACAATTCAACCAAGTGTATCCTAATTGTGATAAAGTAAACCCATGATCATGAAAGATGAATTATTTGATGGTCTATTTAAGAAAAACCCACCCCTATAACATTTTCATTTTGTCCAAGAGAGTAAGAGAGAGAAATAGAAGCAAGGTAGAGAGAGGAAATGATAGAAAGAGAGGAGAAGAAAGAAAGGAAGAAGAAGGAGATGTCTAGAGGGCTAAGTACTCAAGGTAAGTTAACTTAATCTCCACTTGAATCCATTTTTCTTCTTCATCCTTGAGGTTCAAAAACTCACCCTCCTTCTCTTATTTAAGCTGCTAGAAAAGCTAAGGGAAGGGAGGAATCTTGATATTTCTTTCAAGGGGAAACAAGAAAATAAATTCACTAAATGAGCTAGGGAGATTCTTAGGTAGGTTTAACAATATTTCTTTTTGAAAAAAAGTTTTGAAATTTATAACATTTATATGGGATTTTGATCTTAAGAACTTTGATGATTGGTCGTGGATGTTGCTTTATCATGTTACATATTATTCTTGAATGTAATGTACGTTTGAATACTTAGGCTGGTGTAGATAGTTCTGCATAGGTATGGCTATGGGTGGCAAAAATTTTAGCTTCTGTTTTTGAATTTCTGGGTACATTCTGTAGGGAATTAAAATAACTTGTTAACATAAAAATTATAGATATATGTCTCAAAGATTTTTATCAACTGGAATCACTCAATGTTCAGTCCATATGAGACAGATATGGTCTGATTAGTAAGTAGTGTTCAGAAAATGGTTAATCAGGGAAAAGTCTGTTAGGAAAGCTTCTGTTTTTGAATTTCTGGGACCATTTTGTAGGGAATTAAAAAAATATGTTAACATAACCATTATAGATATATGTCTCACAGATTTTTAGCAACTGGAACCACTCAATTTGGAGTCCATTTGAGGTAGATATGGGCTGATTAGTAAGTAGTGTTCAGAAAATGGTTAACCAGGGAAGAATCTGTTAGGAAAGCTTCTATTTTGGAATTTCTGGGACTATTCTGTAGCGAATTAAAATAACATGTTGACATAACAATTATAGATATATGTCTCACGGATTTATAACAACTAGAATCACTCAAATTGGAGTCCATATGAGGTAGATATGGTCTGATTAGTAAGTAGTGTTCAAAAAATGGTTAATCAGGGAAGAATCTGTTAGGAAAGCTTCTGTTTCTGAATTTATGGGACCATTTTGTAGGGCATTATAATAACTTGTTAACATAACAATTATAGATATATGTCTCACGGATTTTTATCAACTGGAAGTACTCAATTTGGAGTCCATATGAGGTAGATATGGTCTGATTAGTAAGTAGTGTTCAGAAAATGGATAATCAAGGAAGAATATGTTAGGAGAGCTTCTATTTTTTAATTTTTGGGACCATTCCGTAGGGAATTAAAATAACTTGTTAACATAACAATTATAGATATAAGTCTCTCAAATTTTTAGCAACTGGAATTACTCAATTTGTAGTCCATATGAGGCAGATATGGTCTGATTAGTAAGTAGTGTTCAGAAAATGGTTAATCAGGGAAGAATTTGTTAGTAAAGCTTCTGGTTTTGAATTTATGGGACCATTCTGTAGGGAATTAAAATAAAATGTTAACATAAAAATTATATATATATGTCTCACAGATTTTTATCAACTGGAATCACTCAAGTTGGAGTCAATATGAGGTAGATATGGTTTGATTAGTAAGCAATGTTCAGAAAATGGTTAATCAGGAAAGAACATGTTTGGAATGCTTCTGTTTTTGAATTTCTAGAAACATTCTGTAGGGAATTAAAATAAGTCTTTAACATAAGAATTATAGATATATGTGTCAAATATTTTTAGCCACTAGAATCACTTAATTTAGAATTTGTATGAGAGAGATATGGACAAATTAGTAGGTAGAGGTCAGAAACTACCCGAGAAGAAATAACCTTTACATTGAGGGAGTAATATCACTTTTTTTTCTTAATATTTCGCTACACTGTTCAACATGATAGTTTTAGATAATTGTTTTATCTTGAAATTGACACCAAGATCACCTACATCGGAGTTAAATTGAGGGAGTTATACTCTGATTGGTAAGAGAAGGTTAGATAGGATGAAAACCTGCATCAAGAAAATGAAGAAATAAAATTAATATTTAAAAAAGAAGATGAATCTTATAAATGACTAGTATAGCCATAGCCATTGCCATTGTATGAACTTCTTATCATCTTAAGTGTGAAATTTTGACATGGAAATATTTTATAAAGTGATATTTGAAATGGTTATATTCGTGGCATGATTACCTATGATTTTTGGTAATAGTTATATTTTGATGAATATACTTGTTATTGAAAGCATATTTTTGGCTATCATTGTGAAAAGAAAAGAAATGAGCACGGTCACATGGTAATCCGTGTGGTGCACCAGTAGGGGACGCCCTACCAACGGTTATGATCATGTTAATAAGAAAAGAAAGAGAAAGTAAGCCATGTCGGATGGAGCGAGAAAAGCCCGTACCAGAGAGTAGAAAATACTCACCCTGACCGGGTTAGTTTGATATGAGAATAAATTGATAGTCATCATATGATATCCTGAAAAATAGTATTTATGCCATACATGTCATAATTGTACAATTTTCATGTGCATGGATAAAGTGCGTTCATGTGACCTAAAGATATTTTCTGTAGTTTATACAGATGGACATGACATGATGAACAATATTAATGATAAATTATGATTTATTGTTGAACCTACTGGGATTTAATTCTCACTATATTTCCATATCATGTTCAGAAGAATAATTATGCAGATTTTTTCAATGACACTTATTATTTCCGTATGTTGGATCGAGGTGCCCTACTTTGGGCCACTACCAGTTATATCAGATATATCTGTAGTAGATGTGACTGAGATTCCGATGGAGGTGCCGCCACCCGTACCAATGTCTCTGGAAGTAGTCGACGTAGACGATTAAGGCTAATATGTATCTTTGTACAAATGTTTGTAAAATAATGGTGTGTAGTTTGTAAAATAATGGTGTGTATGGAAACTCATTATGTATCACTGTTAATAACAATTATGCTTGGTTAAAGTAATTATTATTATGAGTTAAGTGGTTAGAATTAAAGCAGTAATAACTTCATGGAATTTTACAAATATAAAAAAAAATTTGTTACATTTACATAAATAGAGTTGTTACATGGGCGACATCTTAGGAATGGACCTTGTTTTCGTAATTCAGTTACTTGTTTCCGATGCGGGCAGAAAGGTCATATAGGTCGCCGCTGTCCCCTAGAGGATGGGAAGAAGATCGAGTCAACTCAGCCAGTTAAGGGGAGAGTTTTTACTTTGAGCGGGACCAAAGTAAAGCAATCTCCTGATTTAATTCAAGGTACGTGTTATTTCCACGGCTATCCTTCAGTTGTGCTTTTTGATTTTGGTTTTATTCATTCCTTCATATCATTTGCTTGTGTGGGGAAGTTACTTTACTCTGTGTCTGAGTTGACATATGAATTGGTAGTGTTAACCCCTACGGGAGGAAAGGTGAGCACCTATTCAGTCTGTAAAGACTGTCCAGTCGAAGTGTATGGCAGATCCTTTATCATGGATCTTATTTGTTTACCCCTAGAAGATATAGATGTGATTCTAGGGATGGACTGGCTCAACAGTAACCAAATTCTCTTGGATTATGCTACAAAGACTTTGGTCTTTCGTTCAGAATCCAACAAGAAATTTAAAAGCAAAGATGAACAGATCAACAAACTCCAGAAGGAATCAGTTGGTGGGGATTCAGATGGTATTTCCTTATGTACCCTCAACAGGGAGGCTGAACAAGAGCTGGTCAAGATTTTGGTAGTTCATTATTTTCTAGAGGTCTTTCCTTTGGAGATTATTGAACAACCACCTAAACTGGAAGTGGAGTTTTCCGTTGATTTGGTGCCAGGAGTGACTCCTATTTCTATTACCTTGTATAGGATGGCTCCTGTGGAGTTGAAAGAACTTAAGAAGCAGATTGAAGACCTTATGGAGAAGAATTTTATTCGACCCAGTGTTTTACCTTGGGTAGCCCCAATGTTGTTTGTAAAGAAGAAGGATGGAAGCTTGTGGTTATGTATTGACTATCGATAGCTAAATAAGGTGACTATCAAGAATAAGTATCTGTTACTGAGAATAGATGATTTACTGTATCAGGTTTTCATCAGATTCGAGTAAAGGAGGAAGATATCCCTAAAACAACCTTCAGATCTCGATACGGGCATTATGAGTTCCTGGTCATGTCGTTTGGAGTTACCAATGCACCTGTAGTCTTCGTGGACTACATGAATCAAATCTTTTGATCCTATTTGGATCAGTTCGTGGTAGTCTTCATCGACGATATTCTAATCTACTCGAGGAGTATGGAGGAGCATGGACATTATCTTCCTTTAGTGCTTCAAGTTTTGAAGGAGAAGAAACTCTTTGCTAAATTGGAGAAATGCGAGTTCTAGATGCAATAAGTAAAATTCCTAGGGCATGTGGTGTCAAAGGATAGAGTCTCTATAGATCCTAGCAAAATAGAAGCTTTTTGGCACCGTTTCCAAGGTACAATAGTATTAATATTAGATATTTTGCAAAATAGCTAGACTAGGTCCTTTTTCTTTTAATTTTTTTTGCATATTCTATCTTGCTGATTTTTTTGTCTCTTTTCTTCCTTTATAGGTGTGTTTCTATTTTATGCGACGAGATCGCGAATTCTTTGTTGATTTTGACCCAGAAATTGAGCGTACCTTACGAAGGAGAAGAAGAAGAAAGCAACAAGATCCTGCACCATCTACCACGGCAGACAGAGATAACCGATCTCTAAAATATTTCACTTCCCCATATACTCATGGCCTGAATCCTAGCATTGTTAAACCTGTTGTTGAGGCCAACAACTTTGAGCTGAAGCCTTCTCTTTTGTAGATGGTTCAGTAAAATCAATTTAGAGGGTCCTTTACTGAAGACCCAAATCTCTATCTACATTCTTTCTTGAATACTACAATACGTTGAAGCTGAATGGAGTATCTTTTAAAGCCATTTGACTGAGATTGTTGCCATTCTCTCTGCGAGATAAAGCCCGAGCTTGGTTGCACTCCCTTCCATTAGGGTTTACCACTACTTGGCAGCAACTTTCTTAAACTTTCTTGGCTAAGTATTTTCTACCAAGTAAAATAGCGCATCTCAAAAACCAAATTACCACTTTTGCACAAAGAGATGGGGAGTCATTGTATAAGTCTTGTGAGAGATTTAAGGAGCTTATCAGATTATGGCCTCACCATGGGTTGGAAAAATGGCTAATAATCCACACATTCTATAATGAACTTATATACAGCACTCGTATGTTTGTGGATGCTACAATAGGAGGAGACTTAATGAAAAAAATAGTTGATGAGGATTATAAGTTGATTAAAGATATGGCTCAAAATCACTACTAACTTCTAAAGTTATCTAGAAAACCAAGAGGTAAGTATGGAGTTAATGCATTTAATCATCTAACTTCTAAAGTTGATGCATTGTTTCAGAAGCTGGATAAATTAAGCATAAATGATGTTGGTTCTTCTCCATCTTCTGCATGTGAAATTTGTGGGTGTGTTGGCCATGTGCCCAATGAATGCTAGCCTAGAAACCCTGCACCTCAGGATTGTGAACAAGTCAACTTTGTGAATAATAATAAAAGAAACAATCCATATAGCAACACCTATAATTCAGGCTAAAGGAATCACCCGAATCTCTCATACAAGCCTAATGTGAATCAGCCTCCTTAGAATAATTTTAGACAACCTCCTGGGTTTCAGAATCAAAGACCATTCAACCCTCTTCCTCAACCAAAGTCAAATTTGGAGGCTCTGATGTAGAACTTTATAGCTACTCAAACGAAATAGAATGATGAGTTCGGAGCCCAGAATCACTCAATGAATGAGGCTATAAAAGATTTAACCTTTAAGGTTGACTCACTTGCTACCCATAATAAGATGTTGGAAACTCAGATAGCACAGTGGGCAAGCCTTTCAAATAGAAACTTTGGCAGACTACCAAGCCAAACTAAAAATCCTAGGGAGTAGTGCAATGCTATAACCTTGACGAGTGGTAAGTAGTTGGTTAAGCCAGAAGAAAGAGGAAAGGAGAAAATTGAACAACCCTGAGCCAAGTTAGAAAATACAAAAGAAGAAGAGAAAAAAGAGGAAAAAATAAAGAAGAGCTCAAATATATGGCTCTTGCACCATACAGGACACCAATCCCTTTTCCTCAAAGAACTAAATTGGAGAAGCAATATGGAAGGTTTCTAGATGTTTTGAAGAAATTGAACATTAGCATTCCTTTCCTAGAAGCCATCTCCCAAATGCCTTCTTATATGATGTTTTTGAAAGAAATCCTCTAAAATAAGAGAAAAACTGAAGAGCATGTTGTTGTGGCACTGATAGAGGGATCTGTGCATTAATTCAAAATAAGCTACCACAAAAGTTTAAGGATCCTAGAAGCTTTTCTATACATTGTTCCATTGTATAAATAAAGATTAACAGAGCCCTATGTGACCTTGGAGCAAGTGTGAGCCTCATGCCTCTTTTAGTTTGCAAGAAGCTTCAAATGGGGAACTTAAAACTGACCACTCTTTCTCTTCATTTGGCAAACAAATCAATTAAACATCTAGAAGGTATATCAAAGGATATCCCTCTAAAAGTAGGTAAGTTGTACATACTTGTGGATTTTTGTGATTTTAGAGATATAAGATGACAAAATCTCCATTGTCGTTTGAATGCCTTTCCTAGCCATAGTTGGTGCTAATATTAATGTGAGAGATGGAAAGCTTTCTTTGAATCTAGGAGATGAGAAAGTAAAGTTTAATTTAATTGATACAATGAACTCTCCATCTCTAAATAAATCTTGTTGTATGATTAGCTTACCTGAACCAAATATGAGTAATAATGTTATGAACTTTTCTTCTACTGACCCACATAAGCTATGCCTTGTGAAAAGTCCTTCCTCTTGTGCTAAATTGGTTAGAGCTGCTACAAATACAAGGGTCAAAAAGCAAGCAGTTAAGGAGGCAATTAAAGCTCCATAGGTAGAACCTAAGCCACCTTCTCTTAACCAATGAAGATTAAAATAAGACAAGAGGATCTCTAAAGGCTATTAGGCAAAGCTTTAAGCACCTTAATAAGGGCCAATGGAGAGCAAAGAAAGTTATTCAACCTTTCTTAAAACCTCATTGATAAAAAGAATGAAAAGCTAGTGACTTTAAACAAGCCTTGTGGGAGGCAACCCACATTTTAATTTTTGAGTTTCTTTTTCCATAGTTTCGTTGTTTATGATTTTGTTTTTGTCTTTAATTTTAGTTAATTTCTTAGGTTATAGGGTTAATGAGTGTTTCCATATACTTTTCAAGTCAATTTCTATATCCCCAAGGTTGGAGAAAAAGATGCAACGCAAAGGAAATTCAAGAGAATAAAAAATTGAGGCAAAAATTCGAAGCAAAGTGAATTCCAGCGAGTAACACGAGCTACCCATGTCATGGAGCACACCCGTTCTTCAAGCACGGGCAAAATTTTGGAACATTTATAGTTTTAAATGCATAACACGGGCAAGCCGTGTCCTAGGACATAGCCGTGCCAGGCATCCCACTTCTTGCACAGGTCACCCGTGTTGCTCAACACGTGCCACTTCTAGAAATTTTGAAATCTAGCATGTAAAATGGGTTGGCTATGTTGCCTAACATGGCCTGGCAACAAGCTGTGCCCTAGGCTCTAGAAAGATATAGCCCACTCCAACGCGAAGCATGACAATGCTTTGGGCCTAGGTTTGTAATTTTGCTCGCATTATCTTTCTTTTCTCCTCCTATGTTTCATTCTTACTTTTCCCCGTGCCCTAGCCGTGCAATTCCCCTTCTCCCCGTGCCCTTTGTAACATCCCTAATTTTATTTCATTTATTAATAAAAGTACATAAATATTTAATATAACATCCGTAATTTCATTTCTTTTATTAATAAAGGTACATAAATAAGTTGGCTCACTAAGTTGTTTAATGTGATAATGAAATCTAAGAAAATGCCGGATGAATGGAGGAGAAGTACTTTAATTCCTATATATAAAAATAATGGAGACATACAGAATTGTTCCAACTATCGGGGGATTAAACTCATGAGTCACATTATGAAGTTATGGGAGAAGATCATTGAGCAAAGATTAAGACAAGAGACTCAAGTTACAGAGAACCAGTTTGGATTTATGCTAAGAAGGTCAACTATGGAAGCAATTTATTTACTACAGAGATTGATGGAAAGGTATCAAAGCAGACGGAAAGATTTGCACATGGTTTTTATTGATCTGGAAAAGGCATATGACAGAGTGTTAAGAGAGATCCTATGGAAGGCTTTAGAAAAGAAAGGAGTACGTATTGCGTACATTCGAGCAATCAAAGACATGTACGACGGGATAACGACTTGCGTGAGAACACAAAATGGGGATACAAAGGATTTTCCCACAACTATTGGACTACATCAAGGGTCTTCTCTGAGTCTATATCTTTTTAACTTGATTTTGGACGCAGTTACTGAACATATACAAGAGTTGGGGCCTCAATGCATGATTTTTGCAGATGATATAGTCTTAGTTGGTGAATCGAAAGAGAAAATAAATATGAAGTTAGAGTCATGGAGACTAGTTTTAGAAATACACGATTTCTGGATAAGTAGAAATAAAACAGAATATATGGAATGTAGTTTTAGTAAGAGACGAACAAATACGAATGTCGACGTGAAACTTGGAGACTATATATTAAAACAAGTTACAAGTTTTAAATATCTTGGGTCCATTATACAAAATGACGGTGAAGTAAAGGATGACGTAAACCACAGGATTCAACCTGGATGGATGAAATGGAGGAAAGCTTCGAGTGTCATTTGTGATAAAAAAGTGCTGCTCAAAGTTAAAGGAAAATTCTACCGTACGGCTATAAGACCTGCTATATTGTATGGTACGAAATGTTGGGCGGTTAAAAGACAACATGAAGATAAACTCAACGTTGCAGAGATGAGAATGTTGCGATGGATGTGTGGACACACCATAAGAGATATGATTAGAAATGAGTGCATTAGAGAGAAAGTTGGGATAGCACCTATTGTGGAGAAGATGGTTGAAACTCGCTTAAGGTGGTTTGGCCATGTGTGGAGAAGACCTGCAGAAGCCCTAGTGAGAAGAGTTGATCGGATGGAGAATAGTCCAATAATTAGAGGTAGAGGGAGGCCAAAGAAAACAATAAGTGAAACTATTAAAAATGATTTAATAGTTAATAACTTATCTATTGATCTCATCCATGATAGGCCACTATGGCGCCGTTTGATCCATGTAGCCGACCCCACTTAGTGGGAAAAGGCTTAGTTGTTGTTTGTTGTTGTTGTAAGAAATATAATCCTTAAAAATTCTTCACCTTATGTGTATGCATAGAAAATGTTTCTAACATTAAGGGAATAGGTAAAGAGAGAAAACCTAATAGGAAAAATTAGAAATAACATACTAAAGAGAGGCGAAATTCTTAGGTAAGGAAGATAAATTTTTGTGAAGTAATTAAAGGTTTTAAAATTTCAAGAAGATTGGATTATGGTAATTTTTCCTAATTCAAGAGCTAGAGTTACTAAGTTTAACATCTCTACCTATAAATTAGGCTTTCACCTATGGACACTTCATATAGAGTTTTTCCACTGCACATGAATTTCTAGCAAGCCAATAGGATAGCCCAAGCAAGAAATAAAACATAGACTTTGACTAGGATATAGAAGTTGGACCGATAGACCAAAAATCATGAAAATGTGACCAAGCCCTTCATGAAAGGTAGAATTTCAACCAAAGCAAAGGAAATGGGTAAGAACGAGCCCAAATCCAAGAAGGAAAAATAAGAATAATGTGAGAAAATAGTAGTGTAATAATAATCAAGATTAGGTCACATGGCATTAGGACAAAACATCTATATCCTACATTTATAATTTCAACAAGTAGGTAATAATACATTGCTTTAGGACAAAACATCTATATCATATATTCATAATTTCAACAAGTGGGTAATAATACATAGCATTATGACAAAACATCTTTATCCTACACAAATAATTTCAGCCAAGTAAGGGAAATTCAAGGGCTAGAAATTTGTCACCTAAAAAGGCAAACATATCATACTTGATTAAGACAAAAGAAAAATGAAATGAATCCCTAAATCAAAGGGACCTTGTCCCTTGTCTTAAGAACATTTTAACATGATTTTCAAAATACAAATCTCCTTTTACTATGCATATCTTGACTAAGGGAAAGGAAGACAAGAACATGAGTTGTTTTCTCAAAAAAAAAACCAAGTGCATCTTAATTGTGATGAGGTAGACCCACGGTTATGAAAGGTGAACCACATGATAGTTTATTTAAGCAAAACCTACCCTTATAACATGATAATTTTGTCCAAGTGAGGGAGAGGAAAAAAATAAGCAAGGTAGAGTGAGGAAAGGAGAGAAAGAGAGGAGAAGAGAGGAAGAAAGAGGAAGGAGAAGTCTAGAAGACTAAGTACTCAAGGTAAGTTAGCTTAATCTCCACTTGAATCTATCTTTCTTCTTCATTCTTGGGGTTCAAAAACTCACCCTCCTTCTCTTATTTAAGCTGCTAGAAAAGCTAAGGGAAGGGAGGAATCTTGCTACTTCCTTCAAGAGGAAATAAGAAAAAGAATTCACTTAGTGATTTAGGGAGATCTTTAGTAGGGGTGTTCATAATCCGTTCAATCCAAATGAACCCGAGTGAAACCGATGAAAATGTAGATACCTGGATGAATGAAATCATGATTTTGGGTTGCATTGGGTTAAGAAATTTTAAAAATTCGGGTTATTTCAGTCAAGTCGGGTCGGGTTTCAAAGAAAAAAACTGTCCAATCTGACCCGACCGAAGAAATCAGAAAATACTTCTCATTTAACCTAGATGACGTCGTTTGATGTCCCTCTACCTCTTTTCTTCTCTTCCCCTCACCCAAGTTCGCGATGTGCCAATGCCCAAATCCCATTTTCCCTCTGCACTTTTGATTCCTTTAGTTTTTCTCTCAGTCTCGGTTCTCCTTCCCCACACTCAAACCTCAGCTTAGCTTTCATCACCATCACTAGCACGAGCACGGGCACAACCTCCTCATCGTGCATCACACCCGAAGCCTCCATCGTCCATGGTAGGTCTGCATCTTTGTCTCTGATAAGTTTCTCACTTTCTCCTTCAAAACCCTAAATCCTTAATCATATCTAAGTTGCCTGGAATCCACTATAGCTTATATGGGGAAAGACTATTTTTTGTAGAATGTTGTGGCCTCCTCTGGGTATATTGTCATTGTATTTAGTTTCCATTCTCTATATTCAACTTCTATTTTAACTCCTGAACTTGGTGAAGGTGCATTTCCCTCTCAGTTATTGTCTGAAGTGTATGTGGCAACTTTTGAGCATCAACCCGCAGTAACCTGCAAACCTGAACAAACCCATGCTCTTCGGTTTCAATGAACCTACGATCGATTTTGGTTTGCTTTCTGCTAATCTGACGTGTGGTCAGACGGGTTGAGTTACACTCTAAATCTGACCGAACCTACCCGCTGAACACCCCTAATCTTTAGGTAGGTTTAACAATATTTCTTTTTAGAAAAACTTTGAAATTAGAAACATTTATATGTGATTTTGATCCTAGAACTTTGATGAAATTTACTATATTTATTACTTGGATGATTGGCCATGGATGTTGCTATATCATGTTACATGTTGATCTGTAGGTGATGTATGTTTGAATACTTAGGTTGGTATGGACAGTTCTGCATAGGTGTATGGCTATGGGTGACAAAATTTTAAGATTTTTATGCTGCTATTTTTCATATTTAAATGTGGTGAAAAATTGATGAAAAAAGATTAGATGTAAATTAAGAAGAAAATGGAAGAGGATATAATAAAATGATGAACTAAAACCTTAGAAAAGGTTTGGTTAGGAAACTGGATTTTGGAGTAACCAGGGAAGCTTCTATTTTTCAAATTTTGGGAAGAATTAGTTGTTAGTAATTAAAAGAAATTGTTAATATGAATATATATATATATATATATATATATATATATATATATGTCTTACGGATTTTTAGGCACTGGAATCACTCAATTTGGAGTCTATATGAGGGAGATATGGTTAGATTAATAAGTAAAGGTCAGAACCTAACCGAGAAGAAATAACGTTTAACTTGAAAGAGTAATATCACCAAGATTTGTTAAGATTTCACTAAAATTTTTAACATAATAGTTTTAGATAAATGTTTTATCTTCAAATAGACACCAAGATCACCTAATTTGGAGTTAAAATGATGGAGTTGTGCTCTCATTAGTGAGAGAAGGTAAGGTAGGACGAAAACCTGCATCAGGAAATAACACAACATAGAGCATGGCCGTGTTCCAAGGCACGGCCAGGCCATGTTCTATGATGGAAAGGGCATTTTGAATCCTAAAGCATGCCTGTTTTATAGGAAATGGCCAAGATGTGTTATAGGATACGTTTAGGGCGTGTTGAAAGCTGGTAAATCTTATTTTCAACATTTTTCTACCCTAAATGAATCTCATTAACTATAGGATATTAATAGAAACCAAATTGAAGAAGATTGTTGTATTAAATTTGTGAGAATATGTGTTAAAAATGATAAAAGTAGGAAGAAAGTGACTAGAGGTCAAGTATAAAGAAAACGAAGAGATAAAATTAATATTTAAAAAAGAAGAAGAATCTTAGAAATGAAAATAATAAATGACTAGTGTATGCCATAGTCATTGCCATTGCATGAACTCCTTACCATCTTAAGTGTGTAATTTTGACATGTAAATATTTTATAAAGTGATATTTGAAACAATTATATTCATGTCATGATTACCAATAATTTTTGGTAATGATTATATTTTGATAAAAATTATGGCATGTGATTATAATGAACATACTTGTTATTGAAATCATATTTTTGGTTATTAATAAGAAAAGAAAAGAAATAAACACGATCACATGGCGGTCTGTGTGGTGCACCAGTAGAGGATACCCTACCAACGGCTATGGTTATGTTAATGAGAAAAGGAAAAGAAAGTGTGCCATATCGGACGGAGCGAGAAAATCCTGTATCGAAGAATAGAAAGTACTCAACCTGATCGGAGTAGCTTGATATGAAAATAAGTTGATAGTTATCATATGGTAATCTGAAAATAGTTATTCATGCCATGCATATCATTACTGTATGATTTTCATGTGCATAGATAAATTACATTCATGTGACCTAAGATATTTGTTATAGCTTATACAAATGAACATGACATGATGATCTATATTGATGATAATTGTGATTTATTGTTGAACCTACTGGAATTTAATTCTCACTATATTTCCATATCATGTTCAGAAAACTAGTTTTGCAGATTTTTCTTTAGGTCTGACTCTTAGTGTACGTTGGATCGAGTTACTCTATGTTGGGCAGATCCCAAAAATTAATAAGGTGTTTGTGGTCGAGTTGGCTAAGATCCCAGTGAAGGTGCAACCATCTGCACTCGTGTCCTCGGAATTAGTCAATATGAATGAATAAGATGTAGACATATAAGTGTTTTGTTCATGTACGGATGTTGTTAATTAATGATGTGTAAACCGTAATTATGTTTGGTTAAATTAATTGAATGTTATTATGAGTTAAATAAAGGTAATGACTTCATGGGGCTTTAAAAAAATTATATATATGTATATATGTAAGAAAAATGGAGTTGTTACACCCTTCCCAGTCATCTTCCTGTACTTTTCCCTTCCCTTTCCTAGCCATTTCTGTGCCCTAATCCCTCTCCTACCTATAAATATTTCCTCCCCTGCACACTTCTAACCATGTAACCAAAGCTCTACCCGTGCCTCACCTTTTCCCGTGCTTTATTTTCTCCTCCTTCCCTTCATTCCTCATCTTCCATCTCCATCTCCACTCATATTACCCAGCTCCTACCTCTTCAGCCTTTTCCCCTGCACCTAAGCCTAACCAAGACTCCATATTCCCTTCTCCTATTATTCCTTTGCTACCCATGTCCAACTCCCATTATGATCAGATCATGGCAAGGGATGACAAACATAAATCGAATGCGGACCTGCTACAAGTCCTAATTGGACCTATCACAAGAGCTCGGGCTAAATATTCAAAGAAGCAGTTAATGGTCTAATTCTATAGGCCTGTCAAGGAGAAAACTATAAGACTACTAAAGAAGAGTCAAGACTAGTCCATATCATTAAAATCCACTTGACTATGGGTCAAGACCTGCCAATCTAAATATGGACCTAAAGTGCAAGATTGAAGGTTAAAAATTGAATATAGGCCCAAAATAATGGATTTATTTAATGGCCCAATTTAGCATATGTTTTTTTTTTTCTGATTTATTTATTTGTAGTGTTTTCTTTATTTGACTAGGAAAGTTTCCTATTTGATAGTTTTTAAAAGAGTTTCCTATTTTAAATTTTCCCTACCTTGTAGGAGTTTCCTATTTGATAGTTTCTAAAATAGTTTCCTATTTTTAACTTTCCTTGCCCTATAGGAGTTTCCTATGTAGTTTTCTTAGTTAATTTAGGTTATTGGCCTATAAATAGGCATGTATGCTCTTGAACAATATAAATTATCATTAATAATATTGAGAGTGTTTTCTCTTTGGTTCTTTAAAGAACTTTTCTGAACTTATCAAGATTTTTCTTGTGGCATTCAAATAAGACTTATCACTCACAATCTTCTTCTCTTTTCTTGAGTGTGGCGTCTACACTATTTCTTATACTTTCGGTTCTTATCTCTTTATAGATGGTGCACACTATCGCAGGTACACCCAAATTAATACCTTACCTCAAAACTAACTTGTAGTAGTTGGAGTAAGGGTTGATCCCACAGAGACTAGTATTACCTTATGTGATTGAAAAAAGGGGGAATTGATAATTGTAAATAAAATCAAGTAGACAATAATGAAAGTAATTAAGAGAAAGTAATTAATGATAAAGACGTTGGTTTCGGTTGATATCCACCGTCAAGGGATTACATTGATCATTGACAACATAATCAATCTATAATTGAATATCTATCATTGGGGTTCTAACCCTGTTTCTCCTTAAGTCTAGTAAATTAATGACAATCGCACTAATTAAACCCTAATTAACAAGCAATCATTTAGCACATCGGTAAAACATAACTTGTTAACCGCAAGAAGAACTAGAGAAACTGACAGAGCTAAACAAATATAAACATATCGACTATATCTAATTTAGTTAATCATTCATCATAGGTTTAATGATTTATAATCCAAAATCCTCAAACCTATTTGCCTTATGAATCGCATAATTGAAGACTTTGTTCAAAACACAATTCAGCGGTAGATTAAGACAGATAATATACTAGTAGGCCTCCTAACAATCATATGAATAATCATTAAGAAGAAGAACAGATGAATAATCAATACTCAATTCAAATTGAAACAATAAAAACAAATCCAAATCTCACAATGTAAGAAAATCCCTTGAGGTTTCAATCTACCTCAACCAACTAAAAAGAACTAGTCACGCAGGGCCATAAGATAATCTAAAAAAGAATTGAAGAATGTAACTAAGAACTTGGATGAAGGATTGGATAATTTCTCTACTTTCTTTCCTTTCCTTTTATAGATTAACTCCTAATCGAAGTAGGAGTGTTTCTAGGTCAAATCCCAGCCCATCGGGCTTCAATTGGAGTCAAGAAGACCTAAAAATTGTGAATTTAGCAATCTGGTGCGGCGGCGAGCGCCGCAGCGCTACAAAAAGCTTCTGACGGGGCACCACGGTGCCTAGGCTAGCTCTAGCGCACTTTCAATTCTGACGCTCAGGCACCGCGGTGCCTGGTACTTCTGGGCAACAAATGCCGCAGCGTGCTAGGGAGCGTCGCGGCCCTTCGAACCTGCAATGACACAGTGCCGCGACGCTCTATTGTGAGCACCACGGCTCTCAGAAAACTCCCGAATTTGCTAATTTGGTTAACAAAAAAGTTGTAACTCTATTTCTCTTCTTTCTATAGCCGCTAGAATCACCTTAATCGAATCTAAATTGAAGGAGATATACTAATATTAGTGACCAAAGGTCAAAATTCATCCTGCTGCACTATGATGCTGATTTACAAGCTCTGTAACGCCATGAAATATCCTGAATTTGACCAAGTGTTCAACATAAAAGTTGTAAATGATTGTGTTATATTTTCACAGGCACTTGAATAACTTTGATTGGACTTCATAAGAGGGAGATATGCTCAAACCAGTACTGAAAGGTCTGGAATCCCTACAATGTAGCATTTTTCCATGAATTTCTTATATTTTTCTTCTCTTTTCTTCTTTCTTTGTTCCTACAACACAAAACATAAAATTAAGCTAATTCCTAATTATATTTTACTTAAATCAAACAAAAATTAAGTTTAAAGGTATTAATATCATGCTTAATTAAGATCACATCACTCTTTTTTCTTTTCTTTTCTTTTCACATTAATAGCCAAAAATTTGATTTCAATAACAAGTATGTTTATTATACTCACATGCCATAATTTTTCATCAAAATATAATCGTTAACAAAAATTATTGGTAATCATGCCTTGAACATAATATTTTCAAATATCACTTTAAATTATTTTAATGTCAAAATTACACACTTAAGATGGTAAAGAATTTATGCAATGGCAATGGCTATGGCATACTCTAGTAATTTATTATTTTCATTTATAAGATTCTTCTTCTTTTTTAAATATTATTTTTCTCTCTCACTAAATAGAGCATAACACCCTCTTGGTGTCAATTGGAAGATAAGACAATCCTCTAAAACCCTTATGTTCAACACATTAGTGAAATCATAAGAAATCATGGTGTTAGTACTCCCTCAAATTCAATGTTATTTCTTATCTGGTAGGTTCAGACCTCTACTTACTAATCTGACCATATCTCCCGCATACAAACTCTAATTGAGGTGATTCCAAAGCCTTTAAAAATATAAGAAACTTATATACAACTTTATTGTTTATCATTTCTTCAGATTCCTTACTAATTACTCCAGAAAATCAAAAACAAAAATGCTTACATTTACCACTCTGGATTCTAGACTGATTTTGACCTTTACTCATTCATAAGTCATATCTCCCTTATATGGACTCCAAATTAAGTTATTTTAGAGCCTATAGATCCGTGATACATATATTTACATTTATTATGTTAACAATTTCCTTTGATTCCCTACAGAGTTATCCCAAAAATTCAAACTCAGGAGCATGCCTAACAGATTCTTCCCTGGTTAACCAATTTTTTGACAACTACTTACTAGTTAGACAATATCTCCCTCATTTGGACTCCAAATTAAGTGATTCCAATGGGAAAATCTTTCTCTTTCTTTTGAAACATCACTCACTTTTTTTTACGTCACTCTCCTTTTTTAACTTCACTTGATCTTCAAACCCTTGCTTTAGAGTTAAGGGCACAAGAGTTATCATGTACGAATGAGTATCTATTGGTATAACCATTATGAATTACATTTCTATCAAACTGCCATGGTCTTCCCAAAATAATATGTCCTGCTTGCATTGGCACCACATCACATAAAACTTCATCTTTGTACTTTCCAATGGAGATTGACACCAACACTTGTTTAGTCACCTTAATTTCTCCATAATCATTCAACCAATGTAGCTTATATCGCTTTAGATGCTTTAAAGTAGCCAAACTTAGTTTTTCAACCAAACTAGTGCTAGCTACATTAGTGCAGCTTCCCCCATCAATAATCATGCAACATACTTTATTATTAACATGACATCTAGTATGAAAAATATTTTCTCGTTGTACCTCTTCATCTTGTTTGATTTGAACACTAAGGGCTCTCCTTGTAACTAAAAGTTCTCCATCAATCAGATACTAAACATCACTCGCATCCTCCAAAGGGGGCATAGACTCATTATTGGACTCACCTTCGGTCTCAATGTCACCATCTTCTTTCAATATCATTACTCTTTTATTTGGACATTGACTAGAAATATGACCTATTCCTAAACACTTAAAACATTTAACATCTCTAGTTCTAGAAGGTTGGGAGATAGTTTTACCTTGGTTTGGTGTGCCGCCATTTTTATTTTCTTTGGAAGGTTCGGCCTTTGGTTTGTCATCTCTCCTACTCCAATTCGACTTTCATGCTGAAGAAGAACTCGAATTTTGTCCCATTCTTCAGGATCCCTTCCTTTTTAGTTATTGCTCCAACTTTATGGCCATGTGCACCATGTCATCGAACTCCACATAATGTTTAAACTATACCACATTCGCTATATCACGGTTTAAGCTAACTAAATATCTCGCCATTGTAGCTTCTCGATCCTCCTCCACATTAGCTCGAATCATGGCTATCTCTATAACAACTCCATTTATGTAACAATTTGTTTTTCTATATTTGTAAAATTCTATAAAGTTATTACCTCGTTACAACTTAACTCAAAATAAAATTTATTTAATTTATACAATACTGAGTTTACATACACATTATTAATTTACAAACATCTGTACAAAAGTCTAACATATACATATTAGCTCTAATCATCCACGTAGACTACTTCTAGGGATACTGGTGCGGGTGGCCGCACCTCCAACAAAATCTCAATCACGTCTATTACAGATATATCCGATATAATCGGTAGTTGCCCAAGGTAGGGCAGCTCGATCCAACGTACAACAATAATAAGTATCATGGAGAATAGTTGCATAGTTAATCTTCTAAACATGATATGGAAAAATAGTAAGAATTAAATCCAAGTAGGTTCAACAATAAATCATAATTATCATCAATATAGCTCATCACATCATGTTCATCTGTATAAGCTACAAAAAAAACCTTTGGTCACATGAATACACTTTATCTATACCCATAAAAATCATACAGTAATGACATGTATTGTAACATCCCGTAATTTTTGTTTTTCAATAATAATGTTTTGATATAAACAAATATATTTTTATTTGTTTAAAAAGGATTATGTTCTGCGAAAAAAAGTATATTTTTAATTAAAATAATTATTGTTTTACTTAATATAATTATATTGGCCCCTAACAAATTTTTGTTTTATTTTTTAGAAATATTCTTATTTATTTTGGGATATGTTTTATTACGCTTTTTATCAAGAAAAATTATGATTTACGAGTTTAATTAAAGGTTTATGAGAATGTAAATTTTTAGAAATTTTTGGAATATTTTAGGGTGAAAAATGGAATTTATATGAATATATATGAAATAAAATCCTATTATTCAATTATTAAATATTGGGGCATTACATGTATGGAAGGATTAACTAATTTTAGAATATCATATGATGGCTATCAATTTATTCTCATATCAAGCTACCCCAGTTAGGGTAAGTATTTTCTACTCTCCGGTACGGGCTTTTCTCACTCAGTCCGACATGGCACACTTTCTCTTTCTTTTCTTATTAACATAATCATAACCGTTGGTAGGGCGTCCCCTATTGGTGCACCACACGGATTGCCATGTGACTGTGCTCATTTCTTTTCTTTTCACAATAATAACCAAAAATATGATTTCAATAACAAGTATGTTCATTAAACTCACATCAAAATATAATTATTACAAAAAATCATTGGTAATCATGCTATGAACATAATCATTTCAAATATCACTTTATAAAATTTTTCCATGACAAAATTACACACTTAAGATGGTAAGAAGTTCATGCAATGGCAATGACTATGGCATATACTAGTCATTTATAAGATTCATCTTCTTTTTTAAATATTAATTTTATTTCTTTATTTTCTTGATGCAGGTTTTCATCATATCTAACATTCTCTTACTAATTAGAGCATAACTCCCTCAATTGAACTCCGATGTAGGTGATCTTGGTGTCAATTGAGTGATTTTAGTGCGTAAAATTCCGTGACACATATATCTATAATTTTCATGTTAACCAGTTATTTTAATTCCCTACATAATGTTCTCAGAAATTCAAACACAGATGCTTTCCTAACAGATTCTTCCCTGATTAATCATTTTCTGACCATTGCTTAATAATCAGACCATATCTACCTCATATGGACTCCAAAATGAGTGATTCTAATGGATAAAAATCCGTGAGACATATATCTACATTTTTTATGTTAATTATTTATTTTAATTCCTTACTGATTCTTCCCAAAAATTTAAAAATAGAAGCTTAAAATTTTGCTACCCATAGCCATACCTATGCAAAACTATCTACACCAGCCTAAGTATTCAAACATACATCACATGCAAGATTAATATGTAATATGATATAGCATCATCCATGACAAATCATCAAAGTTCTAAGATCAAAATCCCATATAAATGTTACAAATTTCAAAACTTTTCAAAAATAAATATTGTTAAACCTACTTAAGGATCTCCTTAGCTCACTTAGTGAATTCCTTTCTTGTTTCCTTTTGAAGGAAGTAGCAAGATTCCTCCCTTCCCTTAGCTCTTCTAGTAGCTTAAATAAGAAAAGGAGAGTGAGTTTTTTTAACCTTAAGAATGAAGAGAAAAGATGGATTCAAGTGGAGATTTAGTTAACTTACCTCGAGCACTTAGTCCTCTAGACTTCTCCTTCCTCTTTCTTCCTCTCTTCCTCTCCTTTCCTCACTCTGCCTTGCCAATGTTTTTCCTCTCCCTTACTTGGACGAAATTCTAATGTTATAAGGGTGGGTTTTGCTTAAATAAACTAT
Organism: Gleditsia sinensis; assembly: GCA_037074535.1. NCBI lineage: Eukaryota > Viridiplantae > Streptophyta > Magnoliopsida > Fabales > Fabaceae > Gleditsia > Gleditsia sinensis. The sequence continues at coordinate 21,576,962 of CM073476.1, forward strand.
CAAATAATTCACCTTTCATGATCATGTGTCTACCTTATCACAATTAGGATGCACTTGGTTGAATTTTGTAAAACAAACAACTCATGTTCTTGTCTTCCTCTTCCTTAGTCAAGATATGCATAGGAAAAAGAGATTTTTATTTTCAAAATTATGATAATATGTTCTTAAGACAAGGGACAAGGTCCCTTTAATTTAGGGATTTATTTCCTTTTTCTTTTGTTTTAATCAAGTATGATAGGTTTGCCTTTCTAAGTGGCAAGATTCTAGTCCTTAAATCTCCCTTACTTAGCTAAAATTATTTGTGTGGGATATGAATGTTTTGTCCTAATGCCATGTATTATGATACCACTTGCTAAAATTATGAGTATAGGATACATATGTTTTGTCCTAATTTCTTGTTTTATCATACCACTTGCTAAAATTATGAATGTAGGATATAGATATTATCACATCACTTGCTAAATTTTTGTCTTAATGCCATGTAACCTAATCTTTATTATTATTACACTATTATTTCATCACATGATTTATTTTATTTTATTTTCCTCTTGGATTTGGGCTCATTCCTACCTATTTCCTTTGCTTTGGATAAAATTATACCTTTCTTGGAGGGCTTGGTCACATTTTCATAATTTTTGGGCTATCGATCCAACTTCTATTTCCTAGTCCAAGTCTATGTTTTATTTCTTTCTTAGGTTATCCAATGGGCTTGCTAGAAACTTATGTGAAGTGGAAAAACTCTATATGAAGTGTCCATAGGTAAAAGCCCAATTTATGGGTAAAGATGTTAAACTTAGAATTTTCTAACTTTTGAATTAGGAAAAATTACCCTAATCCAATCTTCTTAAAATTTTAAGACCTTTACTTACTTCACAAAAGTTTATCTTCCTTACCAAAGAATTTTTCCTATCTTTAGTATGTTATTTCTAATTTTTCCTATTAGGTTTTCTCTCTTTACTTGTTCCCTTAATATTAGAAACATTTTCTATGCATACACATAAAGTGAAGATTTTCTAAGGATTATATTTTCTTAGATATCTAAAAATTGTCTAATAAATTTTATTTCCTTAATTAAATATTTATGTATCTTTAAAGAAATAAAATTAGGGATGTTACATTAAATATTTATGTACATTTATTAATAAAAGAAACGAAATTAAGGATGTTACAATCTCCATCTCCTTATGGTAGTCTTCAACACCTTTCAACCCTTGAGTATGGCTTTGCAATTTCCTAAACAAGTCACTATGGCAATGGCTAGGAATGAATCGTCTCCTCATAACTGTTTTCATCTCCTCCTATGTCTCAATAGGTCTTTCTCCATTTCATCTCCTGCTTAAAATCAATTGATTCCACCAAATAATAGCATAGTCAGTAAATTCAATGGCATCCAATTTTACCTTTTTTAACTCAGAATAGTTGTGACAATCAAACACCAACTTCATCTTTTTCTCTCATTCTAAATAAACTTCTGGATCATTTTTACCTTGGAAGGGTGGAATTTTCATTTTAATACTTTCTAAATTATTATTAACCGATTCCTAACTTCTCTAAACCTCCCACCATATCTCCTACTGTTATCACTCAAATCCCTATCAACTTCATCAAAATTATCTCTATAATACTCTTTATCTTCAACACTCTTTCTTGATTGAACTATCCCCCTCCTATGTATATTATGAGTGTTTTATCACTTTTTGACACGTGCATTCTCTACTCGATCTAACCGTTCATGAACGTACTCCATCTCCACTCTCAAAACTCTTCTCATCTCACTTACTAAAGCTTTCATCATCAACTTTGGATCCACCATTCCCAACACACCTTCGGAAGTATTTTTGTCTTTGTTGTGTGACATGATTTTCTTGTAAAAAGAATGTTAGACTACAAAAAAAACTCACAACACTAACTCATGTGTTTCTCTTAAGATTAATGGCACTCACACTCATGTTTACTCAAATTTGGCTTTCACCCTCTTATAAGCTCTCATACTCTCTTGCCTTTTTCCTCTCTTAGTCCCCTTTTTCAGTTCTTTATTGAACTCAAACAAAAATCTTCTTGCAACAATCCAAACTCAACTAATAGAATACAAAGAGTAAAGGAAGAAGAACAAGAACATAATTTTAAGAAACAAAGGGAACAAAGCAATAGATCTTTAGGATAAAAAAAAGAAATTAAAGACAAGATAAGCAATTTAATAAGAAAAATCACAACAAGAAGAAACTCGAATAGAAACAAATCAATTACTAGAGAAAAGGAAACAATTGAGATAGGAAAATAACTAAAGTAAGAAAAAAAAATGAAATAAAAGATCAAAGCAAGAAAAAAAATTGATGCAATTAAAATTACTAGATCACTTTTTTTTAAAGATCAAATTGTAGAGTCTAGGTAGAAAACTTGAATTTCAACAATAATGGGTTCTAATTTTTTATTTTTTTTTGAATTTTTTTTCAGATATGCACTTGAACTAGGAACACTAGAAATAAAACAAAAATTAGAATATAAGAAGAATGAAGAACACAGGAAAAAAAGATACAAGATAGTAAGATGGAATAATAATAAGAAAACAAATATGATAGATCAAACCTGATTTAAAACTTAGGCTCTGATACCAAATGATGTGAACCCTTGATATGAACCTCACTAAGAGTAGTGAGACCCAGAATCAATAAAGGATCCAATTAGAAGGGTCGTGTTTTAATTCAGATTTATAACAAAATAAATTAAAAAGAAAAAGACCTTGACCCATTATCTATAAAGAGGTAAGAACCAAAGGTATAAAAAATAGTCTAGATGCCACACTCAAGAAAAGAGAAGAAGATTGTGAGTGATAAGTCTTATTTGAATGCCACAAGAAAAATCTTGATAAGTTCAGAAAAGTTCTTTAAAGAACCAAAGAGAAAACACTTTCAATATTATTAATGATAATCTATATTGTTCAAGAGCATACATGCCTATTTATAGGCCAATAACCTAAACTAACTAGGAAAACTACATAGGAAACTCCTATAGGGCAAGGAAAGTTAAAAATATAAAACTCTTTTAGAAACTATCAAATAGGAAACTTTTCTAGTCAAATAAATAAATCAAAAAATAACGTAGGCTAAATTGGGCCATTAAATAAATCTATTATTTTGGGCCTATAATTAGTTTTTAGGCTTCAATCTTCTTGTACTTTAGGTCCATATTTAGATTGGTTGGTCTTAACCCATATTTAAGTGGATTTTAATGACATGGACCAGTTTTAGCTCTTCTTTTATAGTATTGCAGGTATCTCCTTGTTGGGCCTCTAGAATTAGATCATTAAATGCTACTTTAAATCTTTTAGCCCGAGCTCTTATGACAAGTCTACTTGGGACCTCAAGCAGGTATGCATTCCATTTCCATTCGCTAGTCGTGCTCACATCATTCCCCTCTTCTTGAAAAGGATTTGTCCTCAAATCAGCACCTACATCAAAATGAAGTAAATCAATAACTTTGAAACACACACTAACATTATCATTACTTGGAAGATATAGTTTATAGGCATTGATATTGATTCTTTCAATCACTTGAAATAAATCATATCCTCTTCGAAGTAGTTTCAAATGCCTTTGAGGTAGAATCATTTCCTTTCTCATATGCAACTAAACCCAATCTCTAGGCTCAAATACAATTCTTTTGTGTCCCTTTTTAGGTTTGTTGACATAGTACTTAATTTTTCTCTCAATGTCTTGCCTTGCCTTCTTATAGATTTGCTTAAAAATATTGGCTTTCTTCTAACCATCTAAGTTAACATGCTCAATACTCCTAGGCATATAATGCAATCTCACAATTTTCTTGAAAAACAAATCAGCAATATAAGATGCATCATCGGTTTTATGATATGGTATAAAATGTTTCATTTTAGAAAACCTATCAACAACCACATATATAGAATTGCTACCCCTTTTTGACCGAGGTAAATCTAACTTAAAATTCATAGATATGTCAACCCAAGGTTCATTACGTATGTATATAAGAGCATATAAACCATCAGGCTTCATTTTAAACTTAACTTGTTTATAAGTTAAAAATTGTTCACATATTCGTTTTGCTTCATGTTTCATATGCAGAACATCTAAAGTCGTAGATATGCCAAAATTCCATATTAAACCACCTCTATGAGCTTCCTTAACGAACAAATCCTACAATGAATATTTAGGCATACACAATTTATTTTCTCTAAATAGAAATTTATTATGCCCAAAGAACTTATCAAATGCCACTTTCTCACATGCATTGAGAACATTATCCTGCAAAAGAGAAATTTCAATATTGGATAAATAAGAGTTAAGGTCATTAATACAATCATTGGCAAAAATGAAAACAAAACATTTTTTTATCACACTTTCTCTTGCATAAAAATTCATTTGTTTTCTCTCAATTTTTCTTTCAATGACCTAATTGGTTCTTTTAATTTCTCCATCAATTTTCTTAGCCTTTTTCTCATTTTCTCTCTTAATTTTCTTGACCTCTATCTCTTTTTCTTTCATAATTTTATCAACCTCTCTCTTTTCTCTCTTAATTCTCTCGTCCTCTATCTCTTTTTCTCTCATAATTTTCTCGACCTCTCTCTCTTTTTCTCTCTTAATTTTCTTGGCGCCTCTCTCTTTTTCTATCATACTTTTTCTGTCCTCTATCTCTTTTTCTCTTATAATTTTATCAACATCTCTCTCTTTTTCTCTCTTAATTCTTTCACTCTCTTTCTTTTGTAATCCCACTTGATCAACATAGTAGTATTTAACACTTTTGGACCTTTAAGTGGAGCGTTGCAACTTCTTAATTAAGTCTCTATGGTAGTGACTTGGAATAAATCGCTTTCTCATAATTGCTTTCATCTCCTCCCACGTCCCAATAGGCCTTTCTCCATTTCGTCTCCCGCTTAAAATCAATTGATCCCACCAAGTAATAGCATAGTCAGTAAATCCATTATAGTCAACTTTAACTTTTTCAACTCATAATAGTTGTGACAACAAAACAACAACTCCATCCTCCTCTCCCAATTTAGATAAGCTTTGGGGTCATTTTTGCCTTGAAACGACAGAACCTTCATCTTAAAACTACCCAAGTTATTATTTTTTCAATTCCTAACTTCTCTAAACCTCCCATCATATCTTCTATTATTAATACTCAAATCCTTATCATCTTCATCAAAACCATCTCCATAATATTCTTTATATTCAACACTCTCCCTTTCCTATGTATATTAAGAGTGTTTTGTGACTCCTCTACATGTGCATTCTCTACCCGATCTAAACATTCATGAACCTACTCTATCTCTACTCTCAATAATCTCCTCATCTCACTCACTAAACCTTCCATCCAGAACTTCATATTTGCCATTCCCGACACACCATCGAACGTATTTTTGTCTTTGTTATGTGACATGATTTTCCTGCAAAATAATGTTAGAAAAAAAATCTCAAAACACTAGCTCACAATGTTTCTCTCAAGATTAACAGCACTTACACTTGTGTTTACTCAAATTTGGTTTTTACCCTCTTATAAGCTCACACTCTCTTGCCTTTTTCCTCTCTTAGACCCCTATTTCAGTTCTTTATTGAATTCAAACAAAAATCTTCTTGCAACAATCCAAACTCAACTAATAGAATAAAAAGAGTAAAGGAAGAAGAAAAAGAACATAATTTTAAGAAACAAAGGGAACAAAGCAATAGAACTTTAGGAGAAAAAAATGAAATTAAAGACAATATAAGCAATTGAATAAGAAAAATCACAACAAGAAGCAACTAGAATAGAAAAAAACCAATGACTAGAGAAAAGGAAACAATTGAGATACGAAAAAATAACCAAAGTAAGAAAAACAAATGAAATTAAAGATCAAAGCAAGAAAAAAATTGATGCAATTAGAATTACTAGGTCACTTTTTTTTAAAGATCAGATTGCAAAGTCTAGGTAGAAAACTTGAATTTCAACAATAATGGGTTCTATTTTTTTCTTTGAGTTGCTTTTTTTTCTTTTTTCTTTTTTTGAATTTCTTTGTGTTTTCATATATGCACTTGAACTAGGAACACTAGAAATAAAATGAAAATTGGAAGATAAGAAGAATGAAGAACACTGAAATAAAAATATATAAGATAGTAAGATGGAATAATAATAAGAAAATAAATAGGATAGATCAAACTTGATTTAAAACAAGGCTCTAATACCAAATGATGTGAACCCCTGATATGAACCTCACCAAGAGTAGTGAGATTCGGAATTAATATGGGATCTAATATGAAGGATCGTGTTCTAATTCAGATTTATAACAAAATAAATAAAAATAAAAATGACCTTGACCCGTTATCTATAAAGAGATAAGAACCAAAGGTATAAGAAATATTGCAGATGTCATACTCAAGAAAGAGGAAGAAGATTGTGAGTGATAAATCTTGCTTGAACGCCACAAGAAAATCTTGATGAGTTTAGAAAAGTTGTTTAAAGAACCAAAGAGAAAACATTCTCAAGATTATTAATGATAATCTATATTGTTCAAAAGCATACATGCCTATTTATAGGCCAATAACCTAAACTAACTAAGAAAACTACATAAGAAACTCCTATAGGGCAAGGAAAGTTAAAAATAGGAAACTCTTTTAGAAACTATCAAATAGAAAACTCCTATAGGGTAAGGAAAATTAAAAATAGGAAACTTTTCTAAAAACTATCAAATATGAAACTTTCCTAGTCAAATAAATAAAAAATTACAAATAAATAAATAAGAAAAAAAAGTAGGCTAAATTAGGCCATTAAATAAATCTATTATTTTGGGCTTATATTTAATTTTTAGCCTTCAATCTTCTTGTACTTTAGGTCTATATTTTGATTGATTGATCTGAACTCATATTTAAGTGAATTTTAATGACATGGACCAATTTTAGCTCTTCTTTTGTAGTAATGCAGGCATCTCCTTGTTGGGCCTCTAGAATTAGATCATTAAATGCTTTTTTAAATATTTTATCCTGAGCTCTTATGACAGGTCCACTTAGGAGTTCAAGCAGGTCTGCATTTCATTTCAATTCGCTAGCTATGCTCACATCATTTGAGCTCATTCTTACCCATTTCCTTTGCTTTGGATAAAATTTTACCTTTCATGGAGGGCTTGGTCATATTTTCATAATTTTTGGGCTATCGGTCCAACTTCTATATCCTAGTCCAAGTCTATGTTTTATTTCTTGCTTGAGCTATCCCATTGGCTTGCTAGAAACTTATGTGAAGTGGAAAAAAACTCTATATGAAGCGTCCATAGGTGAAAGCTCAATGTATGGGTAGAGATGTTAAACTTAAGAACTCTAACTCTTGAATTAGGAAAAATTACACTAATCCAATCTTCTTGAAATTTTAAGACATTTACTTACTTCACAAAAATTTATCTTCCTTACCAAAGAACTTCGCCTCTCTTTAGTATGTTATTTTTAATTTTTCCTATTAGGTTTTCTCTCTTTACCTATTTCCTTAATGTTAGAAACATTTTTTATGCATACACATAAGGTAAAGAATTTTTAAGGATTATATTTCCTTAGATATCTAAAAATTGTCTAATAAATTTTATTTCCTTAATTAAATATTTATGTAACTTTATTAATAAAAGAAAAAAAATTAGAGATGTTACATTAAATATTTATGTACATTTATCCATAAATGAAACAAAATTAGGGATGTTACACAAAACCATAGAAAAATCTACATAACTAGTTTTTTGAAAAAGATATGAAAATATAGTGAGAATTAAATCTCAATAGGTTCAACGATAAATTATAATCATCATCAATATTGCTTGTCACGTCATGTTCATCTGTATAAGCTACAGCAAATATCTTAAGTCACATGAATGCATTTTATCTATGTACATGAAAATCGTGCAGTAATTACATGTATAGCATAAATAACTATTTTTAGAATATCAAATGATGGCTATCAACTATTTTCATATCAAGCTACCCCGGTTAGGGTGAGTACTTTTTACTCTCTGGTACGGGCTTTTCTCGCTCTGTCTGACATGACACACTTTGTCTTTTGTAGCACCTAGCACCTCCATATCTAAATCGTAGAATGTTCCTTATTATTTATAAATTTGGCAATGTATAACTAGCCCATAATTTTACCTATTCATTTATATCATTTGTAATCCTTCTTGCATAAGGATAAATGTGCTTTAGGCTATCCTAAGCATTTTCAAAATTCAATTCCATCTAGGCAATTACCTAAGCATGCTATGTAATACTTACAACATAAAGGATCTCATGCCATAAAGGAAAGGAGTACAATCCATAATTTACATTACATCACATTATAAACTGTCTAATAGGAACTTGGCACTTAACTAAGCTGTCCCACATAAATATTACACAACCAAAGCAATTACAATCATGAACATATGAGTCAACCCTGAGACCCCTGTTGCTCACTTCTGGCTGGAGTACCTGGAATGTGATTATGTGGACATAAAAAGTGAGATGACAATCTCAATAGCTAGCAAAGTTTTTAGAAAAATAGTACACATTCCATTCCTTAAAAAATCTCAAATCATTTCACTGAAACATAAGCACTGACAATACATCATACATACAGCATCTTGGTCACACTAGGGACCCATAACATCATGGTCTACTTACCTAATGCAGTCAATATGGCCATACCTGCAAAGGGCTATGCATCTCCTATTATTGGCCAATTGTGAGGGAAATGGGGCTTACTTGGCACCCTTTTGTGCACCTCCTTAATTCCCGAGAATATATACATAACATATCTTTAGACCATCATTCATCATAGCATAAAAGTCAAGCAATCAGTGAAAATTCATAAATTCAAGTTCATAAGCATAAAGAGTGTTTTAAGGAAAAGTTAGCTACCTCAATTCCAAGGTTACCAAGGTTACTACCAGCAACTAGAACTAAAACATATAAGATTTCTTGGTTAATGCATGCATATTAGGTCCTAAAGCCATAAATATCTAGTTTAAGAGCTTCTGCTCCTCCAAATAAAACTATGATTTTGCTTAGATTTGGGGTTATTATTAAATATGACAAAATTCCTCTAAAAATTCTAAAATTTTGTATGGAGGACCCTTTACAAGTTTATTTTATTTCAAAATTCTCTCAGCCCTTAAATCTTCCATTCAACCCCAAAAACTACCTCCATACCCAGGACAGTACAATTTAGTTTCAGTTTCATTTCTATTCTGTTTTACATCCTTTTGGATTAGTAAAACTACTTCAAAATTCATGATATTTTATATGAAGCATTCTAGACCACCATAAAAAATTCAAATAAAAAATAATTCTTTTGGCACCTCAAATATCCCACGTTCTAAGGCTGTCCCCGGTTATGGCCTGTTTTGTCTCATTTTCAGACTACCAAATTTATACATTTTATTATGTACCTTAACCTACCCAGAATTTTCTACAATTTGGTAGGATGATTAATTAGGATACTTTTAACATGTCATAAAATTTTTATACAAAAATTCAACATATAACCCTTTCAAAATATTGTCTTTCCATCAACAGTCTGAGCTGTCTAGGAAATCGTCCTCAACACTATTTTAATTGTAAAATACCTAGTTTTAGGTTCTCAAAAATCATGAAACTTTCCATAATTGATTAAGAATATTTGAAGACTATTCTCACCAAAAATTAGAGAATGTAAAGGTCATTTACTAAATTTACTAAGCCAATATTTTTGGGTGCAAAAAGGTTTCTATTTTGTCAACCTAACTCTTCTATGCTCTATGACCTTTACTCACTAATCAAACCCTAACTCACTCATATGGACTCAAAATTTTGTGATTCTAGTGGTTATGTGACCGTAAGAAATATATCTACAACTTTCATTTTAACTACGACTTCATATTCCTTATGTATTAGTCCCAGAATTCGAAAACAGAAGCTATTCTTTACCAGCCTGGATTCCAGACCCAATTCTGACCTCTCAATACTCCATGGACTATAACTCTCTCATTTTATGTTAGATTGATGTGATTCAAAATGATATGAAAAGTTAAGACATAGGGCTACAACTTCTATGTTGAATATATTTTCATATTCTTGACATAAAGTCCTACATGCAAGCCCGAAAAGTGACCTAATAAACTCAAAACCGGATTTTTGCAAGAAGCTAAACTTACCTTATGTAGAACTACTCCTATGGCTCTCCATTTGCAGCTTCCTTCTCTCTCAACCTTCTTCTCCTTGCTGGATACTCTCTCCCCCTTCCTTCCTCTTCCTCTTCAGTTTTTTTTAGACCTCTTCTCTCTCTTTTCTCCTGCTGGCGTGAAAGCAATAGGGAGGCTGGTTGCTGGGCACTGGAATCCTTTGGATTCAGCAAGGGAGGGAACAGTTTTCTGCTACTCTCCAAGTGGGTGTGTGCATGGGTAGCTCTAGTGTATTGTGGTCAATGAGAGAGTGGGTGTATGACACATCAAAAGAAGAGTTTTCTGGTTGTATGAGTGTGAGCTGCAGCTTTCTTGGGCAAAGGGGGAGCGTGAGTTTGCATGTGGAGGCATGGGTTTCTGCTGCAGTGGGTGGGTGTGTTTTCTGTTGGGTTTATGGAGCACATGTGGGTGTGGAGATGTTGCCATGTGGGATGCTTTCTACTGGTTGATGTGGCGCTGAACATGCTGGATGTAGGGCATGTTCCAACTGGATTTTTGGGGCAATGTAGGTGTGTTTTCAGCTGCATGTTGCTACACGTTTTTCTGCTGCATGTTGGTGGCAAGGATGGACGTGCATAAACTGTCATGTGGGGGGCTTTTTTTTTTCTGGTTGCATGTGGGAGCAAGGGTGGCGTGAAATGCTATCTTGTGGGCCATGTTTCTGCTGGTCTTTTAGAGTAGATGGGGGGTTATTTTTCTACTGTGTAGGGCAGGTTTCTTCTGGCTGGGTGGAGCAAGAGTGGGTGTGTTTTTGCTGCTTGGTTTAGGAGCAAGTGTGGGGCATTTTTCTCTGCATGCGATGCATGATCGTCTGCTGGTTTTGGTGCACGTTTTAGCTTGTATTCCTAGTTGCATTCATGCTTTTTAACCTACCATGGCTATTGTGTTTTGTTTCAAAATTATGTGCATGCATGAGTGGCTATATCTATTATGCTATGCATGTCATAAATGAGATAAATGCATATATATATATATATATATATATATACCTACGTAAAGCTCCTCCTTTTGCATGTGCAAATATATATATAATAATGTGTATGGTGGAGGTGATAGGAAATATGTATATATATATATATTTATATAGCATCACATAATGCTTCTTCCTTCCTTATTATTTTCCTAATCCTAAATTCGTAGCATCTTAAGGAATATATTTGTATCATGTTCCTCTAATTTATGCTCCAAAAATATTTTATTTATATTACTTCTAACCATGAAATGATTCCACATTTTATAAAGATTTTTACTATCATCAACTATACATTTTAATCCTTGTTCATGTATGTCTTAATTGATCACTAATCCTAGACTAGTAATGTCTAAAAAAATGTATTTGTGTCCTCTCTCCATCCATTATGATCCTAAGAATTTTTATTTATGTGATTCAACATTAACTATGTTACCTATCTTATACTTGCTTTATAATCATATAACTAAGCATCTTAATCACTTGTCATATATATTTTCTATTCATCCTTAAATTTATCTAACTTTATTAAAAGCTTAGGATGTTACATCTTTCTTTTCTCATTAGCATAATCATAGATGTGAGTAGGGCATCCCCTACTAGTGCACCAAACGGACCACTATGTGACTGTGCTCGTCTCTTTTCTTTTCTTTTCTTTTCACATTAATAGCCAAAAATATGATTTCAATGATAAGTATGTTTATTATACTCACATGCCATAATTTATAATTAAAGCATAATCATTACCAAAAATTATTGGTAAAAATGTAATCATGCCATGAACATAATCAATTTCAAATATCACTTTATAATATATTTTCATGTCAAAATTACACACTTACGATGGTAAGGAGTTCATACAATGGCAATAGCTATGGTATACACTAGTCATTTATTATTTTCATTTATAAGATTCTTTTTCTTTCTTAAATATTATTTTCATCTTTTCATTTACTTTATACTTGGCTTCTAGTTATTTTTCTCCTACTTATATAATTTCCAACACATGTTCTCACAAATTTTATAGGGCATTCTTCTTCAATTTGATTTCTATTCTTACCCCATAGTTAAAGAGCTTCATTTAGGGTAGAAAAATATTGAACATAAGCTTTACCAGCTCCCAACACGGCCTGGCCATGTTTCAGGACACGACCATGTTTGAAAAATACTTCGAACATACTCAAAAATAGCCCTGAACAAGGCCTACCCATGCTGAAACAACCTAGAATATATCCTGGCTGTGTTATGTGACCTTGCCTCACTCATTCAACCATATCTTCCTCGTATGAACTCCAATTGAGGTGATTCCAAAGCCTAAAAAAACTAAGACAAGTATATACAACTTTCATTTTTATCATTTCTTCATATTTCTTACCAATTATTCCCATAAAATCAAAACAAAAATGCTTATATTTACCACCCTAGATTCTCAAATGATTCCGACCTCTGCTCATTAATCAGCCATATCTCCATCATATGGACTCCAAACTAAGTGATTTCGTAGCCTATAGATCCATGAGATATATATATATCTATATATATATATATATATATATATCTATATATATCTATATTTATTATGTTAACAATTTCCTTTAATGCCCTATAGTGTTTGCCCAGAAATTCAAACACAGAAGCATACGTATTAGATTCTTCCCTGGTTAGCTAGTTTCTTACCACTGCGTACTAATCTGACAATATCTCTCACATGGAATTCCAATTAAGTCATTTTAGGGCCACAACATCCATGAGACATATATCTACATTTTTTATGTTAACCATTTCTTTTAATTTCCAACCGATTCTTCCCAAAATTTTAAAAACAGAAGCTTCCCTAGTTACTCCGAAATCCAGTTTTCTAACCAAACACTTCCTAAGGTTTAGTTCAATCTTTTATTATGTCCTCTTCTATTTTCTTCCTAATTTATATCTAATCATATTCCATCAATTTTTTACCACATTCAAATATACATAACAGCCCCATAAAAACCTTAAAATTTTGCACCCATAGCTA